>CM036944.2:18295797-18895797 GCA_020352615.2 Yoshiicerus persimilis | reverse complement strand
AAATTGCATCAAGGAACAATGAAAGGATAGGACAGGTAAATGTGAAAGTTGCATGATACATTCTGTAGGGTAAGAAGAGAAGTAGCAGCAAATCGGAGAAAACTAAATATTGGGTTGAGCTTGAGATACCCTTTTGTTAACGTGTAAAGTATAAAAGCGAGTATTTGTATCGTATAGTCAATCCGAAAGACTCTTGACTCTTGATTGTAAAACTGAGAGGGTTGAATTTGAAGGAGAAGGATTTGGGAAGTGGAAAATGAGCGAAGAAGGGAAAACTGGGAAAAGTAACAAACCGAATAAGCATCAGACTCCGAATTTCTATTATTGCATCAGGTAAGGTAGCATTAGTACTATAATTGTGAGTTTATATAAAACTGTACTCTTTTCTTTGTTCTTGATATGCTAACGTAACGAGAATCTGCGGCTACCTGACTTTTCGTTAGTTTACTGCGTTCTGAACTAAATTCTACTCTGGAAAAGAAATTCTAATAAGGGAGGAGGAAATAGAAATCAGACGAAACTTGAACAGGGTAGACTCTATACCTATGAAACTCCAGTAAGCAAAGAACCGAAACTACCTAAAGTAGAAAACGCAATGCCGGAAATGGTGTAAGCGAAAGCTTTCACTTTTCGGGTAAAAAAAGTTCGGTTACGGAGTTTGATTGAAGTCTTGCATGTAGTTCCTGTGTAAAAAACGCCAGTGCATTCGAAACCAAGACGTGCACACACCCACAACCAAGTAATGACGTCGACAGTGCCGGTTATGAAAACCTGTCATATTTCAGTCCGTGGAGGGAGGGGAGTTTTTACTGCGTATCACAGAATGTTAATTTTACACTACAAAACTGCAGAATTACCTGTGCACAAATACCAAATAGGAATATAATCGTGACAACAATTTATTTTAAGCGAAATAAGAATTAGATTCTAATTTATGTTCGTAATTAGTTCATTTGGATGATGTAAAACTATTTTTGGACCACGGAAGAATTTTGTCATGCAAGCTATTACAGGTATAAGCATTTTGTTTATAGTCCATAGACAGTTAATCAAAAAAGCAAGTAATTATGTGTCTTCCTGGGCGTATCGTCAAGTCGCGGGTGTAGTCTTGATTAATGACATCAAATGAGACAATTAAATTGCTTGGGGAAATTATTCGGGAAATCTATTGCTTTCTAAATTGTGACATATTATTTACCCTCCGACCGGGTAACGCCGGGTATTACCCATTAACTAAGCAATCTTTCATTTGGGAGAGGTTAGGAAACGCAAACAAGAAATTGCTTATTATTATTGTAAGATTATAAACATAGAAAACGATATCCTTCATAATTGCATGAACACATTTATAAATATCAATCATACTGATGAAATGAAATAGTGAAATATACTATGTCACTAATGAATACAATTTAATATGAATTGATACATTTATGTTGGTAGTTATTTAGTATTCGGATATTATAATGAGCATTCACGTTGGAAAAGGGATGATGGATTTGAAAGGAAAGAAGTGTAAAGACTTAAAGTGAGTTTTAGTGCTGAGGAGGCAAAGTACAATAAAATGTTTGATCTTCTCCCACCTTAGCTTATGTTTAGGAGTGCGAGGCGAAAAAATATCATAAATTCCATGGTTAATAGAAAAGCGGAGAGAAAAGGGGGAGGGAGCGACAGGAACTGAGCCGCAACGGATTATTTTCTCCCCTTCTCAAAAAAGATGCTATTTGGGAGACTGTGATGTGATGTGAGTTATATTAGTATTAGTTACGGCATATGTACCTTTGCTTCTCCAGTTCACTAGATAACATTATGACGGTGGGTTTTATACGTCTCCTTATGCCCAACTTAAAAAGTTTACTTCACACCCTAAAAGTGTGACTTGATATCTTTCAGTAAACAATCGTCCGCTCTCGCAGGATAATGTTACTTGAGATAATTTTCATAAACAACGAAACAGAAGAAAAGTCTTGAGAGAAAAAAGCAGCTAACTATAATTTACGTATATTGTTGAAAGATACTTCCAAAATGTGTCCTAATGGTATTCCTCTCGAATGAGCACATTATGTAAAAGGTGGAGTGAGATTTTCCTTTTACAATCACAGATTTATTTAACAACATACACATTTACAGTTTACATTACATAAACAAATATCACAGTATGAATGAAATGTTAGTCTCATATCGTCTATTTTCAAATCTACTACATAGAATTTTATGATTATTTTCTGGCAGTTACGGTTACGTAAATGTATTTTATGTACTACACATTACTGCACATTATGCGCTTCTCACCAACCTAATTACATAAGCAGGGACTGAATAGGACATAATTCTGGATATTATCCTGTAATGTAATATTAGTCTTAAGGAGGAATGTCCATTAGCATTTTCAGTTATTCTGGAGTCGTCTCGTATACCTGTGTGGGTATTCATATTCTTAGAATTTTCTCTTGTTAACTGCTCAATAGTTTATGGATTGTAAAATGACAGTGACATTATTATTATTTCTACTAATGGTCTTCTCTTTACATTCTCTAACAACTAACATAATTCGAAAGTAAAATTATGTAATGAATTTAGTTTTGTTTACCCTGTCATGTAATGTCAAGTCATGTTAGGTTTTGTCATGTCATTCTCTCTGACGATATATCTACAACAACCTATCAATCTATTCCATGTTCCAGAACCAGACAACGTTATGCTCTGTTTCCTCTCGAAAAAGACATTTCGTTTAATACAAGGCTGGCTTGGCCTGGAGTGGACTGCACTGGCGTGGTTTGGTTTGGTAGTTAAGTTAAAGTTGAGCTGACTTTGTTGGGTGTTTCGTTTTGTATCAAGTATTCCGTATACGTTTGTATTTTATGTTATTCTATTCTACGGTTGTGTACAATTTAATATTTCATGAGATGAACTACAGCTGAACTATATTTCGGCGAGTGGTTTGGTTCGTTGGTGCATTTCTTCATTTCCTTTTCTTGTACGGTACAGATAGTTTCACTTGAGTTTCGTTTTTTCAGTTCTGGGTCTGGTTTGGTCGGCTAGGAAAAAACTGTCGATAGCACATTGATAGTAGCTGCATACAAAGAAATCAAAATGCAGAACAGGAGAGTGGAGGAGCCTTCTCCAGAAGCAGAGTTGATGTCGAAGCATTGACCTAAAGATAAACAAACAGTTTTCATAAGTATTTGACTTGAGTCAAAGTCTGCGAGCTTAAGACTTGACTAGAATTTTCAATTTCTTGTGAATAGAGCACAGAGACACAGAAAACGGAATGAGAGTAACATTTCAGAGCATTGAAAGGAGCATTCGGGCTTCAAATCCAAAATAAACAGAGAAGACCAAGACAGAGACCAACGGAGCTAAACCGCATCACGAACTGACAGATATATTCTTGACGAAGAAAGAGTTATGGTTTGGCTTCCAGAATATAAAATATTCCAGATAGACAAATAGCGTGGATACTACAAATACCTTTTCAAGAGCGAAAACGAAGACTATTGAATTCTACTTCCAACTATACCTAAGAACTGTAAGAACTAAATCTACATCCAGAGTAGACGAAAACCAAATACTCACCGTTTCTCGTGACATTGAAAGCCATCATTCCTTCAACTCCCAAAATAACATTTCGTCTGCATGAGTCAGCAAAACTGGAGAATTCAAGAATTCTCCTCTGAGTTGAACCTGAACTTGAAATGAAATCCTCTTGACCATTGCTATCCAAAAGGGACTCGTCCTCATCAAAGTCAATTCCCTGCTGTTGGTGCTGCGAGTGAAAACTAGCGGATGTTTCGAGGGCAGCTGTCTCCGGATCTGTTGTCTTTTCACGGAAAACGAAGCACGAACGCTTCGCATGCCGATGATTGTGAGACGATGATTGAGAACTGGAAAAACCCGATTTTGCTCCCGCTATGAGGTAACTTACCCCTTGCTCTTCCCACAACCCGTGACAGTTGTAATCTGCAAATAAAACAAATAAAACAAATAATCCAATTTTCAAATATCTTTGTTTTCACATTTATCTCCCGCAGTTCTTTAAATAAAACTCTTACAGTGCAAACTGATGAGAAAATGAAGGAATTATTAATACGTCCTTAAAATAAACTTAAACATTAAGTAAATATCAATTTACACTTCAGAAAAATATCTGATCCAATAAGCTAGTAAATTAAAAGGTCTCGAATGTCAAAACGAAAACGGCATTAAACTGAAATTGATGACTGAAATAATAACTGTCACAGAAATCCTCAATATTATGTCTTAATTAATTTTTTCTGTCAAAAGAAGATTAGAGATAGTTACCTTGAGCGGGGAAATCCATTGCTGGTGTTAGGCAGTCTGACCGAAATTGAAAAGTGTCCAAGCTGCTACAACCGACACTTAGTAAAGTATTAAATCCCCCATGAATGCACTTGTCATTGATTTTTCTCCCCTCCTTTGAGAGTCCAGTGACAGAAAACCTTCCCCAATTTGGACATTGTATTGTTTCCATTGCTGAAGCTGTAGAGAATGACATATGTGAGAATACGAAGAAGCAATACGAGAATAGCAATCGCAAAGTACTTTATTCTTATCAGCTATAACCATTTGAGTAAACGACTTTTTGATAAAGACCACCTATCCCTACCTAGAATAGTAAACTTTCCTCCTTTGCACTTGTTCCAATATCTGTATCTCCCGGAACAGTATTTTATATCCTGTCACTGTTACTACTGTATTGAGAATTGAATTGGTTCAGTTTTGTACTTGGTGTTTTCTCTTTTCTACTTAGGTAGGAAATGTAAGTGTCATATAATATGAAACGTGTATTACAGCGTTGGCCATAAGTCAAGCACCATAGGGAAATAACATAGGGCTTGGGGCACAAGTCATGCACCATAGGAAAATGTATGTAATGCTTGAAAAATGTAAGTTTGAAAGGCATTTTCAAGTATCGCACCTAATGCTATTTCCCTATGGTGCGTGATTTTTGGCCAACGCTGTAGATCCGAATGTATAATATTAGCAGAACTAAGTGTCCGTATTACGTAAGAGGACACCTTCCATATATATTGGTGGTAAAGTGGTAACCTGACTTGGCACTGGTTATGGTAACAAGATAATACTTCAACTTTAGTTCACAGTCGGGAAATTGCGTTGAAACCAAAGTGAAATTCACAATTCAGTTCGGAATGCATTGAGTTCGACTGGAACCGATGTAATCTTAAGCCCCACATTTTACCTCTATGTATTTAGTCGATTGTTAGTTCCTTCTGGTTCTATGTACATTGTATTGTACACGAAGTATTCAAGTATTACGTAATGTCCCTGCTCTGGCCTGGACTGAATAGTTATGTCCTGAGTGCAGAGAAGTGTTAGTTTGGATTTTCTATCCCTCAACCGTATCTTTTGTGAGTATTCTCAACTAGCCTCCCCAAAAAGGGTTTTGTTCAGAAGAGAGACGTTTTGCATTACATACAGTGTCTTCCGCTTAGCTACCCAGTATATTCTCCAAAGATACATATTGGTAATATTATACTTAATGTGCCACAGTTTGACTTATATGTTAGTTGGGGTACATGAGACATGAGGCTACATTGAATATCTCAACTTTCTCGCCTATTCCTCTATGTGGGGCTTTTACTTTCCACGAAGAGGATAATTCTTGTTTTGTATTCTACCCGTGTCCATTGAGTTCGTTGGTGGTGGCGGAGCATGTGATCTGATGCTTTGTAGCTTATTGTATTGCTAACTAAATTTTCAGAATTGTTGCCTAAAGCAATAGGTATTGGCTTTGCATTTGGCTTTTCTCCTCTTCTATCCCATGAAAAACAAAACAATTCCATTTCTGTTCAGAATTCAGTGAGATATAAGCAGAGCTGGAACATTTATTTAAAAAAATGTTTTTCATGTTTGAGACTACGCTTACATGCTTCCGTATATAGACGTTTAGCAATAATTGAAGCCTTTTGAGACCCACTTAGAAAAAAATATTTTAAATATTTTCGAGTTTTTGTAAATATAAATATTTACGTAAATATTCTGTGCATAAAAAAATATTTTTAAATATTTCAGCCATTTTTACAAAATTAATACAATATTTCATTAAAATAGCAAAACTTAAACAAATATTTAGTCATTTAAAAGTAAGATGTGCAAAATTTACTTAAACGCTGTCCAAAAAATATACTTAAATAAAGAGTATTGCATCAAACAGCAAATGCACACTACATTGCAATCAGTTGGATGTAGTGTGCATTTCAAGGCAATTTGAATCGCCATACCAACGGGGTTGGCCTGGCTAACAAGGTGCAGACATGGCCCTGTTATCCTCGTTTTCTGCACCCAATTTGGGGCATATGTAACTGCAGAAATTGGGTGCAAGATTATTCTTACTCGGTTAGGTGTAATTCTGTTTATACTTTTAATTTCAAAGTGGCAAGTTGTGCAGTTTATCCCTGGCCAAATACGACCGTACTTGTAAAAATGAATACAATGAGGAAGAAAGGGTAACTTGTAAGAATAATCTTGCACCCAATTTCTGCAGTTAAATATGCCACAAATTGGGTGCAGAAAACGAGGATAACAGGGCCATGTCTGCACCTTGTTAGCCAGGCCAACCCCGTTGGTATGGCGATTCAAATTGCCTTGGTGCATTTTATAACAGATTTTATAACATGTTATTTCAGCATGCAAAAAGCTCTCTATAGTGACAGAAGTCGTTCAATGACTATTGAAAATTTAGAAATGTCTTTAGTTGTTCACCATTTTGCTGTTTCCCAAGAAAACAATAGTGAATAACTGTCACAAATATAATCGTTTATATACAAAATGTAGTAAAATTAATTAACAATGACTACCATTCATGTTGTTGTACATTATGAATAAAATAATAAAAAAATGTTTTATAAATATTTTGCCTTTTTTCTGTAAATATTTAAATAAATATTTTCGACTTTTGAAAAAATAAATGTTCCAGCTCTGGATATAAGATATATTATACATATATAGGAAGGAAAGGATGCACGTAGAATTTATATGCTATATATAATCTTTACCCCAGGCATGGCTAACGTAACCGGACTGGTATGGTGGACCGAATTCCGTTATACTGCCAAATAAATGTGCACTTAATTTAACATGACCTTGGAAATTGTATGTAAAATCATGTTTGTAACTTTATATGCTGTACATGTACATACATATATATAAAACCAGTATTTATGTATAGTGTTAGTGTTACTTATTATGCTTCTGGCGAAATCGCCAGGTTTAACCAAAAGAAATCCTGTTATTTATTTGTAAATAGGACTAGCGTGTGAAATATGGTATTAGTTACAAAAGTTCATAGCCTACAACGTAGTATGTATATGGTGTTTGTAAATAACCATTTTTCCAGAATATGTACTACGTATTCCGTACAGTCAACAGTATTATTTGTAACAATAAGCCAGTATGGTGCAATGCAATTCGGAAATATTACATATCCATGAACCACACGTTCACAATAGAAAAAGGACGGCATTTTGTGACATGAATTTATAAACATGCAAGATACACATAACAAAGCTTCCAAGTTATTACTGTGATTATCATAAAAATATGGATATGATATGACCAACTGTGTCATGAGTACTTCTCTGCTTCAACTTTTCTAGCTAGTGCAGTATTTTCCCAGCAAAATTAAAGTTCATTACGAATCTGAGAAATCTAGATGGTAAGTTAAGGATAAAACTACTCTGTAAACTCTTGGTGTTGTAAGAAACAAGCATTTCCCCATTCATAATAGGTACCTCTAAGTTACATGGCGTAATCACCAGAAGAACTTATTTATTAGCACTACTAAAAGGTCTTAGTGTAGAAATTCTGGGTAAATACGTAGAAACTTGTTCGTTTTGCGTCACAATATCTAAATTCAAAAGTGGACTCACTTAAACTTAAACTTTAGTTGAAGTTAAAGTTACGTACTTTTACCTATGTTACATACTTGGAGAGAAATGTCGTCCTTACTGAAAAGTTTTAAAAATTCTAAAAGAACAAGTTCTTGCCATTAGTAAATGCTAAACGAGAACAAGTGAGTTTTATTTACATAAGGTATGTGCCTACATACTAATTGTAAAGAAATACATTAAGCTCTAACTTGTGCATACACGGAAAGTAAACAAGGTAAATCACTTACAAACTAATGTGATATACGGTAAATGACTCTGGTCGAAATATGACAGTTGACAGGCATCCTCAGCTCTCCGGGCGATGTTACCTGTCCAATTAAAAAGAGAGACGGAATTACCATCACAATTTACAGCACAGAGACGAGGCTACGAGACCGCACGTGTGTTTCTCTTTAGTCAAGTCTCTATTTACACTGTTCTGCCTTCTATTACGCTTTTGGGTGTATAAAAACGATACCAGAGAGAGTGCAAGTAAATATTATGTGTTCAGGATAAAGTATTATATAAAGGCGGACTGTTGTTGTCGTTGTGTTCCCTATAAATGAATGTAAAGGGTAAATTGACAATGAGAGCTGACTAAACTTGAATGACTGAGTATTTAAGCTTTAATGTTTCTTCTTGGTGGAATGGAAGGGCGTTTTGTATGTCACAACACTTACAATGTGTGACACTTGCATGGCATTCTATTCTTCCATTAGCAAATGCATTCTACGTATTTTGCTAATAACTTTATTATTGCTCCAGTTTATCGTTATATCTGTACAGGGGCATACTTATATTATTATTTGCATAATACACACAATAATTATCGCAGAAGGTTCTTTAATGGGAATTTTTCCTCAACGTAGTATAAAACATATAGAAATCTAGCAACTCTATTCTGCTAGGCTAAAATATTCAGTATTATTGTCATGTCATGTAATAAAACAGTGACAATGAGTGAATGACACTTTGATCGAAACAGGATAACACACTTAATTTACTCTCAGTTCTGCTTCATGCAAGAAAGCTTGTCTAGTTTTAATTGTAAATGCGGATAACCGCTAGATACAACCCTAATCGTACCTACTGCTAACTAAATTTACTACTATATGCACACATAAGAGCACTCTTCGTACCTATTACTTTCATCCTAGTGACTAGTGTACTATACTAAACAACTTTCAATCATCGAATCTAAGTATGTAAATCAAGGTATAAATTCGATTCAATCTATTTGCATAAGGGGCAATAATTAATGATATCAAACTTAGGATAACATTTGAGAATATGTACTTAGAATTTTAAGTTTCTCATTTTTACTGTAAGCTAATGGGGGTTTCAGTGAATTAATTGCCAATTTTTCAACTTTTTTTGTCATTTCGAATATTTCCCAAGTAAGTAAGTACTTGAAATTTTTTGAATAACGATTAATGGAGTTTAGTTTTTACTTCTCCAAAAGTTGACGATGTGACCCGAAGAATTGGGAAAATTGTATTATTTGTTAAAACTTTCGACAACAACGCCAATTATTTCAGTAGAACCAAAATCAAATTAGTTTTCCTTGAATTAAAATAGATGAGGTAATTGTAATGTAGTCTTTATCAGTAAATTATAAAACGTTTATTTATAAAACGAAAAAAGACTCACCCATTTGAATTTCAATTATATGGCCATTGCGTCGGTAAACTGATAAACACATAAAGCCATTCACACTGCAATAGAAGAAAAATAGGACATTTAAGATTGAGACAATAGATTTAGTAAAATTATGTTTATTGTAATCCAGTAATTACTACAATGTTAATAGAATTGATAATCCGCTATTTATTAGTTAGCAGAAGTAGTAGATATCTAATTGTGTAATATACTTATTATTTAAAAAATGGAAACATTTTGTAACTGGTGTTAATTAATGGCTTAACGGAAAAGCGAACAAAAAAGGTATATCTTACCAGCCAACCGTAGAATGAATAACAAACTTGACCCAATCTAAGGTTGGATTTTCGACAATTTGTGAGCAGATTGCTGTCATAGTCAAGCCTAGAGAATGAGGCTGAGCGGACTCTGATGAATTGCTTACACGAAGGTGATTTGTTTCAAATACAAAAGATGATTTTTGATCGAGAGTATGCCATTGAGAATGTTGCTGAACCCAGGAAGGGAACTGACAAGATTTCGGTTGATGCACTACAAAGAAAAATAAAAGTTTTCTAGAGAATTCCGTTTTATAGTGTAACTAAGACAGAGTAAGTGGATCGTATCATGAAAATCAAATAACACTCTGGGTTTGATATAAGGATTTCCTGGAAAATGTCATTAAGAAACAATTAGATTCGGAAGTCTAGCTCAGTGTCAACAAACACAATGGAAGCTGAAGCACTATGTAAACATGTGACAAAAACTCTGGAAAAATCGTTACTAATATTCTTAATAACGATTCACCCTTGGTTCTTGCTTCAAAACAAACTACATACAAACTTGTGCATTAATGCATCTCCACTCCAGACGTCTCCCGTAAACTTCTCTAGAACCTTTTCATGTATATATACGTACACTATTACGTAATAATAGCATTAGGGTAACCCACAGGGTTCTGTATAGAGATATTTACTAATAATAGTACATTTACAATGTTTACAGAGTTTTACCATCCAAAACTTCTTCTTCTAAAGGTAAGGGTATTCATTATACTTTGATATCTAATAATATTACAGTTGCAGTAGCATTAGGATTAGGATTTCTTGCATATAATAGAGTTTTTGTCGTCCCTATAGTAGATATTGAGCTAATGTGATGACTTGACTCTTCTTTGAGATAAATTCGGGTTTATTCATCCTTGACAAGCTGCGTAGCGTGCGTTAGGTATAAAACCGGAGAACATTACACTACTACTTACGCATTCCACATAAAACATCTCGAAGCTCACCGCATTGCATCACATCCCCATTCTGTATGTTCTGTAGTACGATTACGAAAGTCGGGTTAGACAGAGAAAGATGCATCTTTGCTTTTTAATATGTAGGTGCGTATAATTTCTTGGTTGTCTCACATTAGGTAATATAGTGCATGTGTAATGTAATATAGCCTCGGTTCTCACTTACGACGAAAGCCAAAAGGATCTACATAGCTGTATCTGTGCACAGTAAGATAAACTGTTCGTGTTTGCTATGAAAATGAAGTTACGGAAGGAAAATCAAGTAAGCAGGAGTTTTGAGTCTGCTGAGGCTGAAGAAACCGAACTCACCAGTCAACACATAGAAAACCAAAAGGAATTTCAACGGGAGAAGATCTAAGATCGAGTAAATATGCATGCACAGAAACTGCTTGATTTATGGCCAAGTTTTATTACACCAACTCAGGAGTCCAAAGACGGCTAAGCTAACAGCTAAGGAGGAACGCTTCCTTTCCAGACTTTCGTAAGGCTTCACCGCTCTTGAATTCGTGTTTGACTTCATAGTTTTCATTCCGCTATCTTAAAGTGTCTCTTTACCCAATTCTGTTTCTGTACCCCGGTCCGTCCTAAGTACTTAAGGCATAAAATAGAAAATAGATACGATACAAAATAGATAGATACTAACAGATTCTGTATTATATTTTGTATCTCCTGTTCTAAATTGTGAATATGCAAAGAACACCAAAAGACTTCCCCTTCCTTTCCTCTCCCGTCTGCATGAATTGTAATTCTATCATCTTTGACTGAGTTTTCTTCATACAAACATAGAAAGGTACTTGAAAACTTCAATTTAATTCTACTTGACTTGTCTAACATAAGATTCACTCCCTCCGCCTCCTCCCAACAAGTTACAACGCCAAACTTACTTTCCTCCCCGAAAAACTTTCCTTTTCAAAAGTAAGTTAAGTACCAAACCAAGATGTGGTTCCCAGACTACATAAATTCAATTCTGTCTTCCCTCTGTCCTCTTCAATATAATATCTCGGCTGAATTAGACTAATGTACTACACTTTCTAATTTATAAATATGGCACAGTTGCTAACAAACCAGCAATGCTTCTCTAGACCTGCATATGCACACGAGTACTTAGATACATTTACTGCATCCTACACAAATTTATGTTCGTATCTTTACAAGCTTCCCAAAACTTTTCGCAGTAAACTAATTTCTAAAGCAAATTCAAATGTACACAACTTAATTATTGCACACAGTGTAAGCACTAAATGATACAAGCAAACGTATGTAGTGTTCAGATTTATTCACAGAATTATTTTAATGCATACGAGCAACTCTAAATAGAAATACTTAAAAGGCAAACAAAAATGTGGCATTGAGAAGTAAAATAGTAAAGAGAAATCAGAGAGTAGATAAAATAAATGTCCGAAATATTCTGCCTGAAGTATTTGTTTTCTACTATTTTAATTTGGCAAAAATTTTTAGATTAAATTAGAGCATTTTAGTAATTTTTTTCTTGGAATTTGCCATTTCGAGTTTGCCATATCGGAAGCAGTTCTCAGTAAACAGAAAGTATCTCATGCCGACACCTCCACTTTCCACATAACTCATTTTATTATAGAAAACAAAGTTGAAAAAGAGATTTGAGTGGAGCGACAGCAGGAGTTCAAATGGCTCTTGAATTCATTAAACTTGAAATTATTAATAAGATCAGCTAAGGCTAAAGTTTATGACAAGAATAGTACTTGAAGACTGAAATCGTCTTGTCGTACTGGGGTACGGAATACAGAAAACTTTGTTTTATGTTTTATTGGGGAGAATTCGGCGCATATTTTAGTTGCGGAGCTCATTAACTTGCCGAGCTCGCTCCATTCATACATATGTCTGTAGATAGGTAGCTCTAAATACAGCTTTGGCCATAAGTCAAGCACCATACAGAAATAACATAAGGTTTGGGCCAAAAGTCCGCACAATAGGAAAATGTAAGTAATGTTTAAAGTTTGAGAGGCATTTTCAAGTATAGTACCTAATGCAATTTCTGTATGGTGCGTGACTTGCGGCCAATGCTGTAGGTAGGTCTACGGAGATATAATATTATTAGTGAAACTGTACCAGTTTGGGTTATTCGGGTCCTGCCAAAAAGAAAGGTAAAGTTGGCTTCGTTAAGTATCAAGTGAAGTTTTGCTTACGCTAGTTAACATAGTTACACAGTTGAAGATAATAGGTGTACCAAGATATCTATCTCTATCTTATACTGATTATGAAAGTTCATTTCACGACGGAGCGTATCTGGCAGGATTACTTGGGTTTATACATCCAGAATACACTTGTAAGCTCGGGAGAGATAAAGATTTGGAATTGAGAGGGGTAACTGAAAAGTAATTTAGATTTCGCTTACCTCTGCGAAGTGTCATGGTCCTTGAGCCTTCCATAGCACTTTGGGTAGCATCGACTCCTTGACACGTTGCATCACCCGACTGGGCGACACGGAAAACGTGATCAGTGTTATTGCTTGGAAAATGTCCATGAGAGCGACTCTGAGATTGTTGGGAATGGTGAAATTGCGAAAAACTCCCACTACTCCCACTTCCTTCTCCTCGCTTGCTCTTTTCGTACACGAAGCAACGGAATCTATCTTCGTATGACGCTTCGTGGTGTTGATACTGAATCAAACCAAGTAGATACCTGGACGATCCTTCTTTCCACGTTGCAAGACATTGCACTTCTTCAACTATTAAGAACAAACATTAAAACCTACAATTTATTAAACGTTTTACCAACCATTCCGTGCCAAATCTACTTTCTCCAACATAATTCGCCGATTCTGCCAAATCGAACCCAAATCGAGGTCAATATACTTCTCTAATGATAAATTCAATTTACCTGTGCTTTCTGTCGACTCGACATCAGGACATGCTTGATAATTAAAAGATAATCGGGACGATTGGATACACGAATTCATCGTCGACATTGGGTATCGACACTCACCGTGGCCTCTGTTATATGAAAAAATATATGGTCCTTTGAATGGACAATCTATCGCTTTAGCATCTAATCTGAACATGCTGAATAGCATCGCATCCCCTGTTATCGTTGAGCAAATATGCCGCAAAGATCGTCGCTCTGGTATACAAAAGGCTGTGCAAACAACAAAAATTACTTTTACTGGTACGATTTTCAACAACCTTAAAATTTAGACAAAGTTAACTTACTTTCCTTATATTGAAGAACATTTGCATGCTTTTCATGGAAAACTAAACATCTATAACAACTATCACGTCTGTAAATATCAAAATTCATCAATTAATTATTATATTTTCAACAATTTATTGTAGATAGTAAAACCGAAGTTTGTAAAATTGTATAAGTCATTTGCAAAACAGCTCACTCATTATATAGTAGGTACTTTTCCCCATCAGCCTCTAAGCATTTCCCTTTACTGCTGATTGCACTTCGATTGATTGTTATGGAATGATGAACTCCAGATTGGAAATAACTCCCGTAATAACTCATTGGAAAACGACAGCTTTCACCTGCTGTAAAAAGAAATGACAAATAAAACCAAACAGTTACTTTCTGTGGCTTACTTTTAATTTGTTTAATTATTCGTTGGAAGATACCTACATCACTCTGAAAGAGCACATAATCATTATCATACTTAATAAGGACATACGGAAACAAAGTACTATTTTTTGAGGAATTGCTAAATTGGTATTTTATTATTTAACTGCCCCAAATCAGTCGTAAAGTGATTAGACTGAAATTCTTCATTGTGTATCAGTATTGCGCAATAGGATTAATCCATAATAAGCAGTAATTTATACTTGACTACTTGACAATGTTTGGAAATGAGAGCTGTCTTAAAATTTCGCGTTAATTTGCATACGTAGTAATACTGCTGAACAAAGTTGAACAAATTATCCAATTCTAAAATTGACTACTCAGCAACCTCAACAATTCATTCATTGTCAAAGTATATTTCACACTTGTGATTTCATTAGATTAGTTTGATAAAGCTCCCGAACCGAACCAGAGTAGGAAAGGTAATATGAATACGCCTGGTGGAAATAGCCATTCGGTATAGAGAGACAGAGAGAGTTTACGCAATAAAATAGGTAAAGTACCTAAAGACACGAATAAAGGATCGACCACACTACTAAATAACTAAATGAACTGCCATCCTACAAACTAGGAAGCATACCAGTGAAATGCATGGTACCCAATTGGTTTCTGGGTGTTCTATGGTATAAATTGTTCCTTCTACTATAGTATCCTGTAATTCCAGAGTATAAATCGTATTTGCGCTTAAGAGTATATGACTATCTTAATAAAAGCGGGTATCTGTCGGTAAGTGAGTGCAGACGGTGGTGCTGATTAAATTTTCAATTAAGCACGTCTTCCTAGGTAGTTAGATTAGTTTCGTTTTCGTAAAAGCTGGAGTGACTTGACTTTAGTTCAGTTCACTAACAGTAACAGCTATTCTATTGCTTCGTTGCTGTCTTGTCTCCTTGTCTTATCCTAAGTGTAGACAGCTAAGCTAATGTATAAGTAGATAATATTTAGTTTACTAAGGAAGAATCCCTGTATATATTTCCAGAGTTGATTCGGTTTACTTTGCTTTACTCTGACTGTGACTGGTAATGCAATGCTTCGTTTGGTTTAACTTTCATCTAACTCACCCTAGTAATAAGTATAATATATACAGAAGGTACCGTAATCTACGGGAAACCCTAAACTGAAACTAAGTACAATATGGAAAGACAAGGGATATTTATTTTAGTAAGCGATAAAGAAATGACTATATGATATGATATCATGAGATGATTCTCGAAAGCCTTAGAAGATTACATATGATGTGAAATAGACATTCATACCTTACATCACAAATATACTGCACCATACCACCAACTGATACACAAGGCATCATCTCATCACGGCACTAATATCCTTATAATATCCAAAGACACATGGTGACACTGCCTGCTGCACTATTGCAAGAGAGCTTACTTATTATGACAGTTTGATTACTTGTCATCGTCTTGTCTTCATGACAGTGTTTCATGCTTGTCATAAGTTGTCTTCCTGCTAATGACAAAACGTATCTTTACTTTACGAGAAGAGGGGTGCACCGAGGGGAAACTAAATTCTATTCTCTTCTCAACCAAACTAACAACGAACAAAACACTCCGCCTATCTGTATCTATACACTACATCTATATTGCATTGCGTTGTTATTTCGTCTGTAAGAAATTAAGCTGTCTATTGATACATGCACTCCAATATTTCCTCAGCACGTAACTTCTGTGTCTAGAGTTAAAACTTTTTTAATTGTGATTTCGATACTGCTATGCATATATAGAGAGCAAGTAATAACTTATTCTTGTTCATTCTGCCACAACACTAGAAATTTAATTACAGATTACTCTAATAACCGAAAAGTTTTGACAGAACAGAATTTCCTTCATAATCATGTAAAATACTCGGAAAACGATGAAAACTGTGTCCAACCTAGACTAACTAGTAGTGTTATTACAAATTCTATTTTTATTACAACCAATTTATTTGAAATGTAGGAAACCTAGGCATGAGGTAATAAAATATTATATTGACATTTTTATACGTAGCAAAGGTTGCGTTCAGTTTATGTGTTTGTGTGTAGAAATCTGAGAAACTGCAACTTGTTCCATGGCCATAAAAGAAATAGGTAAGGCAGAAGCATGCGAACAGTAAATTGAACAACAGGCTCTGGAAAATAATGAGTTTTCTACATTTTCACTGTTGTCGACTAGTCTGGTCTGATTTGGACATGCTTGGTCTTCTAATACTTCAATTCAAGACCAACTGTACTCCGACTACACATGTATTACATAATAATAAACTTTCGACCTAAGCTGAACCAAGTAAAGTAAAGTAAACCAAACCGAAATCCCTTCATGTATATCCTATGGCCATATACAGCGTTGACCATAAGTCACGCACCATAGGAAAATAACATAGGGTTTACGCCACAAGTCACGCACCATAGGGAAATACATATAATGTAAATGAAAATGGTTCTCAAACTGTTTTAGAACCATTTTTAAGTATCGTACCTAATGCTACTTCCCTATGGTGCGTGACTTAGGGCCAACCCTGTATGTATTTAGTATGTAGGTATCGTTTAAATAGGTATAGTATTCTTTCGTTTGGATTTGAATTAGAACTGCACTACTGTTACACTACAAATGCTGATGAATAGAAAACAAGAGAGAAGAACACTAGAACAACTCTCTTGAAAATATTCACAATCCGAAATACAAAATACAACCCTTAGTCCTTATTATTATAACAAAAGGATATCCTACGTAATATCTGGATTGGACTTCTCTTTCAGAGTTTCGTTACTAGTATTCTGTATTCTATAAATAGATATATAATTGCTCTGAACCTAACTACCTACTATTGTAAAGTAGGAGCATAGATTATAGATAATAGGAAATAAAGTATAATAGTGCCTAAAGACAGAATTTATCTAATACTGCCGACCCGTGTGTCATGACATAGTATAGCTATTTAGTTTAGGTTAGATTTAGAGCTACCCATGTAGTTTACTCATTCAAATAATGATTACCATTAGACTTTTATATTACCCCTGGTCTGGCCATTACAATTACTCGTATTACATTCATATGCCATAAGGCAATCTGCATGTAGCTCGACAATAGCTTAAAGCTTAGTTTATTATGTTTATCTACGCTTTCCATTCTATTATTTCTAAGCGAAGCCTCACCAACCAACAAAGAACAACCTAAGTGCATCTGTCTTCAAAACACAAGAGTCCACTTGAAAACTGCACTGTATTACAGTGTAAAAGCTCCCGTCCTGCTTCCCTTTTGTTTTGCTACGGTATGCATTCGGATCCAACGATGATTTAAACCCTAGGCTGGAAATACTTTATTAAAATTCATAGTTAACTATGAGTCACACAAGTACAGTCACCAATGTGCTTAATAACTCTGTACATCTTTGATAAAACATCACAATAACCAAACAATGGAATGTCTACACAGGAAAACGTTCTATTACTCATTTTAGTCATTAGTCTTCCTTTCTACTTTATAAGGAAGAATTTTAATTGAATTTATTAGCCGTGGCTTTGAGTTTTCCTTGTCCTCAGTTCTGTAGTTAGTTATTAAGGAAGCAATAGCCAGGTGGAAATCTTAAATCAAAATTCAAAAGAAGAAACAACGTAAGCAAGAGTTATGTTTTCATAAGTGTTACATACACAGAGAAGAATAGCAATTCACGAGAGCTACCTTAAACTTTGTAATGTAACAGAATTCAAACCTATTGTGTTTTCTATACCCAAATCATCTAAATACATTTACAGCGCGCATACAGATTGCCTTATAAATGTAATAGACTTGTACACTGGAGTAAACTCATGTTTCGTTCCGTTTGCTCCATAAATTAGTTTAGCTAGTTAGCTCGGCTTAGAAAAAAGGATTAATCAGTGATGATGACGAAAGGTAATTGAGTCAAGTCTATGTACGCACATGTAATAAATATCATACTGCAATAGCCCAATCAACGCTCGTTAAAAGCGTACAGCGTAAGCTCTCCCTTTTAGTTCATCCAACAAGTCTCATCCTCTCTACATATGGGAAACGCAACTATTTATTATTCTTACCACGGGCTTCTGCAAAGGCTCCTTGGGATTCGGAGTCAGTCAGTGAAAAAGAGTGGGATGATTCCATATTCTCAGCTCCTGAAGACGATAAGAATGATGAATGGCCATGACCATGACTATGGTCACTCTGCCCTTTGCTCGAAATTAGCACAGTCACAATGATTATCCAAAACGGGTTGTAAAGATGATTCGTCATTTTCAAAACCAAAACCAACCTGGAATAACAAAAGTCAAACTTTATTTACATTTATTAAGTCCGCATAAGAAAAATTTTCAACAAAAAAATATCTTTAAGAAACATATATATAGGTGAATGGGTGAATTTACACTTTCATTGAAGAAAATGAGGAATTTGGGTATTAGAAGTTAATAATTTGTAGAAAAAAGTGTCAAAACTTTATTTACATTTATTAAGTCCGCATAAGAAAAATATTTCAACAAAAAAATATCTTTAAGTAGTATATACTAGGTATAGGTAACGAATTAAGTTGCACTTTCATTGAAGAAAACTAAGAATTTGGGTATTAGGACTAAATAATTTGTAGAAAAAGGGGTAAGAATGAAAAATGCTTAGCTAATGGATTTTAGAATAGTGTTAGGTGTTCATAGTAAATGAATGTGAGGGATTTACAAAGGGAGAGTAGGAAAAGAAGAGAGTCTTGGAGAGTATGTCGAAACGGCAGACAAATTAAAGGGAAGAAATAAAAGCAAAGGGCATTTGTGGAAGGCGTGTGTATGCGATGCCGGTTCTTTCTGTTGAGGTTGGTTGATTGAGACACATTAGTCATGCATGAAGCATGGAATATAGATAAAGTTCTTTCTCTTTCATTAAGTTCATTCTCACACTGTACTGTGTTGTGCTTTTAGCTTACTGCATTCTATTGTATTCCCATTTTCTATAGAATTTAGAATTTCTAATGCAACACTACTACTTTGCCTTTCCATGAACTCCGGTTAGTCCTTTCTGCTGTTATTCAATTCGGTTTGAGAAGGCATGTTCTGTTTCTTCGTTTCTCTTCTCTTCACACTACTATTTACCTAGTCTACCTTTATTTATCCATTGTAAACTGACGATGAGGCAAGCAAGACATAATAATAAGATAATGAACTGACTCTACTCTCAGTTGCCAGAGAGGGTGACAAAGAAAGCTTTCCGCTGCTTCGTTGATTACCTTCATTAATTATGCATCTTGCTCCTCTGCTCCTAAATTCTACTCTCCATTTCTTTCCAATGTACTACAATCTCTACTATTCTTCGATCACTTCCCATTGTGTACTCCTATTAGCACTACGTATTGAGTTTTTGTTATTACCAAACATATTCCTTGTACACATTATCATATAATAATTATATTCTACATGACACAGCCCTACAAACACTTTTTCCTCCTCTCAAACTTTAATTCACGTTTGCATTCAACAAATTAATACTCATCTACTCTCCTATTGTATACAGATACAATGAACATACGACAAAAACAAAAGAATTCTGTAGTACATATTTACGGTGACGAAGAATCGAACCCTATTTAATATTTCTATACTTCATTGCCCCAAACGCTTACTAATAACTTTGTGTACTAGATAGTAATTATATTGTATGAAATACGAAAGAGGAAGTATGTAAACTCCATATATATTTGTAACTATATGAGACGGATTTGTCTGTGTCTGGCATGTGCCTGCTCACAACAGATTAGGATGCTGCGTAGTGTCAGTTTCATAAGAGTGATACGAGGGTAACTAGTTTTGTATGTGTATTTAGTAGATGAATGGAATAATAAGTTAATGAATACCGAACAATGCATAAACACACATCAGTTTGCACTTTTGTTAGAAATAAGATTAAGTTCAGTTCTCTGAATGGGAATTACGAGAATAATACAATATTACCCTGTAGGATCAAGAGTACAAAGAATTTCTGACAAACTCACTCAGATTTCACATTTGTATTTCTTTGTTTTCAATCAACGAAAACAACACAAAGATTAAGTACAAAATACGTTTTAATTGAATTATTAACCTTTGCTTTCTCCAAAATCTGTTCTTTGAAAGCACAATACCAAGTATTTTAGCTTTGCTTTGATTTATAACAGAACGAGACAAATCTTATTATGAGGAATGGCTTTCATGTATTGTAAATCAGATTACTAAAAAAGAACAAATGTTATGCACATTTATACAAACCGTTTTCTTTATATTCTGAAAAATTTCTCTGTTTAACTTTAACTGCCATTGGTGGTAATTGTAAATATACTAAAAATCTTTTAATTTTAAATTGATAGATAGATATCTTAAAATTGGTTGCATTTTAATAGTTATGTTACTTGAAAAATAATTCAATACACTTTAAAGTTGCGAAAACCGTATTACCAGAAGTGTAGTATGATATAATAGAAATATTGTACACCATTATAAGGATCCTGCTGCCATTATCATGTAATATGAACAAAAATCCGAACAGTACATTAAGTAAGTAGTACCTACTTATTAAGTCCCTTTTGTCATATTTACAGTCATAGTTATAATGCACCCCTACAAATAAAATATAGACTGAGCGAATAGTATGAATATAATGTAGCAATGTAGCATTATGTTTTCGGAGGAACAAGATGCATTATACTTTTGCTGGGCTATCCATCTCTTTTGTTGAAGTAATATTCCCCCTTATTCCCACAGGCCACAACTACCAGTAAAAGTTCCTCACGCCCACTTGTAATTAAAACAAGCCAGCAACCACAATCTTAACACAAGGCCCTCAACTCTACTACATACGTAATGTACTATCATATCATCAGCAGAAGTATAATAAGTAACTTACAGTCATATTATATGAAGATTTAAATAAGCACACCTTAACATTTATGAATTATTATTGTTATATGAAATGTAGGCTCTGGATACAAAATGCTATTTCAGTTTACCCAAAGCTATCTACTACAAGTAGGAATTTCTTGTACTGTATAATACAGTAGTAACTAATATATGAATATATGCCATTTTAATTGAGGTATATGTATATAAGGGGGTATATCATATTTCAGTTGAATTGAATCAATATTATTACAGAAATGCAGACTATCCTTGGTTGGTGGAGGAAGCTCCTTTATAAAAACTGCTTTGAAGTTGAAAAACTTCCACCTACTTTCACAGATAAGACGAAGGAGGTGAGAGAGAGAAATTACAATTATTCCAACTAGAGACCAGACCAGACCAGACCAAGACTTATCTATGTATCTTTAGGCGAGAAGAGAAAGAAGGGAATAAAATGAAGAGACAAGACTCGAGAAGACAGGCATTCAGACTAATATTAACGCATGCAGGTATTACTCCGTCTTGCCATTGTAAATTGAAGCGAACCATAACAGACGTCTTTAAACAGAACAAAAATATTCTGTGACAGGATGAATATATAATGGGATGAGACGGAATAAAAGGAATTATTCTCTCTATGTACAGTGCATAGTTAAATATGCGTTATGTTATGTAACGCAAGTTACCTAATATCTAACCTGGAATTGTAAAATAGCGTTTATCAGAACAAGACACAATTTTGAAAGGCAGGTATTGTATCTTTCTGTATCTTTAGTTGTCAAGTCAAACAGGCAAGAAAATAGGTACGGAGAATGTAGGCCTGCTATAATTTAAATTGGAATAAAGGAAATATGACGGTTCGGAATGGTGAAAAGAAGATGAAAACTTGGTATGGTTTAGTTATTGGTTCAGTTTTGTTATAAAAAGTTGAAAAGCTTTAGAGAGAATGCACATGGAGAGTCGTTGGAAGGAAAATGAAATAAATGTAGCTGCAGAGCGGCAATATGGCAAAGGATCGTCGAAAATCGTAATATAATATTATATTCATTTCCATTCTATAAATACATCATCTTTACGTTTTACGAAAACTGCCAGATCACTGACAAGGCACAAGGCCCGCACGAAAGGCAAAAGTTGAGTTCCAAGTATCAAATTACCTGTCTATCATTTGTGTCAAGCTGCCAGTCTTATTATTCCCGTCTTCTTGGTCCCTGCTTGATCTTCCAATTGATACCGTACCATTATACAGCATTTTCTCAAATATTTTCTACCCTTATGCATAGATAAAGTTTTCAGGGTATTTCTATATAGTTGTAAGAATTTTGGAAACACATGTGCTGCAATTTTTAAAAAAAATCAAAAACGAACCCCAATTATAAAAATTAATTATTCCATAAGGGAATACCAGAAAACAATTTTGGCTTCTGATTTTTTGTTTTGCTTGTTTAGGAAGTGACTTGACTTGTGTATGTGCACAACACGCTTGTTATGTAAGGAAATAAAAAAAGAGTGGAGAAATTCTAAGCACTAATAGAGTTGTCCTGCCCTAATTCAGAAGAAACTGGATGAAAAGTAAAGAAGCCCTGCCCAAATCAAGTTATAAGCCAGATGGAAGGAAACACACACCTTTAGCTCACAGGAGGTATACGTACTTATATTTAAGTAGTGCTTTTTGATTGTATTGTGTATGTAAGGGATGTAATGGAAGTGTACTTGAGAATTTTTCATTGGGACATAAGAGCTGTTATCAGTATTACTATTTCCTTATTCTAGGGCCAATAAAGTAAGGAATTAAATCCGCCTAAGCTGAGCAATGCACTTTGCTATGTGGAGAGACAAACATTAAGAAACGTAATGCACTGCACCGTAATCATTTATTTACACTGTTCAGAAAGGAAATTGGCTTTATCTTAACTTTCGACTATACAAATGTGAAATTATAGTGTATAATATTACTAAGTAGGTATTTCCTCCGTACTTTGCTTCTCATGAACATGGTAAGTAGTGCATTTTATGTACATATTATCCCCAGTGTAGTTAAACTTGAATTTAACTATTGTGGGGTGGAGTGGTCTGGTCTGGACTTGAGACTTTGTCTTCAAGTTTGACATTCAGCTCTTGAATATCAACACTAGTAAAAAGCCGTAATAATAAAGTACAAATATAAAAGCTGAAACTCGGAGAACAGGAACGTTTCTTGAAATCCAATGACTTTCTTATACAATACACACTATTGAGCAAATAGTAGATTTGTCTCAGCAGTCTCTCTCAAGAAGTTAACATAAGTGAAGGTAGTTTTAGTAAATGAACAGCTTTTGCTGAGTGCTTTTTCTGAAGCCTACGGCACAAGAAATTCTGTATACCATATTTACACAGGGTACTACTGTATAGTAAATATAGCCAACTCAAAGTTTAGAGGACTGCAGTAACTATTCTCTGATTTGGGAACGTACAATACTACTACACATAAGAGTTTAACGCTAAAGGAAGTAGGAGTCTTCACAGTATTATTATTAAAGTAGTGCTAAGAGTAGAAATGAACCCATTTCTTCTATAATAATAACACAGCAGAGCACTCCGCCAGATCAGTTCAGACCAGGTGCAAGTTATTACGGGAACATTAGTGTGAATGTACATAGGACGTTGTATTAACCTTCGTATCTGCTCTAAGTACCTACCTTTAACAATAACAAACCTAAAGTAAAGGCTCTTACATAAAAACGATTCTATATACATCCCTATCTCTAGTAAATGTAATGTGGCTTAAGAAATGAGGATATAAACAGAGATCAAACCCAAAAGATATATCCCTAATCATATATAATTATTCCTTTCCTGTTTTGTTTCTTGAGTGGAATATAGAACAGAAGAGAACAGAACAGAACACCCTGCTTTGGGATTTATATTATTATACCAACTTAAGTTATCTAAGATAGTAAATACATCAGTACTTCACAGAAATCACCTTTCGCTCCCTACTTTAACATAACACTAGACTCATTCAGATCTACATCAATGTCAACATCACACGAAGCAACACTCACACACAAGAATCACAAAAAACAAGCAAAAACAGATATTTTTTCTTCTTCTCCTCACTTTTTACTGTTCTTACGTAGTTTTACGGAGGTAGATGTATAAATCCAACCTCTTTTTCAGTTCCAGGTTGTTTTAACTTTAGTATTGGGTTTAGTAAGGTTTACTACTGGAATTAGAAAACGTCTACTGGATTAAATGCCAATGCCAATGCTCATGTTTGCTTTTATCCTAACAAGTTTCGACAATATCTTTGTCTTTTACTTCTTGGATACTGGATATTTGTATTCGTTGGAGAAGAAATCGTAATGTGATTCATGAATAGCGCAGTGAGCATCGTAGTTTAGGTGATGTTACGTTTACTTACAATTACAATAGCTCACTTGGTTATACATGTTATAATGCTACAATTCTACAATGTCTCGTTTGGTTGACATTGACAAAGGTAAATAAATCCTGGGAGAAAAGACTGAAGAGATCTGGAGCCAAAGAAATAAAGAAAAGTTGCAACATTTATATTTATATCTGTATTATTGAGAAGAAAGAGTTAGAATGCAATAGTACAAGCAAAGGCTTAAATCCTTTTTGTTTCCTGTTTGATTTTTTAAATCGGATTTAGATGTCAAAGAAGCTGTGAGAGATTTCCCAATGCTGTAGACAATTCTGTATATATATACAGTTTGTGGAAGAATATATATTGGTTTTACATAGATCAATGAAACAAGGAATGGTTACGTAAAGGAAATAAAAGGATGTAGGAGTAGACTAAATACCAAAGAATAGACCAAAGCAAACGAATCCAATTGACGAGTAAAGCCAGAAAACGATAGGATTGATAGTATGGTGGAAAACATGAAGAGATGATCTGGGATCCTAAAAAGAGTCGTAGACAGACAGAGATGACACAACACGAGAGATAAGATTTAACTGCGAGGCTCGAGTGGACTATTATCTGTATTTACTTACTTTAACATGTATTTCCTTCAGTTCACTTCAATTCACCATCGGAAGATTCACAATTCACGGATTTACACAAGTATCAGATCAGACTTCAGTTCAGATCCAGAAAATTCAGAATCCAGTCGAAGAAATTGTTAAGACTTTTTTTCTGACTATTTTCTTCTTTTACAACTCACTTGCTCACTCACTTACAACTGTACTAACTACTGAGCCGAGGAAAACTTGTCGGGAAAATCATGGAAAACTTATGTCTACAAAAAATCACACCAACCAAGTATTTGCAAATCCGAATTTTCCTTTTCCTTTGTTGTCGCTCGAATTTTGACTTGACTTTTACCATTTACTAGGATTCGCCAACCAGAACCAGAAGAACCAGTAGAGAACCAGCAGGACTTAGTGCAGTCTAGGTATAATTTACTAGTTCAATAAAAGATTTAAGTGTAACAAATACCAAAGGAATAAAATCAGAGGAGAAAAAGGCCGAAGACGGAAAATTCTTTTTTTTCGGCTACCAAATATAATCAACCTGATGGATTTTCTTCTAAGGAGGCGACGGGAGCAGGACAGAAACAAACGAAATGAACTAAGTGTCTTCTCCTTCCTCAAACTGAACACAATTTACTCTGCGGTTGGTAAGTAGATATATATCTTTCAGTCTTAGTCTTTCTTATGTTTCCAGCAGAGCTCAAGACTGACGATGAGTCAAGGCAAGACAACAACCCAGACAGAGCAAAAGTCTCTTAAGCTGATTTACTCCACTTTATAAGATTTCTTCGTTCCTAGCACAAATGCACCGTTGTGATCTTGAACTCTTGTCACCCGTTTCCTTCTTCGAGGTAAATACACAAAATAAATGACTTCTCATTAGTTTTGTCTCTGCCAAGCAGGAAACCTCATTAACTCTACTTTAAATCACATCAAAGTTTTTCCTTTCAATGTTATCAAATTATTTATTTTCCAGGCTACAATTATTAACTTCTTAGTCCTGTTCAAAAAAGTCGGATCCAGGTTTCAGTACCTTTAAGTAGCAAAATCTTGTCATATTTCTGATTAATACGGGTAAGTTGTAAAATAAATGGAATTAATTGGTTGTCTCTTGATTAATACTATTGGGCATTGAGCGACAATAGTTAAATTCTTTATTCACAAAACAAAATTTAAAATTAATTCCTTAGATGCATGGATCCATGGATGCTCTGTTTGTAAATTTTTGTTGTAGAATTCGTGTACTAAATTTCACTGTACAGAATAAAAGTTTAACTATTAGTATTTACACTTCCTAAAGTTTTCTTTTGTATATAGTATTGAAAAAATGTTTGTTTTCAGTATAAACTGTAGTGAAAAATTGTAAAGTTTAGGTTCACATTTTTACACATTAATTATGTACTGATGAAATGAAAAACTGAATGTATTTCCACTATCCGGCTAAAAATAAGAGTTTATTAGTTCTTAAAACTGACATTTTATGTTTAGAATCAATTAGATTGTTTATTTATGCACACTAGACAAGAACTAGGTGAAGATTTGAATTTAAATCTGTAAAGTGATAGAGTGTTGGAGGAAGTTTGAGTTGGAGAGAGTAAGAATGAGACAAACACTAAGAGAATCCTGTTGCTTTTAGGAATCTGACGGAGTGCCTATCGTCTTGGTATGAACTCTGTGGACGAACTGAGAGTTTGTGTTGAATTTCGGTTGAAGTAAGCCCAACTTGAGAAGAGAACTAGGACTTAAGATGATTACACGGAGAAGAGTGGTGTAAGCCAAAGCTAACCACACTGAACGAAGGAAAACACGTTAGTTCTTCATTCTAGTCCAGTTGCAGTTGCAGAGCTCTTGCTCGAAACTCCAGTCCACACCAAAGACAAAAAGGGAGAGAGACAGAGCTAACAGTTTTGTGCAGCCGAATAGCTAGGAGTTTAGTCGAGGACTGGAGAAGAAATTCTGGAATGAAGACTACTGCAGAAGTTCTGTGTGTGAGCTTGTATGTATACACATGTGTATTGTACCATGCTATGTGAATTGAATTGACTATTTCTACTACTGCAGTGTATTTCCTCTCCCTTCTTCACTTTTTCTCTTTAACTTCCAAGTTACCTGCTTTGCTTTACTTTACTTTCCTCAGTATTTGTATTATGGCAATGCGAGGCCTTAAGCTAAAAGTTTCCACAGATGTGTACACTGCACTACATCTAAGACACAAACGGAACCAAACTTTGTACTTATCCTTAGAGAGCCCATGTTTATTTCACTCCAGCTAAGATAATGTTTTTTCTAAGGAAATGGCCAAATGCTACGGAAAACACCACCAATGAATTCAACGACCTGCTGCGCATCAAGTACAAAGTCTCACTTTTTTACGCTACTTATGCATATCATCCAACTTATTAAGTTCCTCAACGTTCTTCATCCTCGCCTTTTATTATCTGTCTGTCCCTATAACTTTATCGTCCTCGTTTACAAACTAATTATACTACATTGATACTTGTCTTACTGTTACAAATTGTTCTATTTAGTTAAAGTGCTTGTGAACGTGTATCCATACATTATATCATATTTATGAGGAATCCATAAACCATTTAGCGTAAACCATTCTAACTACTAGGGTAATAAATACGTACACAAAGGCGTGTGTTATGTTCTTTTCATTTGAATGAACTCTACAGTAACTACGTTCTATGAATTGAAAAATGATATGTGAAATCTGAGAAGCTTGTATCAATTCACAATGATTGTCAAATATTTAACGACTTTGCTAACTAAAATCATTTTAAGTGAATTTTTATCACTTCTCCTAAACTTGGTAATCATTACCACTAATACCTAAGCAAGTTATCATTACATTCAATGTAGTTTACAATTTCAATGTGTAAACAGTCGGTAGAGAAATTTTAGCATTATTTTTTAAATTGTTGCGTCATCTCTTTGTATTTCCTATTTACTTTGCTTAATATTTATGAACGAGCATGCGTATACAGTAATTTTTTGTGCTTTTGGTCTACTGTAAAATAAAAGCAATAATATTCATCCTCTTAAAGAAATATCTTTGCAATCAACGAAAACAACACAAAGATTAAGTACAATAAAATACGTTTTAATTGAATTATTAACATTTGCTTTCTCCAAAATCTGTTCTTTGAAAGCACAATACCAAGTATTTTAGCTTTGCTTTGATTTATTAACAGAACGAGACAAATCTTGTTATGAGGAAAGGCTTTCGTACATTGTAAATCAGATTACTAAAAAATAACAAATGTTATGCACATTTACACAAACTCTTTTCTTTATATTCTGAAAGATATCTTGTTTACTTTAACAGCCATTGGTAATAATTGTAAAAATGCTAAAAATCTTTTACTGTACATTGATAGATTATCTTCATTAATATGGTGTTTTAATAGTTATTTTAATTGAAAAATAATTCTATACAGTTTAAAGTTGCAAAACCCGTATTAGGATTATTTTTTAAATTGTTAAAATTTGTGTCACTTTTTGTACTTCCTACTAACTTTGCTTAATATTTATGATCGAGCGAAGTGTACACAACAATATTTTGTGCTATTGGTCTACTGTAAAATAAAAGGAGTAATTTGATCCTCTTAAAGAAATATCTTTGTGTACTAATACCATTCTAATTACAAAGCGGTACTTAAAATTCAAACCAGCAACATCACCAACATGTTTTTAATACAGACCTCGAACTTTGACTTGTTGATAAAAATCGCATCGTATTTAATACGGAGAATAAAGACATTCGTCATAATTATAATGATGATAGAATCCTTAATCC
Source organism: Yoshiicerus persimilis (assembly GCA_020352615.2). NCBI lineage: Eukaryota > Metazoa > Arthropoda > Collembola > Entomobryomorpha > Tomoceridae > Yoshiicerus > Yoshiicerus persimilis. The sequence continues at coordinate 18,866,710 of CM036944.2, read as the reverse complement.
TTTTAGGCGGTAATTCTAATAGTAAATAGGGAATCGACATTTAGTTTTTTGTCTTTGTAATCGTGTTGCTTAGCCTGGTAGATTTCAATCTGCCATCCTGTCGTATGAATTATTTAGGTTTGTAAAGTTAAAGCTGAGCTGACTGTGACTAGAGTCGACTTAACGTGACAACTCCAGTGAAATTTAAGTCTGACTGAACAGGGAAGTGAAGCTGGGCTTAGCAGCTAGTTTTTTCTCAAGTCTAGGAAATTATCATAATGGAATTCAAAGGTTAAAGCTCACAAAGCTCTTTGGAGTTTTGAGTGAAAGCTCCTGGCTTGGCTTAGCTTCGTCTTCAGCAACTTTTAAATCTTCACTCTCACTTGACTGTCTTGTCTTTACATTTAGGATATGTCTCAGTGGAACAATACAGCACTTAGTAGGTATATATCTCCAAGCTATACAGCGAGGGGCATAAGTAACGCATCATAATGGGAAATAGAGAAATGCCTCTCAAACTGTTTGGGAGGCATTTTCAAACACACTAAGGATTTTCCTATGTTGCGTGACCAATTCCTCGAACCTAATGTTATCTCCCTATGATGCGTGATTTATGCGCATCGCTGTAGTTACCTTACTCTGCACTTCAGAACAAGATTCTGGGCAGTTAGTACAAGAACATTGGTAATGCTAGACAAAGCAATGAAATTCATTCAAACTTCTTATCTCAACTGAATGGTTAAAGTTAGATTGAATTTATCCAACTGAACAGTAGGCGATATATATAATTCTATTTGTTATGTTATGTAATGCATGTTAACTAATCTCATCCTCGTGTACATACATAAACCTAATACCTACTCGTATTCTGTATCCGGTCCTGTCCTGCTTGTTTTCCTAATCCCGTATTTTGTATGCACGTCATTATAAGTAGGTATTAGCTAGGTATGTAAAAATATCGTACACGTGGTGATGCTCTGTACTGTGTAAAGTTGGCAAAAAATATAATCTCTATTTGTATTGCATGAAAGTATAATCCTATTTCCTCCGTACGTCCTGAATGACAGTTTTTACGACACTGTTCACGGTGCTGTATAAGAATTTAGAAAAGTTGTATCCTTATTTGTGTATCGCATACATTTGCAAAAGCTATAAAATAAGGAGCAACTTAGCACAACAGTAAGTAATCTTTAGGTTCTCAATTTCCCAACATGTATTACAGTTCCTTCGCAAATATCTGAAATTGTTGGGGCAAATTGTAAATAACAAAACGGTAATTCTGTAAATGGTAAATGTCTGAAGGAAGGATAGTAAAAGTAGTTAAATACACTCATAAATATTGAAATGACAACAATGCTCATGTACAGCAGTTGTACTTAAAGGAAATACAAAAAATTGTATTTACCCTTTTCATTTTCGTTTTCCATAGAAAAGTTGCAACTTTTGTAGTTAGTATTTACTGCGTGCAATTTCATGTGTTGTATTTACTAATGGAATGTTCAGGATGCTAAGAAAATGCAAATGTTTATTTCGAATTGGAAAGGCTTACTGTTATTCGCGGTCCCTGTGGAATTAGCCTCTGTGAAAATTCCTCTCCATAAATGTGACATGACAGTGAGTTGGTAATGCAATGATTGCATGCAGGTTTCCATCATCACCTTTTATTTCTTTTCTTTAGTTTAGGCACATGCACATCACATACTTATCGTTAGCAATCTCCAGCTCTCATGAACGTCTCTCGTTAATTTTGAGATTCCCCGCACGCGTTTCAGCATATGATATAATTAGGTATGGAGTAAGCCCTTAGCTACCTTGTCTACCTTTATAGGTTTTGTCTTGGGATATTAGCACCTTAACTTTTACTACTTCTACTAAATAATATCCAGGTCGAGCGTATTCCAGAACTAAGTCTTCTGCCTCCCAAAACTATACACTCGAGTCAAGTATAGTTTTTTCTTCCGTTTCTACTTCTACTTTCTGGATTCTGCATCACTCCACAAGGGACATGGAAATGAATAGAAAATTAGTCTGCTTTCTCCTACAAGTTAGTTGATGGATATGTAGATAACTGTAGACGAAGAGAACTTCGCTCACGAATCTTTCATTCTCCCAACTTCCTTTCCCTTGTCGAGTCCATCGTGATATGAGTGACTGAAGAGTGAAAGATACCATAGAAATAGGAAAACGAAAGAATAAAACGAAGCCAAGTGAAGGGCATCCCAATTGTAAGTATACAGGGTTGGCCCTAAGTCACGCACCATAGGGAAATAACATAGGGTTTGGGCCGAAAGTCACGCACCATAGGAAAACCCATGTAATCTTTGAAAAATGTTGATTTTCAAACATCATACCTAATATTATTTCGCTATGGTGCGGGAATTATGGCCAACGCTGTAGAACTACTCTAGATTCAACTAATGTACGTACCTATTTATATAGTAAGTGGCTAAAATAAAAGGAAAGACACGGCAGGCATGCTGGGAAAGTTCTACATTATGTTAGACAGAACAAAATTGAATATATATGCTGTAGATTTATAATATTCTACAAATAGATCGTATAATAGAAGTAAGACAACCATATGCGATGCACAATACTCGGCACAGACGTCCCTTTCATTTCTATTCATTTTTGTCTCTGAAGATTTTCTTTTTCAGGCCAGGGATAGATAGGAAGGGAAGGACAAGAGGATGTGAAGCTAAAAATGGAAAAGTACTTCAATTCAATTCCAACAGAATTCAACTTGATTCAAATTGAAAATCTGAAATGCACCTTCACATAGAAAACTACTTTCGTTTACGTAAGCGTACTATTCACATATTATGGAACATAATGCCCTTCTTTTACTCTTTAGTTTAGATCAATGGAAATACCCGCCTATATTCCCTATACAAGAATCAAATCTATTTCTCAGACTTTCTTCCCCTTTCCTTTACATACAACTTTACGTAAACACATTCTAAGTCCATGTTCCACCTTCTAATACATATAATCCTATGTTTTGTATGCATGATACGAGAAAATGTGTCCCTATACAAGGAATCACAGAACAGACTGTTTTTCTATAACAATGGCAAAAGTAAATACTTATACTACCCGAAAAACGCTTTTATGCCTACCTGTAATAAAAGGCTGATGAATGCATTAACTTCCCAGATGCTTCCCAAGAGAAACCAAACCTACCATAATATAAGACACTTCCTTTTTAACATTCACAGAGAAATCTTTTAGCAACTACTTTTCCAGTTGTACTACTCATCCAATGCATATATCCACAACCATACCTATAACTACAAAAAGTTGGTTTCCACATGAATACAGGAATGCGAAATGAACTTTTATCTCTTAGTTCCGTGGAAGTGGCTTTCTTTCATTACCTACTCTCATTCTCAATCTCGATGGACATTTACTATTCATCAAGTTTCCCGTAAATAAATGTATTAATTTTCATTAGTGCTTTTCACTATGCCAAAAGTACTTTCATTCACAAATTTTTATTTCAAAGGAGAACTTATCTCCCATCCACTTTGTACGTAACCAATGAAATTGCAAATGAGAATGATTTACACATGAAAGATTTTGTTTATCAACTCAGTCACATTTTTTACAGTTATTTTCTTGTTGGTTTATTTATCATCGTTTCTTCGTAGGTAATCTTATAAGATGAAGTTCCTGTATTTGATAATCTTAAAAAGGTTTTACCAGATAATAATCTTGTTTGCAGTAACGAGTAACCTTTTTTACCAAGTTACTCTGTAGTGTTTTCTTCAAGTTTACACGTGGATATTGAAATGGTGTAAAAACAATCTAGTTTCACCTGATCAACAATAGGTAGCACATATATGCAAAGATGACACGATAGATGTTTTGGTAGTGCAATTAAGAAACAACCTTTGATACTTCCTTTGTTTCAGGTTTCTCAGTAAAACGATTTGGTAGCTTTAGAGTGTTAAGAGACTGGAAATGTTAAAACAGAGAGGATAGAATAGAGAGAATCGAAAACCCTAACATATGTCGTGTTTATTACCTGAAGTACAGTAGTAGTTAGGTAACATTAGTATTATCTGCAGTTGTTGTCCAGAATTTGATAATAGAGTTAGTTAACGAAGAAGGTGCGCTCGGTAGAACGGAACAGTTGAGAATGAGACGGGTTTTCTTTGCTTAATTCTAGTATTACAGTAGAAGTAACACTAACTACATGCGGAGACTAGACAGAGGAGGAGAATAGATTGACTGATTTGGGTAAAGGACCTAAAGGTACTAAAATGAATAGTTAAGGACCTGTCTTGGCTACCCTACCGCAAAGCACGATGTTGAAAAATGACTGAGCATAAAAATGTTTGACTAATTTCCATGTGAGGTTGAATTGCGCAAGAAAACTCTATAGCTATCAACCGAAACAATTGACTGAACATGTTGTGAGGGATTCTATGTTTCTCGCTGTGTAATTACCAGCACACAACTTCTCCGATCAACATATTCATGATAACAATGCAATGCAATCAAAGGCAGGTAGATACACCGAGGTTCTAAAGTCACGCACCATATGCACATGGTGCAAAAGTTTACGATATGCTTCTAATGCATATTTGTAGAGCGGGTAGCTTAAGAAGCTAGTCGCAAAGTTGAGCACCACGTCCCTATGTTGCGTGACTTTAGAATCTCGCTGTACAATGCTTTCAAACTGACTTCTTCCATCACAATTCCTTATTCCAGTAGTAGTGAGTAATGCAACAAGTCTACCTTAACTTAAGTAAATGCTCCTTTTCTTTTTCTTCCAGCCCTGAAGTAAGTGTTGCAATAATAAGTACATAACTAAACCAACCTTTTTGGATAATGACTTTCATGTAATGTTATTATTACGGGGAACAGACAGCTATAAACTCTCCATTGTGAATACGCATTATATTATGGACAACAAGAGAAGAAGTTTAAATACTGCTGGAGTTTTTATTCAAGTTAATTTATACGGATGAAAAAATCACAAAAGTATTCCTTCGCTAGTGCTAATGCTAATGCATTGCATACAATACACCGGCCAGTATCGGCAGAAGTTGAAAATCCAGTTTGTCCGAGTATATTGTGTATAGAGGCAGATTCAGAAGAGAGATGGACGCTCATTCGAGGGTAATAAGTAGGTTGTGTACATATTATGTGTATCTGTATGTATACATTGCGATTTGATATCGACATCGGCCTACCACGTAAAGGACTTGGCCAACTTCTCACTTCCATAGAATTTAGTATGACGCATTCCTATTATACAGTGTGTTAGTGCTGTTAGCTGTGCTAGCAATCTCTCTCTATATGTATCTAATGCCTTTTTTGTACTTGCTGATCCTAAGTTGCAAGTATGTATCTCCAAAGTGTAAAGTTGTACAGATAACCCAGAATGTATTGTTAAATAGTAGATGAGATACGAATTGTTTTATTTCGTTTAAATCAGGGAATACAGGGTGTAGCGTAAGTAAGACATCAATTTTTTAAACTAGAAATATGGGTGCTGAGAAATTGCACTGAAAAACTGCAGTAGACAAAATTACGGGTATTTTAAAAAACATTTTTGCTCAATTGATCTAACGAGTTGTAAATATACTAATAATATAATTGAGGGATGGAAGATTTCTCAAATGTCAAAATAATGAAAACTCTTGACGATTTCCCCCGTTTTTTCAACTTTTTCGGATATTTCAACTATACTGCATGGTTATTTTTTACCAAAAGACTGATGACACTGTGCACTAACTTTGTATTTTAAATTTTGGTTTTAGAATCTGTAATTGCGAGCATTACCATTATTTTAGAATTGACAAAAGTTGTATTAACTTCTAAAATTTGTGACTTTTGGACTTTTAGTAATTAATTTTATTTTTTAGGACGAGTAAGTATTTCCTGAGTCTCTGAGTTCAATCTCTCTTCCTTTTTGTGGTTTACTGGACATTTTGTGGTCATTTGTTTCGCGAGTACCGTGGGAGACACAGTTTCGAAGTTAATGCGTTTTTACTGAAATACACTGTAATACAGGTTACATGTAGCGTATACCTACACAACACATTAGACACATGTGTAGTCCAGAGAAGCTAGTTTTGCTCGCCTCTGGCTTTCCTTGGTTCGTGTTCGATAGAAGGCAAGTATTTCATCTTATGCTAACGTATTCGATATCAAAGAGTAGTTTATAGTACAGATGGCACTTATAATAAAAAAGAAACAAGTCCAGATTCAAGTCTTTCCATGCTAAGAAATAAGAATCCGCGTCAGTTGTTTGTGTGAGTATATTTAAAGTCTTAAGCTTCTCCATAATACAACAGCCACATAAAACGCATCGTATCATTATGTACATTAACAGACACATGTCTATATACTAGAATAGTTTCTTCTAGCCTTAGCTCGGCAAAACTTGACTACTAATCTCTTGTATTCACTGTTGTAAATTTTCTATTTCTCAATACACTACTAGTTTGAATTTGAATCAAAGTACCTAGATATACGCTTAGTTAGTTTTTACACAGCCTCTTCTCTTAATTCTTTCATTCGTCTGGATATTTGCTATCAATTTAACTAGTTAACATTCATATCACATTTGTTGAGACGAGAATTGAACAATCGTTCAGCTTCATTGCATGCAAAAAGCAAAGTTCAAGTAGTTCATCTCATGTATATAGTTACAACACTAGAAAATCAAGAATCTGGTTACATCTTCTATTGCAGCCAAGCAACTTGTATTCTCTGTACCCAGATTTTTTCAAGAATATTATAGATACACTTAAATCTACTCGAATGCATTGCATGTTGTTGCATCCAGTCCTAAAGCAACCTACAGATGAACTTCTTCAGTGTTAATGCTGACTGTTGCAGCTTTGTGATGCTTCATTTGTCAGTTTGTATTGGAATGTGACGGACAGTGTGTCTCGTCCTAGTCCTCGGTCTCCAGAAGCTCAGAGGAGCAGTGCAAAACCATTATTCACAACACACATCTCTAAAATAGTAAACACTTGCCAGTTTTTGTGTTTCAGGCCTTGAGTGATGTGATTCTTGGAAAAATTATTGTTCTCTCTGCATGGGATAAGCTATTTCCTTATCTAGTTTTGTGATATTATTTAACACTTGGAAATACTCAAATACACAGATAAACAATAATAAATACTGCATTAACATTTTCATTGTTATTAATCGTGATACAATAAAGTGGTCATTATTCCTATAATAAACTGTTTAAGAAATAAATGGTAATAAACAAGCAATTTCCAGAATTTCTACTTTTACATGGTAAACTTCTTTGTTTCCTGTCGAAATACCATTCCTACACAATATACACTGTGGATATACAAAGTGCTTCATAATAAGTGCAAATATATCTCAACTGTGGTAATATGTTAATAAGTAAGTGAGTTTCCATTATACGGAACGCAAAGTTCAGGACACACAGTGCACCTGCTACATTCGTCTTTCTTTTCTAACGACGCAATCGTTCTCTTACATTTTTGTTGATTCAGCGTCATAAACGTAGCGTCACTACTCCACTGTTCCTAGTCATACCCACTAGCTACCTTTTAGCACACGTTTGTATGTGGATGGATGCTTGTCTGTGTAATCTGTTGGAAAGACAGTAGGATGCAATTTACTTACGTAAATAAAGTACAGGAGAACCACTTTCCATTGAATTCTTGGTAGATCCGCTTATTTTGGTGAGACACACTTACAGTGCTTCCCATATGTAAATCGAAGGTACCTTTCTGTATATCCATGAAGTAAACTGAAGATACCATTATCTTGTTTGTGTCTTCTGGACTGGAAACTCCAAAGTTTATGTATTTACCCTCTGTGTACAAAATAGAGCATGCATATCATTTATTCGGTACTATATTTCGATTATATACGTGGAAAGGTATACAATTCGAATTGAACATGGAACAGTTTTTCAAATTGTAAACAACAGTTGGTTAACTACTAAGGTTTGTTTACTATACTAGGTTTAAGAGGAAGTAATTAAAATATTGTAATAATTTTAATAACTTAATTATTACCTATTCTTTGTGTCCGATGGCCTGAGCCTCAGTTTAAGCTTATAGTCCTTGTACTCTTGCTCTACTGTGTCAAGTAAACCTTCATTGTATGTAAAGTAGCGTAATAAGGAGTATTCTACGAAAACGGAGAGTAAAATTATTATTTCGAGTTATTGACTTTTGTAATAGAGCTCTATGAATCATTAGGTTATTAGCAAATATATTATAGTATCTGTAATCTAATTACAATTTGTGCTTAATATGGTATGAATATTTGTATTCAAATGAGATTGTGGAAACTAGGACAAAATTAGGAATAACTTACTATTACTTCATACCTGAGGTGTAAAAACGTTTCGTGTGTATATTTAGTTTGTGATATTATAGTGTAGAATATTAATGCACTGCACTTTTGTGTCACAGTAATTGAGTAACCCTGTAAGCGTCATTCCAGTGCACATATTCCAGTACAGTGGAGCATTTGCCTATTATGCATGTACTGTCTCAATCAATCTCATTGTAAATCTCATGTCACAATTTTGTTACTAGATTTTATATGTAGAGAATAGAAAATCTATTGAGCTTTATGTTACTACTGTTTCAAGATAGTTTCGGTGGAGAATAAGTTACTATGCTTTCGACAATGCTCTCTAAACGGGGAAATAAGTCATCAGGGGGAACATTTGTGATTACAGTGGTCTTGTGTCAAATAACTCTTTGTTTTAGTCAGAATTATATTAGTAACTGTTCTGTTGTGCCAATAGTAACATTCGATGATACAAAAGTGAATGTTTCGTCAGATATAGGAATTTATAAGGAACTGATTGTTAATAAAATTCAAGATATTAAGTTTACTTGTGTCAGCAAATTGCCCATAGACTTTCATTTCAAAGGACAACTGGTAAGAATGATTTATGATTTTATTACATTAAATGGATAATGGTGTCATTAATCTCACGTTTAAGTAATTTACTCAGTTTGTATACAACATTTTTATTTGTTTATGAAGCCAAACCTTTTAGCATCTTCTCAAACCAAACGTTACACCGGAACGGTTAATTGGGACAAACCTGAGAATTTCTGCTATGAAACTACTATTACTGTTACAACAAAAATTGACGCTACTGGCGAATATACTTGTTCTGTAATACCTACGTTAGGAAATGGAACTACATCGTTTTATTTGTATTCTGAAGGTAATTTAAATACAGGGGTCCGTTTTTACCAAAAACCAAAACTGAATTGACTAAAAATTTCGCAGTTTACCAAAAAATGCTGATTAATAGTTTTATTTTCTAGGCGAGGTACTTCACAGTATATTGGGTGCTGGAACCACAATTCAGGTAGAAATAACTCCGAAGGATACAGATGTTGTCATACCATGTAGAGTCAAGCATCCCAATATTTCTACATCTTTGGAAAAGGTTTACTTACTAGAAACATGATTCATTCTTACGATATTTCAATGAAAAGTATTAAAATCCTAATTAAATTCATTTAAATGAATGTATTTAGGACGGGGTACTTTTAAATGATACTTATTATGAACATTACGACCCTCAACAAGGATACGTATTTAAAATAAGAAACCCAGACGATATCATTGGTCATTACAAGTGCAGTGCTAACAATAAGAAAGCATGGGATAATATTAAAGTCAACGTGGCATTTGTCAACGGTACGGAAAAGTAATTTTAATGTTCGTTTAGTATTGCTATTAAAAATATTGCACTCTTTTGAGAATATTGACCTTTTTTGTTTACTTCATAAAATAAATAATTAAATTATTAAGTACAGGAACCAGTGAAAGTCCACCCCGATCTAAAGAAACAATTCCTAGCATTACGATTATTGATGGGGAAGCCGAACTGAAGAATCAGAAAATTTATCTATGCACTAACAATGGAACTGTTAAGGCCTTTAAATACATTAAATGCTTTACTCCCACTGAATGCGGCATTGCGGAAAATTGCTTAGAAAATGTAAAGGATTTTATTGCTAATTAATTACCATGCAATTACTATCATAAGTTAATATTTGAAAATAGCATGTATACATTGACATATATTTATTACAGGACGACTTAGGTACTTCGAAATGCTATACTAGTGGAGAGAAATGCCCTTTCTGGTTAAACACAAATGGCGAATTACCAGAGGATTGCCAAATGATTTCAATGAGGCCAAATATTACTTCTGCGGGTATTTTGAGATGTGAGAATAACTACAAGACTGAACAGACTGCTAGATTTTACACTGATTTAAACGGAAAATTGGGTAGGCTTGAAAAACTTCTTTAAAATAGGACACTAGTTACATGTTTGTTTTAATTTTTTTTTAATTTGCCCATGGATTATGGGCCTATATGGATTATGCCCATGGATTATGTCCATGGATTATGCATTATGCCCATGGATTATGCCCATGGATACTATGGGACTATGCCCATGGACTATAACCCAACTATGAGTGATAATCTTAATATAACTCTTTTATGATACTATTATACAGTTTGGGAAAACTCCGACGTACCTCTTGCGGATAGGCTACAAATAGCTGATAAACCATATAATTGGGAACAGGAACAGATCTGGACAGAAGAAAAAATTAGTATGACTTGTCGAGCTTCCAAGTTTACCTTTTCTGTTGGATTCAAATGGTTTTTTATTCTGAAGGATGGAAGCATTATTGACGCGATCGCAAAAGGTGTTTAGAATTCTAAAAAGGATATTCATTTTGATACATTGATTTTACTTTTTACAAAAGAAGGTATAAATTTTGAATTTTCAATTTCAGATCTGCCCAGTATTGAAACAAGTAATAGCTATTATTCTAGTACTGTGGAAATAAAAATTTCGAACCATAATATCAAAAAGGTTGGTTGTATGGCTCCTGTACTCAATTCTGCAGACTGGGACAATGTGACGATTAACTTAACTATTCAAAGTAATTTTACTTTGTTTTACACAATTATCCATACGCATTATCCATTTGCTCTAATGGTTTCAAGTTTTATTTTGGAACTTATACCCCATGACATTTTGACTATTACAGATAGCACTTTCCCGTTATTTAAGGATCCTAAGAATGAAACTGTTGAGCTTGAACTGTCAGATCCTCACCAAACGTTAAATTGTACTGCATCTGGCAAACCTATAGAAATAAACTGGTATAAAAACAATCCTGTAACTGGAAATGTAAGTTTAATTCAACGTAATAATAACAATAATTTATCATTTATATGCAATTAAAGTAAAAGAATGAAATTCATTTCGAGTCTTAAATTTAGGAGGAAATCTATCTTCAAAATGTGACACATATGTTTACCGGGGATGTTCTTTCTGTCAGTTTTAACCCTGCACTCCACCTTCCTTCTGACAATAGCTCATTATACATTTGTAACGCTTCAAACCATAGAGGCTCCATACTCAAGGAGTACAGAGTCCTCATCAAGGATACTAAAGGTACAGGAGACGAAGTCAGTAAAATTGACTTAGATTTTGACAGTCAAAGCTTTTAAAGACATTAAAGAGCAATTAATTACTAATTAATTAATTGGTAATTACTTTTTACTACTATATTTGTTAATTTTTAAAAATACATTTATAGTACCTCACCTTATGATGGGTTTGCTAATATTGCTAGCCTTTATTATATTCAACTGATGTGATACAAAATCTTAACTTAAAAACTTAAAAACGAGCTAAACACAAAGTTGGGGTACTTATACTTTGTTATTTTGGAATTGGAGTAATGAAAATTGAGGTAGTATAATTTTCGCGAGCTAAACGCATTTTTTGTTTAAATTACAGACGATCTGCTACCATCTTATGCAATTGCAATTATTGCAACTTCTGTATTAGTGATCGTCTTGGTTGCTGCTTTGGTCTTACGAAATTGCTGGAGAGTAAGTCTTACTTTTACAAAAAATTTCGCACATGAGAACTCTAAAATATATTAGAACCATTGAAGAAAATCAAAACACTGAAGGTGAATTATTAGTTTTCAATTTTCTTTAAACTTGTACATTACAGCAGGACAATTATATGCGGCTCACGAGAAAAGACGAAGAAAACTTTATTCATGGCAAAAAGCCAGTTGAGATCATTGGGAAGATACAGAAGTCAGATGGGGGAACGCAGACCGATGATTTACCTCCTTATGCCTCACTGCCATACAATCACGATGAATATGAAAAATTGGAAGGCAATCTTATGTTAAAACGTGTGTTCTATTACACTTGCTATTAAAAAATCGTTTTGTCACATTTTAGGCGATTTTAGAATTATTTACTGAAGTTGTGTTTTCTAATTGCAGAAGAGAATATCGGAGAGGGGCAGTTCGGTGTTGTTCACAGATATATACTCAAGGATCCTAAGGGTGATATAGATGTAGCGGTGAAAACCATTAAAGATCCAACTGATATAGAATCTTTTAAGTTGCTTCTGGAAGAAATAAAAATTTTGCAATATGTTGGATATCATCCGAATGTCATTAAGTTAGTGGGAGCAGTTACTAAAGACATAAGGAAATGTATGTTAATTAAATATTATGAAATTGTTCAAAACAGTAGTATTTTACAAGTAATTAATTTTGTATTCTAATCGTTTTCCAGTGCAAGCATTCATGATTGTGGAATTCTGCTGTTTCGGTAATCTCAAAGATTATCTAGTAAGCCACAAGGGAGCCTTCCAGTCTGAAATTGGTGAACGGGGTCGTTTTCGTAATAACGCATGTGCACAACCGTAAGCATTCATTTGAATAGCAAATCAAGTTTTTGTATTTTGTAAAGAAAAACATTTTTGTTGAAAAATTAATTTTAGAATTGGGAGCTATGTGCAAATTGAATATGCTATGAGAACCAGCGACCTTATTCAATGGTCTTATGAAATTGCCTGTGGAATGGAATATATTGCAGGGAGAAAGGTAATTATTTGCATTATTTGGTGAACACTAAATAATAACTATATTATTGCGAATTAAATTAAAAAATGTGTAATTGGATTTTGTTTAGCTTGTTCATCGTGACTTGGCAGCCAGAAACGTAGTCTTAAATAGCAACAAGGTAGCAAAAATCACAGACTTCGGATTATGCAAGATTCTCCAAAAGGATTATTACAGATTTACAATTAGTCCTGTAAGATTACATTTTATTTTATATATTCTTCGCATATTTTATGAAAATTGAATTCCTATATAGTTACATGAGAAATTATTTATGTACACCTTTCATAGGGCAAGAAAGATCCTTTACTTCCCCTGTCATGGCTCGCTCCAGAGATATTTGTAGGAGGAAAATTTTCTATCAACTCGGATATCTGGGCCTATGGTATTTTGCTGTGGGAAATATTTTCATTAGGAGAGCAGCCATACCCAGGCAAAGATTATAACCAAATTAAGAAATGTTTGGAAGATGGGGAACGAATGGATAAACCACAATTCTGCAATGCTGACATGTAAATGGTCTACTTTTTTCTCACAGTACACTTTATGCATATTTCAAAGATTCACGTATTCATTTTGAAAATTATTTCTTAGTCATAGTGTAATGTTGGATTGCTGGAAGCAAACTCCCGAACAGAGACCACCCTTTTCAGAACTGAAGAATACATTCGCAGATTTACAAGCTCGTTTAAAGGAGTGTGAAGCCGCTTCAGCAGGTCAATCTGAAGATGAGGTAAACTAAAATGCTCCGTATATTGCCGTTAAGTGGTTTTTAATGTGGAATCTTAAAAACCGTTTCATTTGACAGAATTCTGAAGAAGAGGGCAACGTGGATTCAGACCCAAATGAATAGAAAAAAGAATTTACAAGGAATGAACCCGATTGTCCGTCATGATTGGATTTCTTCACACCATGTGGCAACGCCGCGAAGCGGCGTTGACACAGGGTGTGAAGAAATCCAATCACTAGGACAATTACGACTAAACGCGCACGTTTCGACTGCACTTTTGTTAACACTGTACGTTGATGGTTTAGCTTCGTTCTCGCTTCGCTCGAACTACGCTAAACCATCAACGTACAGTGTTAACAAATAGTGCAGTGAAACATGCTGTTTAATCAACAATTTTTACATAGTAAAATATTCCAGAACTTAATTTATTGCAGCAGCGTAATTACAATTAGCATGCTATGTTTCCATATGTGTATAATCTTGAAAGTCCACAGTGTATGTGTGTGGTTTGTTTGAAAAATAAATGTGTTAATGCTTTTAACTCTTTCGCAGTAATTTACAGCATACAAATGTTGTCATACAATATTTACTTTTACACTATGCTCCCAAAATACGACTTTGGTGTTATTAACAATATAACTATATAACTAGTCAACAATATACAAAATTTAATTGCATAATGATATTCAGAATTTTCACAATTCACTGATAAGGATTCAGAGTACAGGGTCGCGACCTAAATTGGCTGGTGTAACCGATCCATTTGTTGGCAGCTGAAAATATTTACAATTACATAGTATATTGGCAATTGTGATACGCATCAATTGTTAGAGATTTTAAACAAATCATTTTTAAACATTCTGCATTGAATTAAAAATGCATGGTTATTTATGTCCGGAATATCCTTGTAAGCGAATATATACGTTTGTAATGCAAAAGTTGAAAATTTACCCCATTTGACTCCCAAAACAACTGGACATGACCCATGCCAAGTTTTAGAATTGGAGAAGCCATTCAAATGCAAATTATGCCAAAAAACTGCTGAACCTTTCACGGGTCTTGCTACCACACCTGCTGCTGGAAATGCAGTATTGCCTCCCATTTGCACATCATTAAGCTACAAAAAACAAAACTTTAGTGCAGTTAAGCTGAATTGTATATTTGGCTCATGTTACATAATACGTCAAATATATAAATAACCTTCCATACTAACTTACATAAAGTAGGAAAGTGGCGATTCTCTGCGTCAATTTTTGATCCCCTTTCAATTCAAGATTTTCCGAAGGCTATTATTAGAATCATAAAGAGAAACAACAATTATGAAGCATATTACAATCTTTTAGGACTTACAATGATTTATTTTACACTGTCAAGATGGGGAGTATAAAATCGTCCGAAAGTATAAGAAACAACTTGTAGGTTTTCCCAGTCTTCCAGGTTTGAATCGTCTAATCCAGTAATGAGATTAATCTTTTTACTTATCCACTGCAATTCTGGTATTTCACTATCCTTCAAAAACGTTTGGGAAGAGGTCCTAACCGAAGAAATTGTATTTAATTGGTCGTTTATAACTCGAGACCTTTCCAAATTGGGTTCTGCGCGTTTCAAAATTTCAGAAATAGTGTTGTCCCCGATTACGTCATAAAACTGATAAATTCCAGGGTCTCTGGAAAGGACTTCAACTTTTAATGGATTAATCGTAAAAGCCAGGTTTGAATTCGTGTCAAGGTAGCAATAAAGTAATTCAGCATTATTGTTAGCCTGTACGCATAAATGGAATACATTTAAAATCCTCTGTCATTGCAGAAATACTTCAGAAATACGACAAATAAGGTACGTACTTGCAAAATACTACCTGAACAAAGACCCCAAAAATTAATTAGATTGTGGTTTGGCAAACGTTCTCTATGTAAATTTCGCAGCAGAGAATTCCGTCTTTTTAAACTAACTGTTCCTTTTTCCATCATATTCGTCCGTGTTTCAAACAGGTGAGGGTAATATTGGGGAAGTTTATTCCACGCTTCATCGTGCTGTTATTTTTATTCAATAATTGCTTCAATATTTGTGTTACAATAATACATTATGTAGAAACATAATATTAAAAAACTTGTGTTCCCAACAATTCCATGATAGCACAATTATGTTTTTGAAATAAAAGTTTAATAAAAGTTAAATCCTCATAAAAACATTATTGTAATTTAATCTCTAATAATTAATGATCAGACTTGCACTTGCCGTTTTTAAAGCCAACTTGAGTAATTGAGTTGTCACATCCAAAGGTATAGATAAATCATTATCTTCCAGAACTTTTCGATTTGCTTCTTGTAACCACTCTATAGCCAAATCATAATAATTTGCCTCTAACGCATACAATCCAATTTTTGTTGCATAGTCAGCGTTTAACTGAACACCCGTTTCCAGTCCCAGTATATTTCCCGAAATGAACTACACATTATGTCATTAAAATAAGTCTCAGTCTTTATGGTAACTTTTTTTTGAAAATCATAAAAATAATATTAAAAATTTCCTCATATTCAGATATTCAGTCCTTTACTGGATAAACTGATAATAAAGACGTATACTTATGTGTCGGTAATTTAATATTGAGAAAATCGTACCCACCTGTTGTACATTTATGTCATAAATGTGATGGATTTTCAAAATGGAATCTAATGCTTGTACGGTATCTTGATAATTGGGCCAGGGGACAGTTAAATTAGGTTTTACATACCCTTCCATTTGTAAAGCTGTCTTTAACACATCTTTAAAATCAGTATGAACATTAATTTGATATAAAATATGTTTTTGTCATTGCAACCTTATTTATATGAAATAAGAATGAGAACAATAAGTATTAATTTATTGTTTAAAATTTATACCTGTGTCCCTCGGTGTCATTAAAAACTTCTTAATTTCCGAAAAGTTCTTTGAATATCGATTCAGCATCCTATAGGATAATAATGGATGCGCAGCAATCAAGTAGGCTCGATCCCACAAAACAGAATTTTCTAATCGCCCTGTAATTTTAAGTGATGAATCCTTGTAGTCTTCAGAATATCTATTCAGGTGACAAGTATTGTGGAATAGCGATAGCAAATTCCAGTAATTAAATACGTGTATAATGTACAGCACTACAAAAGTATTCAGAAAAATAAATGATCTAAATTATACTTTTCCAATAGCTTTAATTCTTCTCTCAGATTTTTGATCCGATCTTCCACTAAGCCATAAATGTATTCTTCACGCATTGCTAAACCAATGAGTTGGACAGGTGTTTCGGCTGCAGATGTACTTTCAGGAGGATCGCTACCAAAACTAGAATTGATAATATTTAGAAGTAATGCCAAAAGAAGTGACAGCAATTCTTTGTGAAAGGTTTTCATTATAAGTGCCAAAAAGTATAAAACATTTATATAATCTAGGAAAAATATTTGGTACTGAAAATGAATGGTTGTAGTTTGGAAGTTTTTTAACAAGTCCGTCATACAACAGTTTAAGTGTATTGTGGATGTCATTCTTCATTTACAATATAAATGTTCTGCGTAGGGACATTTATTTATTCTTTCAACAGGAAGTTTAAGATTAATGAACTTACTTAGATATTTATGAGATGCAAAAGTAAAATGCTTATCTAGCAAATTCCATCTTTTTTATCTTTACTTTTACAATAAAATTGAAACCCGTCAGTTATGTCTTCAGTCACTCTTCAGTGAAATAAATTCAAAATGCACATTAACAAAAGAAAACAAAATTTTCACTGCATTGAATTCTGAACCAAAGCAATTTATAATACCTATATTTAAAATGTTCAATAATTACTTTATA
The DNA here is from genome assembly GCA_020352615.2 of Yoshiicerus persimilis. Classification (NCBI taxonomy): domain Eukaryota; kingdom Metazoa; phylum Arthropoda; class Collembola; order Entomobryomorpha; family Tomoceridae; genus Yoshiicerus; species Yoshiicerus persimilis. The sequence continues at coordinate 18,849,230 of CM036944.2, read as the reverse complement.
CTTTTATCTACTTTTATTACCACCTATTCTTGTCTAATTTGCATATTGCTACACTAAATAGCAAAGCCAAATACCCGCAGCCCCCGTAGCCATTAATGGTTAATTATATGACTTTAGAAAGCATTGCATAATACTATGAAAAGCATATTATTTTAGGGCGTATAGAAATTTATTACACCAAATGCGGTGAGGAAGCATTCTTAAAATTAATTTGTCTCCCGAGTGAGTAGAACCAAAGTAGAACAATCTTGCTTGTTGATATTGGTCCTAGAAACGGATAAACTAATGAACTAATGATTACCGTGTTATTAATCCGAAAATATTTATTTTTATTAATAAGTAGCATGAATACTGTATTAAATGGTAACAAAAGGGAAATGGGAAATTAACCTCAAAATATACATAGTGCCGAAACCCTTGAAAGAAAAAGATTCAATGCAAAATGATAATAGTGGCCACGAAATAGCAGGATTATTTTTAGGCATTGATTTTGAAATTGTAAAGGAATTGTAAAACCTTCAAATCGCGCTCTCTGCTAACTATTTAGCATTCATATTTTGTAACCAATTACTTAATTGACTATTAGGAAAGGTCACCAATTGATACATTCATATATTTATCTAGCATTCGAAGTATTGATATGTAGTATAAGAAACAGTAACAACTTGAGCCACCCTAATTGTGAAATTTGTGAAGGGCGAAGTCATAAAGCCAACCAATTAAAGATTAATAAGAATATAGGAAACAGAAGTTGAACGATAAGTTGTTAAGTTGTTTTCAGTAAAGATCACCGGAAAAGTTTTAAAGTTAGAAAGGATACGATTGTGAGAAAGTCATCTCTGCAAGATTAACAGAAGCTACCCTAATTTTAAGGTTTTTGACATTTGAGGTATATAAAATTTTTGTAGAAGTTATTATGGGTTAATAAAAAGTCTGTATTTATGGTTTCATCCGTTTTGCTGTTCCTTATTGCTCTTTTAGTTCAATCATGTCGATATCGACCTCCGGAGAGTCGGGAGAAGCGAAGTTAAACGCAGGTAACTTTAGTATCCATGAAGAAGGGACCGAAAAAGGAACATCCACCAAAGAAATGTTTGATGCACAAGGTGAAGAAAAAAACTTCAAAATGACGAGGGCAACCGAGAAATATGACGACGGATTTCTTCATTTCGTTAAAGATGATAATCTTCACAAAGGAATTTCTTCTATGTTTATTGGTAAATAATTTACTATATTTATAATCAATATTCAGTAATTTCAAATACACATTATTCAAAAAATTACAAGATACAAGAAATTTAATTGCTTTATTGCTGTAAACGATATCTTAGACCTAGATGATGAAATAACCCAAATAGATAAGTCACTCAAAGGAACTTTCCTAAATAAAGATGAAAACATCATCAACTTAGATTTATCCACCGAAGAGAAGATATCCTCCACCATTCTGACCACTTCAGGTACAATTTGAAATTGAATTCGAAGATACATATATAGATTCGGTAGTGCGAAGACCCAATAATATATAATTTATGCTTCCTCTGCTTTTTCTTCTAAAGATATTGATCCCTGGAAACCAATTGGTGTACAAACCAACTGTTCGGATTATATTTCTTCCGTTTGTGACTTTTTCGAAGTTAATTGGGAATGTGATAGTACAAAAAATCAAAGCGGTTCAGGAGAATCCGAAATATTAAAGCCACAAAATAGTTTTTGTGATCAAATACCCAAAAAGACTTCCGACAAATTGCCAAATGCCGAGAAAACAAATGCAGAAGATTCTTTTGACTTATCTGTTGACGACAACTCGTTTTTTGTAGAGGAAGATGGAGATTTCGATGATTTGCCTTATATCTCAGAAACTCTTCCTGTGGAGAAATCCGTTACAGTTCACATCACTCCTATAAAGGAGCGAAACAATCCAGGGTCGATTGTTATCACAAAACCGTTGCTGCGACCCAGGTGTTTTCATCGGCCAAATCCAGCCTCACTGGATGACTATATTTCTACATCACCTGACAAAATCAACAATTCTAAATCTACCGAAACAAAAATGAAAATTGTTCTTCCTTTGGAAGACAGAGAAGACCCTTTCCCCGATTCTATTCCCGAGACTATTTTTTTGAGCCCTAAGAAAAATATTTCTACTAGCTGGTCTGTCTTTGCTCAACTTGGAGTACGAAATCCTAGGGAAACACGGAAGCAAATGATTGACAAAAATGATGATACAGGGGATCTCATTTACAGATCATATCTCAGGTATTTTAATTATAATGTATATATTAATGTAACAAATTAAGCAATAAAATGCAATGTCTCTTTTATTGAAGCAATTCCAATTCAAATAATACCGAATTGAATAAGAAACGCGATAAACAAGTAGAAGTTTTGCAAATTCATGCAAATAAATTTTCAACCGCATCAGATTTGGATTCAGAAAGCAATAAGGATATTAGCACTCGTTCATTCCACCAGGTAATATTACCATGCAAAATATACTCTTTCTCTAATATAAAAAAACGCTTAAATCAGTTTTCATATTTAGGATCAAGATAATGTTGCACCACCCGTATCTAACTGGGTAGCCAGATTTCCGGAGTAAACATTTCTTTATTGCTTCCTTGTGTTATCAAATATAAACGAAACCAGTACAAATGCTGTGCTATAGACTCTTGGTGATTTGTATACTCGTATTATTTAAGTGTTCAAAAAATTGAGATTTATTAAACACTTTTAGAGCTAATTCGTGAATTCTACTGAAAGATACAGTTTACAATAATTCCTCTTTCATCGAAACATGATTTCATATACGACGTAATTATGTAAGCCCTAGGCTGAATTTAGGCAGCGGTCACAATACGATATGTTAAAAAAATTTCCATTACCAATTACCACACTTTTGACGAAATTATTAGAAATATTAGTCATCAGAAATAATGCGCTCCGTTTTCAGTTCATAACTAATAAAAGGTTATAGATGATAATTCTGAGGTTTCCTTTTACAATAGGTGGTCTATGGTGTATTATTCTCTGATTCTGACTCGGAAACCTCAATATTTTTCTTATTCTTACTGTTTATCTTATAGTTTACAGTTTATTCAAGTGCATAAACAATCGAAATGATCTTACAAACGAATACTTCAGAATTTGTACAATTTCAGTAAAAATCGCATTAGGTATAAAGAGCGTATTACTTCATTTTCAAATCAAGCAATGCTAAATTTCATCGTATTGAGAAAGGACACACTATTGCAAATCGCTATTGCATAGAAAGTAATTTTAGAATTGCCTATTCAATGTAGGAACTATATGTATGAGCCTTTCATCCCAATTGCACCTGACCCTATTATTGTATGCGACAAGGAAAATAATTCGGCAATATTGCTTGTGTGTACACACCGAAAGTAATCAAGCGCTTCTTTCGCTATTAACCTCAATGAAATCTTTTAAAGCGTATTGGACTAGTTTCGTGATTACTCTGTACATGATGAGGAAAAACTTTTTAAACTGCACCTTTAATTGTGGTTTTAATTTAATCAGCTAGGGATTTTAAACTCTTCATGTGTCGGGGCCGCATGCAAATTTAAATACCGAAGCATTGTTTAATCTTGTTCGAAAGACCATTGAAGATTGCCTCTTTCCAAGAAATAAAACCGGCTACTATTTACAAATAGACCACTTCATTAAAGGGACCACAGGTTTGGTTCTGAATTCTAATCAAGAGAAAAATTACCTTTACTTAATAACTAATGCGTTGTTATTCCTCCTGTGTACAAAAGTACAAATATAATTACTATTATGTACGATAATATTATTGTGAAGTACAATCTTAAATACCCGTCGATAGCATATGCTATTGGTTTTCCTGTAGTGTCAGTATGATTTGAATAATAACTGATTAGTGATAATGTTAATACTAATGACTATGATGGAGTTTTATTGATTGAATTTTTATTTCAATGTTCGCTCGGATTTATTTGGAAGGTAAATTACATTTTTCAAAAAGATGGCAAATGAAGTTCAGAACTTTTATTGTTGCATCCTACTTTAAGAATTCTTAATGTTTTGAGTAACCAGAGATAAGCATTCGTATAATGTAACCTCAAAAGTTATAAGTATATAGTACATCTGCCTAGAATGCTGACAGTTAGGATAATAACACAGATTTGCGATTAATGGATGTTTGCAGTTTGTGAAACGAAATAAATAGCACTTAACGTATCTCAAGCGCTGAAGCGTATCATAATGGCTTTAGTGCTGACTTTAAAATGACCAATACATAAAGTAACCAATTGAAAGAAGCTATTACTACGCTATTGCTATTGAGGATGACCCTGCGATTCTTTATAGTACTATTTGAACAATCTGTCTGTCTGTGGTGAATAAATATAACAATAGACCGACAAAAATTATGCTTTTAAAAATAATATAATATTTGGGTAATTTCAATATTGACCGCTTTCACGAATATTCTGCATTCTGCAGAATGAACTAATATTCTTATCCATCCATGCCTATCCAATAATGGTTTGGATTGCACCCAATTCCCGGAGTGGGAATTTATACCAAAGAAATAAAGAAATCACTTAAATACCTAAACATTATCAAATCTAAATTAATGCTCGTTTGTAAAACATTTAATTAAAGCACATTTCATGCAAAAACTGCCTTTAAAAAAAATTATCAAGAAGTTTTAGTTTATTCTGTAAGAATAAATGACAGAAAGTATTTCGGACACAGTGTATTTATTAAGTTGAAAATATAAAGCGCATATTCTCCCTGTCCTACAGTACAGACGTCTTTAGAGTTCCTCGAATGCGATTACGTGGTAATCGTATCACTAAGTAATATAATATAATGTGCATATTGTGTGGATACTCATTTAAATTCAAGGAAGCGAGGGAAGTATTATTGGCGAAATCCATTAAAGTTTTATTTATTTAAACCTATTTGTCTTGTAGATATCAACAATTCAACAGCAACATGTAGTAAGATTAGGTCTGCATCTGCATACAAAATCAGAATGTTGTTTTTTACAATATTGATAATATCAATTTGTTTTAGTTTTTCATTTTGTGAAGATTTAGACCACCCATTTGTTAGATTTGCAGACCCTTGTCCGGAGAATTATCACTTCGAGCTAAGTGAAACAAAAAATTTGACTTTTAAGGTTTTTAAAATTGGTTTGGAGACTAATGTTTTGCTTGACGTTATTAAGAATGGAAAACTGTTAGAGGAGGTTGTGCTAATTTTTAATTCTTTAAAAATCAACATATTTATTTCAATCGGGTAGTAATTATAAGTTACCAATTAAGTAAAGGTCTCCATTAAAAATTTTTTAGTTGTTTCCTGCTGCGACCCGCGAAAGCGAGAATGGGGATTGGGAGTATATTACTTACACAAATTTAAACATAAAGCCTGAGGACAATGGTAGTTTTTGGGATTTTGAAGCAAACAGCGGTGGTCTGACCGCATTTAAAAACTTAACAATCTACCTATATGAAAAGAAAGCAGGTAAGTTTCAAAATAGGAACTTAATAAATAACAAACATTCATTTTTAATATATTCAGCACATTTTTTGAAATAATTGTTTTCCAGATTTTCCTCCAAAGAAAGATCGAAAAGTTTCCAAATATGGAGAAGTAGTTGATTGTGACACAGAAGACAAGGAAAATGAAAGTAATATTATGGGTAAAGATTATTCAGCAAGAATTGTTGTTACCACACTTGCTTGTATTACTATACTAGTCATGGTTTCGGCTATGACTTCTTACGGAATTTATGTTTGGGTCATATTGCCCAGAAAACGTCTCTTAAAGCCGAAGGTGAACAAATCTATTTAGAATTTTTTAATTCTTTAATTATAAATTGAATAAAAAAATAGAATGTAAAATAAATAAAGAATTGTAATTTATTTACCTAAAGCCCCTAAAGCTTTCAAAGGAAATAAAGGACAAGTTTATATATGGCGAACGTTCTGAACAAGATAATTACACAGAAGTAAACGCGAACCGAATAGAAACACGCTATACCAAAGAACCCTATCTAAGTGAATTTGAGGTATCCAAGAAAAGGCTAAAACTTGGTAATACAAAAATTTCATATAGTAGATAATTAATTTTGAAAGAGTACTTGAATTTTTAACCTTTTATCCTTAAATCTAGGGAAAAAAATAGGAAAGGGAAATTTTGGGGTGGTTTATCAAGCAACACTTTGTTCTACTCGAGGGAAAGTTGTAGATGTTGCTTGCAAAACAGTAATTATGCCAGAGGCTGCCGTCTTGAAAAATGAAGACGAGAAAAGTAAATTCGAAAGAAATTTTGATTATTTCCTTCGTGAAATAAAAATTCTTCAAAATATTGGTCATCACGATAATGTTGTCGGATACATTGGTAGTGTAACGAAAAACATAGAATTCTGTGAGTTCTGTTAGATTTCAGTTTGTTTTCTACAGATTACTAATTTTAAATTAAGATATTTACTGGACATAACTTAAAGAAATCTAATAAATTATTGCAGTTGAGGCCTTTCTGATTGTAGAACTCTGTTTAGAGGAAAACTTGGGGTTATTTTTGCAAAACAATCAGTCTAAAATTCGAAGCAATTTCCGAGAAAACATAAAACCATTGGTGTAAGTAAAATAATAATCTACATTAGTAATTTTACATAGATAGTTCTACCACCCTGGTTTTAACCTAAAAGTTTGACGTATGTGCAAAATCCTATTTCAATAATCAAAATTGATTTGCAGGGGCTACTCGCTATTGATATATGAATGCGATTCTTCCAACCCTTCAGATTCCAATGTGAATATTACCGACGAAGAGGAAATGTATACTGAAGATGATTTACTTCGCTGGGCAATAGATATTGCATCTGGCATGGAATATCTTTCGAATAAATGGGTATTAATTTTCAACTGTACTCCTCAGATTAAATTATGATAAACATTTACGAAAAGAATATTCAGATCAATTTATTTTGTTAGGCATTTACGAAAAAATTATTATAATCATTGTAATAACTGACAATGACAATTAAAAATGTTACAGTTCATACATTGCGATTTAGCAGCCCGGAATATACTGCTTTCCTACAAAGATGGAAAGTTAATTGCCAAAATAATGGACTTCGGTCTTAGTAAGCATTTAGCAGGGACCGAAGAATGTGATACTGATGGGTTGTATTATACATTATGCAAAGTGAGTTGGACATAACATTTATTTACTAATGATTTCTAAATTGCTGAAGTATAATTAATTGACAGCCAATATTCTTGGTCTTAGAAAACTGCATTAGTTCCAGTATTATGGATGGCTCCAGAAGTTATAAACTATGGGAAAATATATGTATCGTCGGATGTTTGGGTAAAATTAATAAGAACAATATAGGTCTTGTCTTTATTAAGATTTTTTTAAAATTTTATTAAATGGATGCTCTATTTTCTGGTTTTAGTCCTTCGGTATTACTCTTTGGGAAATATTTTCTCTTGGCGAGACACCTTACCTTATAGATGAAAAATCCAAGGATCCTGGGGTGCTTCTTAATAGACTAGAGCAAGGAGAGAGACTGGACAAACCTTCCTACGCCACCGAAGACGTGTAATATTCCTAAACATTTTTTTACATTTAGATTCTATAATATATGTTTTCATGGTTAGTAATCTGATTTATAGTACATGTTCTGCATATTTAAGCGTATAGAAAAATTATTTTTACTTTGAAAATTCCAATAGATATAATGTCATGAAAGAATGTTGGCAAATCGTTCAGAAAGAAAGACCAAGGTTCGATTACCTAAAGATGTGTCTGATGTCGATACTAAAAGAGCAAGAATCTTCTAATTTTTAAGAGGCTATATTTTTAAGATTTATATATATAAAAGCAAAGAATTATTTTATGGATTACTTATACATCTTCATTTTACAAAATTCAATTGTATTAAAGTAATATTAAATGTAGTACGTAATGCTCAGTTCTAGAGAATTCAAATAAATATTATTTTACACATTAATCTGTTTCAAAGTACCATTATTATTGGATCTTATTCTACTTTCATCTTTTTCCAATAGGCAGTAATTATTCCTACAAAGAAGTTTCTCCTTAAACGGAATAAGTGGTTGGATAGCATGAACAATATTAAAATTCTAATTAGCTAGCTTTACAAACAGAAAATTCACAACAAACGTATAGTAATTAGTAAACTATAAATACAGATATTTTGCATATCGAGCTATATATCCAGGGATGACTCATCAATTTAATCATTTTTAGAGTAGATTTCATTGGTTATCGTGGTTTTCAATTTCACTTGATTCTATACCGCATGGAAATAAACCTCCAGCTTCACAGTAAGCTCCAATATTAACCAAAGTAGAAATTATAGTATTGTCACTCTATTAAAATGAACTAACTTACAATGACTGGTTTACTGTTTTCATTTTAGAATTTAGACTTTAGATTTTAGAATCCAAAACCATAAATTGTCGTATTCGTGAGTTCCTGACTATATATTATACAATACCTCTGTTTTGATTAAAATAAATACACAAGAACCATCGTCATAATAGGATAAAAACTGCAAACTGCAAAACATGAAATAAATGATACTAAAATATAAAACTACAAGCCTATATTTTTTCCAAAAATATTGGTAGATCAATCTGGGTATCATTTTTTTATAAAGTTGTCAACTGAAAGGATAGTTCTTTACGAAGTTATCTTTCTACGTTGTATCCTCATTTGAGAATTTTTTATAATGTTTTTGTCTTCCCAACTAGTTAAGATGTACCAGAAGTAATATCTACTACCAAGTAATCTGATTAGAAGACAGTGATGTAAATACATGCTTTATAATGAGAATGAGGCAATTCACGTTCTTCGCAATCTTCGCATAGCATAATATGAAACCTCGTATGCGAAGCACAAGCGTGAACGCACCAAGTGTGGTAGATTAGCATAGCAAAATAAAATTAGAGACCGGGTGCTTTGGCTATGGCGTAACACTACAAACTGCGTTTTCACTTGAGCGCGAAAGGCAAATACACAAGCAAGCGAAGTTTGCGGTTTAAAACCTGCCTCGAAGCATGGTCTTACTTCGCAAGTACTTCGCAACGAATTTTACACTTAAAATGGCCGTCCCTCTTCGCATACGAGGTTTCATATTATGCTATGCGAAGATTGCGAAGAACGTGAATTGCCTCAATGTATGCTTAAGTAGCAATAAATAGAGCAAACCGAGCAAATAGATTCAACCAAACAAAAACAACACTTAATGTGACACTTTACGCCGTATTCTAAGTCGTAAATTGATAACAATTTGTCATTAAAGATTAAACATTTATCACTAAAAATTGAACCAACTGGGCTGCCTAGCCTTTACTTTAATAGCCATAGCAAGTATCTTGGAAAGGAAGTATGCTGTCTAATTTGCTTAACTATAAATATTTTTGAGGTACATAGATGTGTTGGGGAAAACCCAATTTTACATAGGAAATTGATATTTTTGATACTTCTAAGTCGTAATCTACTAAGTTATTGGTTGCATATGGGCGCTCATTATACAATGCCATTTGGTCATTAACAGGGGTCGGACATTTATGTAAAAAAATATTTTCGGTGGTTATTCGTACCGCTGCTAGCTTTCGTATCTACACGTTTGGTACCCGTAGGAGTCTTTTAGAAGCAACATAAAAAAAATATTTTCAATATTTCACCTTTTAAGGAAATATATATATTTTAGTAAATATTTTTTATTTAAAAAAATATTTACCAAAATATTTCGGCTATAAGAAAATTTTTTTCAATATTTTGCTTGTTTTAGAGAAAAAAATGGAATTTTTTTGAAAAATTGACCAAATTTTCCTGTAAAAAATCTTTTTCAAGTGGAAAATTATTTATCAAAAATTTTTTTCATCTAAAGGATATTTTTGGCAGTTTAAAAAAAAATTTTGGCCACTTAAAAATTTTTTTTGACTCCTTAAAGCAATTTATTGGCTCTATAAAAAAATATTTTAACTTTTAAATCAATATTTTCGATATTTTAAGCAAATGTTTAGTAAATATTTCGCCCCTTTTTAAGAAAATAAAAAATAAATATTTTCGAAGTTTAAAAAAATAAATGTCCGACCCATGGTCATTAATGTTCTAGGAACCAGGGAGGAAGAATTGACAAATTCCTTAAGTTTTAGTTCGCAGTTTATTGTCTAGTATATATCAGTGCCGTGTGTGTAGTAAGATCTTGTATAAAATAATAAAATCAGAATGTTACTTTTTATAATATTGATATTAATTTGTTTTAATTTCTCATTTAGTGAAGTAAATCCCTCTTTTAAATTTAAAAATCCTTATCCCGAAGATTTATACTTCAAGCTAAATGGTCCAAAAAGACTCCCTTTTGAGTTTTTTGGCCCGGGTGCAAAAAGTAATGTTTTGTTTGACATTTATAAGGATGGAAAACGATCATTAGAGGTTGGGCTAAGTATTCCTTTAAGGAACAACATTTTTTACTTACACCTATACAGTAATTCTAGATACAGTTACTGTAGTATAAGCCAATTATATTAAATACAGTCTATTTTAGGAATCTGCTCGCATCTCCGAGAATAGATCATGGACGGAAGTTATTTACTGCAATTTAGTCCTAGGCCTTGAGAACAACTGTAGTCTTTTGCAAATCAAAGCAACCGTATCAAAAAGTGATCTGCAAGCTGTGAAAAACTTGACAATCTACATATATGAAAATGAAACAGGCAAGTTTTAAATTTATGGTTCATTTGTTTATACAAATGAGCCAATTTTTTTTTTAATTTTAGGTACTTAATAAATAAGTCAGGTACAACACTGTTGAAGCGAAAAATTTCAATACGTTTTTTCAAAACACTCAGATATCTGTTACTTTCAACTTTTATCATCATGGAACATTTTTTAATTCTTGCAGATATTCCTCCAGATAAACGTTCTAATATTACAATTTCTGGGGAGGAGGATAACTGTGGCCAGTGCTGTGACTCAAGCGATGAGGATGACATCAATTATGTCCCTGATCCCCCGAGTGGAAAGAAGAAGGGCCCAAACTCTACCAAAATAATCGAAATTCCTCTACCTATCAAGGCAAATGATTATTCAGCAGCAATTATTATTACAGCACTTGCGTGCTTTATAATACTAGTCATTGTTTCGGCGATGGTCTTTTACGCGGTTTATGCCAGGTTCATATCGGAAGGAAAAATACCAAAGGTGAAATGATCATTTTTGTATTTCCCACAAAATCTACAACGGAAAAATAAATTATAATTTACTTACCTACAGCTTTCAAAGGAAATAATTGACCAGTTTAACAATGGTGACAACTCCCCAGATGTAAACCCGGACCGAGAACCAGTACGCTATACCAGAGAGCCCTATAAAAGAGAATTTGAAATACCGAAGAGAAGGCTAACATTTGGTAATACAAGAATTTCACACAGTAGATAATTAATTTTATGCAAATGATACAGTACTTTTATTTTTAACTGTTTAACATTATTATTTAGGTAAAGAATTAGGAAAGGGAAATTTTGGAGTGGTTCGTCAAGGAGAATGGAATACTACCAGTGGAGAGGTTCTTAAAGTTGCTTGCAAAACTGTAAAAAAACCAGATGCTGCCCTCTTAAAAAATGAAGAGGAGAAAAAGAAATTCGAAAGAAAATTTGATTATTTTCTCCGTGAAATAAAATATGGTCAAAATATTGGCCATCACGATAATATTGTCAGATACTTTGGAAGTGTAACAAAGAACATAGAATTCTGTTAGTTATTATACTTTGATTACCAATTTTAAACTTGTTTTAACCCCTCAGAATAATAACCAGTTTTCCATGAACTATAATATTAACAGTAAAATATTAATATTATTTTCCCATGATAATCGTCACTCCTTACAAAAGTAATTCATTTCATTTCTCCACGGGTTGTGGCAAAACAACTTTTTTGTGATAAGATAAAATGTATACTATAGTTTTGGAACCTGGTTATTTTGGGGGTGCAGTAAAATCACACTAATTCAAATTAAGTGATTATATGGGATTTAAACTGAAGAAACTTTATAATTAATAATTTTAGTTGAGGCCTTTCTGATTGTTGAGCTCTGTTTGGATAACTTGGAGGATATTTTGCGAAGTCAGTCTGGAATTCGAAGAATACCGGTGTAAGTACTCTTCAAAGTATAAAATAAAATAAAATAATGCAAATTCATAAATCTGCATAACCTAGACTTGAAATCCTATTTCACTAACCAATTTATTTATTGGCAGTGGTTATTCGATTATATCCGAATTGGAACCTTCCAAACCTGATTTAAACCTGAATATCACGATTACCAAAGATGATTTACTTGGATGGGCGATAGATATTGCTTCGGGTATGGAATATCTCTCCAGTAAATGGGTATATTCGTCTTTAATTATAACCGTGTTTCGCTCACCAATTTGTTATGATGGAAAGTTACAAAAGAATGTTTGTGATGACAATTATTGAATATGTTGCAGATCATACATTGCGATTTAGCAGCCCATAATATAGTGCTTTCCTACAAAGGTGACAAGTTAATTGCCAAAATAATGGATTTCGGTCTTAGTAGGCATTTAGAAGTAACCGAAGAATGTGACTCTGATGGAATGTATTATAAAATATGTAAAGTGAGTAGGAAAGTTCCTAAAGACTAAAATTTCTACTGATTTCTAAATAATCTATTTGTAAAATGAATTAATATTAAATTAACTAAATGTATTGATTTTTTAGGAAACTACGTATATTCCTGCACTTTGGATGGCTCCAGAAGTTTTGAAAAATGGAAAAATATTTGCATCATCGGATGTTTGGGTAAACTTAATTACTTTATAGCAATATGGAAAAATGGAAATACAAGCCTTTATTAAGGTATTAATGTTTATTATTGGTATTCTATTTTCTTGTTAGTCCTTTGGTGTTACTCTTTGGGAAATATTTTCTCTTGGCCAGACACCTTACCTTTTAGACGAGTTATCCCAACATCCTGCCATTCTTTATAATCGACTAGAGCAAGGAGAGAGACTGGACATTCCTTCACATGCCACAGATGAAATGTAATATTCCTAATAGCTAATAAGCTTAGATTCCTCTTAAAGCTTTTAAACTATTAATTTTCTCTAAAATTGAAAAATACGTTCATAATTGTCTTCAAAATTGCTTTCATAGTCATAGTACATACATGGTACATACAGTATGTATGCACTTTTTGAAAACTGTCTTTTAACCCACTAGATATAATATCATGATGGAGTGTTGGCAAATTGTTCGGGAAGAAAGACCAAAGTTCGATTACCTAAAGGAGCGTCTGATTTCACTACAGAAAGAACAAGAACCCTCAAATTCTTAAGACGATGCCGGTGTCGTAGTTTTTAATGTTATTCTTATTCTTTAAAGTACGTATTTTAAAGAAATTAGTTTTACGGATAACTGGATAAGTTATCTTTTACTTAACAAAATTCGATTGTTTGTAGTCATTTGTATTTCTTGCAATACATACTTGGATTAGTATTATACACACCAAATTGGCGAAATTGATTGCACGTGCCCCCGTGATTGCGACAATCCAGGGATTGGCATTATCCACTTTGTATTTAAATGCATGCGAATAACTGTTTTATAAATATTTTTCATATCCATAAAAGTATTATTTTCGAATTTTGAGAAATGCTACAGAAATAAAGTTGTTTACGTACGCATTTCTAAATGAAAAATTTCCGTGAATATTTTAAGAAAATATGAATAACAATTCTTTCCTGTAGATGCTATTAAGGTGTTTAATGAAAGCATTCCTTATGATTTTGAATTAGAGTCCGAATTTCATTTCCTTTTCTGTTACGTAAACTTTATTTTATATAAATAGAAAATACAAAGGGTATATACTACACTGTCAATCCCTGGATCGCCTCAATGACGGTGAATACTGAATACATAAATAAGTCATAAATTCAATGTGTACATGTGTAACAATATTAAGTAGAAGATGTGCAAATTGTTATTTTATGTTAAAGTTACCAGGTGTAGTAAATAACCTTCTTCCTTTAAATGGGAATTCAAAAAATATTATTTTACACATTAATTACTGTTTCGAGGCACAATTGCTCACTGTTTTTTCATCTGCCTGTCCAAAATACAAAGGACAAAACCTACAAAACAACATACCTATGAAGTATTTGTGGCCTTATTTTCTCAACGTTCTGAAATATTTTCCAATTCGCTCATGCCTCTCAAAACGAGCTCTTCTTTAAAAGGTTTTCCTACTAGTTGGATTCCAATAGGCATTCCTACAGAGGCTTTGATTCCCTAATTAGAATTAATAGTTATATTATAGACAAGCAATATTATAATTCTCATGAAATAGTAACTTTGTTGAATATCAACTAAAATGAACATTAAAAATACAGGGCTTGGGTAATCGGATGACCGAATGACCAGAATCGGATGACCAGGGTCAAAGCGCATGCCCATGCTCACTATTACATTAGCATGCATAGCGCATAGCGTATTTAAGAACCTAACCTAACTAAAATAATCAAATTTCAAAGTAGGTATATGTTTATTAGGTTAGGTTCTTAAATACGCTATACGCTGTGCACGCTAATGTAATAATGTGCACGCGTTTTGATGCTGGTCATCCGATTCTGGTCATCCGATTCTGGTCATTCGGTCATCCGAATACCGAAGCCCAAAATACACTTACGAATATTTAAGTGAGCACAATGTATACAAATATATTTACTTATCGAATAATTAAAATGTGGGTACTATAGTATGATTACTTACCAATTTAGCCATTTTCAAAGTAGGATCTCCTTGGTCATCGTAGTTTTCAATATTTGCACCTGATTCTATACCATAAGGAACAACTCCACAGGGAAGATCCATAAGGTTGTATATAAAAGTGTAAATGGTTGCAGCTGCATTTCCAAAGATTCTCATTATTACAGTTACAAGAAAACCAATAATTTCTTTTACATGTGAATCTGAATAACTAATAACTATAAGCCTTACCAGATAATATAGTATCGTAGATTCCACAAGCAGGAAATGGAAATACTGGACAAAGTATCAAATCGAGTTGCAAATCTTGCATTCGACTCAAAACATCTTGTTTGAACTTTCTTCCTTGGTCTATACTATTCCAAAGCTGGTAAGACTGTCTTACATCTAGGGAGGTTGACAAGACCAATTTGATTCGACTAGAATAACCGGGCAAGAAAGACAGGCTACCCAAAAGCTTGAATAACTTTCTCAACCATAAGGACATTCCACATAAATGTGCTGTGTACTCAACTGTTTTTGCTACTGTCTCATGCTGAAACATTTGTGACAGATAACAATGACTCCCAAAATCCGCTGTCAATAGATCAAAACATACTTTAAGCATTTCTGAATCGTTAGGTAGTGTAAAAGGTACTAATTCGTGACCCAGAGCTTCCAAATCTTTCTTTGCTTTTAAAATGGTTTTTTCTGTATCCCCTAAGGCTGGGAAAAGTGGAAGAGTAGTGTAGTAGCCAATTTTAAGTTTCTCGGTTGATGAAAATAGCTGTAAAATTACAAAAAGAGTTATGCACCAAAATCGGACGCTCTATTTTCAAATAAGAGAACTAAAATGCATTATTTTTGAAAATTGTGTTTTACATCATTATCAAATGGAAGAGGGACAGCTTGAGGATCTAATTTATTTTGTTTACAATCTGTTACAACATATTTAAAAACAGAAGCAACGGTTTTCGCTCGTTTTGCCATTATCCCAGGAACTGCCGTCACTGTAATAAATACGTTACTCGTTTAGGTTTCTGATGTATTCTAATTTAAATCACATAGAAGTAATTTAGTTTATGAAAACGTACACCCAACACATTTAGGAACACTTTGCACTACTCCTTTGCCACTAAATCGTTGAAAAGTCGGTTTTATTGATGAAATTCCATTAAAATGTGCTGGTATTCTCAACGAACCTCCTAGTAAGGAAAAAGAAAAAATTCAATGTTGATAAAACATAAACCTATGAAATTTTCATTCATAATACAAAGATTTTCGGCCACTTTTTATCTTGAAATGTACCTATATCAGTCCCCAACCCAAACGGTGATGCTCCTGCTCCAATAATACATGCTGACCCGCTACTACTTCCTCCAGGACTTAAATGAGGATTAAGACAATTGACAGTTGTTCCCCACACTGGGTTGTCACTACCGTAAGAAAAGAGTCCCTGAGGAATATTAGTTTTGCAAAAAGGCACAGCTCCCAGAGATATAAGAACTTTGACTATAACTGCTGACTCGTCTGATGGTTTGTAAAGTTTCTTTGCAAACCCGAGAGTTGCATCCAATCCTTCCAGTTCAATATCATCTTTAATACAAATCGGAACTCCATGAAGGGGACCCTTGGGATTCGGAAGAGCATCTAATTCTTTAGCCCATTGCTGAAATTTTTACGAATTTCTTCAATTTCTTCATAATCCATAACACAATTTAATTGCAAATAATTAAGTGAAGCATGAAAATCGAAAGTTCCATGGAAAAAATTAAGATATGAATTACCTCTGATTGTAAATTGAATTCTGTAACACAATTAAATTTCTCTGTTGCTGCAACTGCTTTTGCAATGTAGGCCGACAACACATTCGATGCAGTTAGTTTTCTAGTCTGGAGATTTTCTATTAAATCGTCCACTGATAATTCCGTAATAAGGCGGGAATTTTCATCAAGTTTATGAATTGATTTAAGTCGCTGTAAATTTTCTTCAGTTTCCTCCCTTTTTTGTTTGATAAGTAGTTTCAATCGTTTTCTTTCCTTTTTAATTAACAAATTAATTAATTAAAACGATTATTACAGCTACCTACTAAGGGATTTCTTAATTACGGATATAAATTCACCTTTGAATCTTTGTTCCTGTTATAAAAATAAGACGCAACAGTTCCACAAACGAGTGCACCACCACAAAGAAAACAAAC
This sequence comes from Yoshiicerus persimilis, assembly GCA_020352615.2. NCBI lineage: Eukaryota > Metazoa > Arthropoda > Collembola > Entomobryomorpha > Tomoceridae > Yoshiicerus > Yoshiicerus persimilis. The sequence continues at coordinate 18,832,225 of CM036944.2, read as the reverse complement.
AGTAGTTAAAGTAGATTTTCCTCGTGTTTCATTAACGAGTTTATAGTAGAAAAGGTCAATGGGATACATATTGAAAATAAGAATATATAAAATAGGTACACAACTTATAACTAGTAAAGAACTAGTCTGGGAATAAAAAGTCTTCATAAGTATATCGTGTGTCTGATGTCTACGAATTCACTGCGTAAAAATCTTCCAGTTCCAGAGTTGTGTAAGAAGAAGGAGCATAGATGAAAAATGTGAAATTTATTGGCTTTATATAAGAAGGGGTTGCTGAAGAAGAGATAAACTGCATCTAGTCTTGGAAAACACTTGTTCTACTCTTTTTTACTTGTGTAAATGCGAAATCAAGTTTTGTCAGTAAGTAATTACTAATAAAAAAGGTTATTCATTTGTATAGTACAATAGTATCAGGAGATTAGAACACAAGTGTCAGCATGCCACCAAAGGCGTGTGTATGGATTGTCTGTGAAGCAGTGCCATTATTTTAGGATCAGTGAATCTCTATTTAAGTACCGGCTTGCTCGTGCATTTGCGTAACCTCCAATTTGCAACATTAAATATACAGTGTTTATCTTAAGTAGTATAAGTATAACCACAATCAGATAGCCGGTAGTTCAATACAATAAGTATACTGTATAATTAGTATGGCTGGGCTTATTGGCTCTCTGAAAAGGTAAATACTTCAGCACAGACATAAACATGACTACATGACTCCAATCCTAGCCGTAGTATATGTAATATGCTTTACATAATCGAATGAATGATAATGGAATTACTGTCCTTGAATATGACAACAACTAAACTTGATTTCAACTGCAAATGAAACGTGCAAACAAAGATCCACATTATTCCCCGCAGATTTCGTCGTGACTCAATATCTGAATATACCTGTGATAAAAACAAGTCTACAAATATATGAGGTAATAATATAATCCTAAATTTCATTTTTCTTTATAAATCTTGGAATAAAATTTAAAATTAAAAGTTTCTGGAAGAAAACGTGGAAAACGCAATTTGTCTTGCAAAAATTCGTTTTCGGCTGATATGATAAAATGGTCTTTTGCAAAATGGGTGCATAAAATCAGCGAACGCAGTAAACTATAATTCCTCTTGTGAGTGCAAATCATTTAACAAAGAACAAGGTTTTCCATGGCCAGTGTGAATATGAGCTGCCCACACATTTGCATTGTCCGTCGCGTAGTAAATGGGCAAGATGATACAATACTTTATTTTATAATGGGATATTGTAATGCTCGTTGCATAATATAATAGTATACAGACTTTTGTTTGTTATGTAGCATATTACCTATCCATTCCTAATTCTAAAACAACTTGGCCTTGCCATTGCCATTGAATTGCATGATTTAATTCAGTTAGAGTGACTCTCACACATTGAAGAAGAAGAGTTGAAGTACGTTTACTTATGTCTGCATATAGTAGAAAGGGCAATGTGAAGGATTGAATTGACCGTGTAAATAAATGTCTCGCCTCTTCATAATATACTCACTTTAGTCTACCTATGGAGAATAGTCTGGACTGGGTAGCAATGAAACCAAATCAAGCCGAGTCAACAGGTTCAAATGGACACACGTGTATAATTTATTACTTTATCGAACTCTAGCATAATGCGAATATATGCGAATATATGCGAATTTTTTTCATGTCACATCAATTTTTATGGCTATGTAAAGTTAAAGCTGTGCAATGAACGCTGTACCTAATTTAGCTCTGTTTAAATGAAGAGTCATGATCTTTTCCCATTAAGAGTTGTTTTTATCCTTCTTTCATTTTGCAATATGCAAAACACATATAATGTGCATTATTAGCATAATATACCAACAAATATTTAATATACCTATACATACTATTTATACCTACCTTAAAATTCACTTTCTGCTACAACTTTTTCTCGGTACTTTTCCTTGCGACTATAAGTGCTGCAAAAAACGGATTATATTTAAAAATGACTCAATATATTTTCCCAGCATAAGGTATAGAAATACCGTGCCAGGCCAGTCAGACTACTTCGTTAGGCTAAGTGCTATTTTCCTATTTCGAATCTATCGCTTGCAATTTCATTACCATATAACATGACCATTTATAATGAGAAGAAAAAATCTCAATTATTCTGCTTTGCTCGTGCAATGTGTCATTCTTTGTACCCCGCAAAATGTCTGCACATTGTTAGTACGCTGTTTTTGCAAACGTATTTTATTTGCACTGGACACAGAAGGACACAATAGGAAGGGAGATGAATGACTTGCTGGCTCGTGTGTTTGTGAAAAACATTTGCCTCTGAAATATTATCTCATCTGTATTATTAACTTGCTAAAGTAAACATATCTATGCGAAATATACAGTCAAGATAGAGTACATTGTATAAAATACTTATTTTGTTATACAATGCTGTAAAAAATTTAATGATAAGTACTCTGGAATAATTGCATTCAACAATTTATCAATGGTGATGGTGAACCACTCTTGCTTAAAAAAGACCCTTTCCTGTCTTTCATAGTTATGTATAGATAAAATGTATAAATCATATACTCAACACCCGTGTGTTCAAAGTGTTGATTTACGACAAAAATACATTAAATGCGTATTTAATGTCCATTCTAGCTGGTAATTGTTTTATTTGCCATTTCAAAAGACAAGAGTATTTCCTTGTTACATAATGTATACCAAAATATTAGCAGTAAGTAGCAGACAGTTACCTTTATTCATGTTCAACATTTCTAAATGGTATTATGCAGTATGAAGCATGGTAGCGTTCTACGTGAACAGTTATGCAGTTGTAATTATGCAAATTATGATGTCACAGTTTATAAGAATTTGCATTTCATTTGCTATTTTATTTTTCAAAAATAATTGTTGGAATTTTTCGACATAATTTTGCTTTTTCAAGCTGTTATGTGTCATTTGAGAGCTTTTGAGCAATTTTATTTAAATTCTGAAACAAATACTAATTTTTTTGTAGGTTCCTTATAGAACTGGAAGATGCAATAATCAAAAGTTAATTTTTGCAATTATTATTGCAAGTGATTCTGATTCTGTAAGAAGTTACTTTACGTTGCTAAAATTATTATTTGCAATATTGCAATTTAAAAGTGTGTGTTTCTTTTTATTTTATAAGCTCTTTCACATATAGATGTAGTACAGTTATGGTACATTTTACAGTGCACACGATTTTAGGTGACCACATTTTCGGGATGAATGAATAACTGAAAGCTGAGAATGTATTTGATTTGAATTGACATTGCAACTTAATTTCAGAAAATATTCACGAGCAGAAATGAAGTAAACTTATTTTACATTCTGAACAGTACGAATTCTATCCACCTATCTATGTATCGTATCGGTTACCTCTAGATGGATGTAAGACTGCTTACACTGCTGATCTTGACTGTTTTAGTTGGCAAGATATTCTGGCTAGTGGCTTTTCCAGTGTTTTCATAGAATTGAGTTGCAAGTTCCAAGTTGCAATGCAATAATGGGATAGCATGTATAGTGGATGCATATAGAATGGGCTGGTGGTAGACAAAAGCTAGTTAGTGGAATATATGAAGTTATGTGTGGACCAGTGAAATGTGAGTATCGGATAGGATTGCCAATAAATTGCCGTTAGAGTCAACTCTGTATGGAATTTATGGAGATCCACTCCATCGACATTTTATGATAAGAGAAAATGGGGCCATTAGTGGTTGTATTTATGCTCTTGAATCTCGTTTCTTATTGCTTACTGTAAAGATTCGTATCGCAACTGAAATCCTTGTTAAATAAATCCGAGTTGACCGGGCGAGAAATTGGCCGGAAAAACTTTTATCTTTGACTGCTATCGCTTTTTAGTTGCAAATCGAGAAAGAAAAAGGAGCTCCACTCCTTTGCCTATTCCTACTCAAATCACTCCCAGTTCCTAACTTCTCTTTCCAATCCAATAGTTTACCTATACTAATACAGACTTCACTTTCAGTCCTCCTCCATCAAAGACTTGGCTCACCATCACTCACTTAAGCTGCCGTCTTTCCAAATAAAACTAGTTCTGCAAGAGAAATCCTATACATTTGCAAATAAAAGTGCTATTTACAATGCACATCCTTTTAATTTGCACAAAACTCTAATTTTGATCAAGAATGATGAAAAAATTAAGATTTCTTAACCTTTTTTAAGATTTATTCTCAAATTTGCAAATGAATTTAATTATTATTCCCATTACATGCAAAAATATACGATATTTTTAGCTTTAATGCTGTAATTAAATTAGAATTCACTAATTCTTTATAATCCAAACACGTTTACAGTTAGCATAACCCTTTTACATAATATTTTGGTTAGTGTAAACAAAGACTTTTTAGAGCGGTTCCTAAATTCAAAAGTGAACAATTCCATTCCCCTTTTCCGGTTCGTTTGGAAAGGGATATAAGAAAGTGTCATAGAGCTCGGAAGGAAAATGAGTTATATATCTCGTAGGCACTGCATCAATGCAGGCCATAAATTTGATCGTGAGTCAAATATAAAGTCCTCTGCTGATTTCCAAAGACGTACCTTTAAAGCACACATGCTACATGGCATGAGTTTGGAGAGTGCATTACAAGAGTACATTACAGGGTCCTTCCTCATCGTTGTTGTAAAAGTCAACTGTAGTAAATCTATCTAACGTGAGTTGAGGATTAACCTTGCATCCTGTAATCTATTGAGAATTGGTTTTAATATGTTACGCTTTTCACGCCTATTTTCCATCCCTTTCTAGTGCATCTGCACTATTATTGCTAGAAGTGAGTGCATTAAATCTATTCATTCATCTGCATTGGTATTAAACATTAACAACACACATAACACAACATTACACCGGTTGGCCCATGCACAATGCAATACAAAAGGAATACTAACTACTCTAGTGCATTAAAACACACCATTATTATGATTATGATCATTATCGTGAGAGTAGGATGATTATATTATAACTGCATTCGTTTACCTCTCTATTATTATTAACTATATCTCGATATAACATGAATTATCATATATGTAATTATTGTAACTACTATATGTTATGTTTTTGGGATACCTTTTTACTATTACAAAGAGAAATTCTACAATAATGATAAGGTATACGGAAACAAATCACCCTTGCGTACTTATATTGCTATTGCTAGAAGCGAGTTAGGCTTAACCTACGTAACACTTAATTTCCAAGTGCATTTTATTGATCTTTGTGTCGTAGCACATTATTGTTAGGTACATAATAGTCCAGCTAAGCTACATTTACTGTTTTAATGAAATGTTTAGTGGCGGATTGAAGGTAGGCATGTGTTATGGTTATAGTAATGTAAAACGGAGACAGGGAGTCCATTTAGAGATTAAGTTGAGTTAAGTAGAGGGAGGTGTATCCTTAAGTATTAACACTACCATCATCGTAAGTAGAGTCGGCTATTTTGCCGACGAAATTATCTCTCATTATATCTTCACTTTCATTTGGGGAACAGAACGAGGCTATTCTCTCTCCTAAATAAATCCAGAGCTGCCTCACCAATGGATAAGGATGAAACCCATGGAGTGAGAGTTGGAACGGACTGGACACGGAAAAGCAATGAATTCTTTGTGGTGGTTCACTTAATTCACCCTACCTAGATACACAAAGTTGTTGCGTTACATTTAGAGCCTCATTATCCCTAAAGTGCCTTCTCACACACTTACAAAGGTTTTTGTGGTAGAAAGAATGTTTTCAAACCGAAAACTGTGGTATGCGTAAAAATAAATTACTAATACTGTCTATGTGAAAACGGCTGTCATATTCTGAAAAGCATTTTTTTTCTCGAAACTAGTTGATATGAATTTTATTGAGAAACTGCTGGAAAATGGTTAATATTGATAGAGAGGGGGATTAGGGGTAAAAATAGTTTGTAACATGATTTATTCTTTGGTTATTTACTATTCAGTGCTGGAAAAAAATATTATGAAGAGAGTAGTAGTAAGGTTGACTTTGACTTTGAGTCTAAGTTAGATTGTGAGGAATTTAAGTTTTTCTAGTAAGAATTTCTCCTGAGAGACAGGAGGAGAAATTCCCTAGAAAGTTGTGTGTTGTAGGAACATAAGATGGGAAGTGAAGTGCGAGAGGTTTTTATTTGGAGAAGAAGAGGGAGATGAAGAAGAGGCAGGCAGGTAGGTACGTGTAAACTAAATAGAGAGTAAATCGTGTTGGAAAGCTGGATATTTTGGAAAGTGAGGGAATGAACTTTTTTCCATCGAGGAAAGTGCACATTGGGCATGTGATGGTTGATTCCTTGGTTATGTAGTCTGGAAGACTTGAAGTGGGTTCATTTTTTAAGGGAAACGTGCAGGGTCTTGTTGCTGGCTTTTATTTATGAATTCCCACTTGCCAATCCAGACTTGGTCTCGCTGGTTCCGGATTCTGGACTTTTTGGAATCTTAAGATATTCTGAAGGGGAAGGAAAGAGCGAAGGGGAGCCATCAGTAAAATTAGTCTCGTGGGGTTCCCTAATGTTTGCTTCGGTTCCTTCCGCCTCACTTCTTTGCCTTTACGTTTACAGATACGCTAAGCTTCCACCGCTTTCCTACACACTTTCCCAAGAATTGCACTCTGTACTTACTTACACGTTACCATTCTGACATTACAATACCAACGAGTCTGGATTCCAGATCCTGTCTTCTGACTTGTCGTCCTTGTAAACTCTTCTTCGTGGCTTCGGTTTGCTTTTGCTTTCGGTTATGTTATGTTCACCAGAATTCTCATCTCATCTTCTTCTTCGTCTGTCGTGTTCCGAGTCCTGGATGCCCTCCTCACAATTTAGCTCAGACTTTTGTGGTCTAGTGGTCGCATGTAGTCTCATCTCGTGTAGTGTATGTAGTTTGCGGAAAAGCTAAAACGAAAAATATCTAAAGATATATCAAAGACAAAGAACAAACCAAACCAAACCAAACCACCAACTCAAACCAAACTATCATAACATATCATACATGGGTTCACTTCTAATATATTATTTCTACCGATATACTACACTTGCGACTCTATCTGTTTCAGGGGAATATTAGAAAATATATTGTTAATAAATTATCCGAGTGGAAAAAATTTCACGTCATACTATGGTCCCTGTCTACAAAGAGTCAAAAAGAGAAATGCTTTCATCTTTCCTTTCCTACAACTTCCAATGTCTCTTTCTAACTCTTTACATCTTTCCTTTGGATGCTCCCCATTCGTTTACCGAAAACCGTCATTGACTTTTCCTCCTTTCCCTTTCTTTACCATTAACACTTAATTAGCACTTAATAACAATTCCCGCTTTACGGTAATGAAGTATGCATTCATGCATACTATTATTATACTATATAAATATATCGTATGCATTATTTTGATGTACTTTACCTGTAATTTAGATAATAAAAAATTCCAACAATTCTTTAAATATATTTATTAGGTGTTAATTACCATAAGTTATCGAGTATCAAATGAGAAAGGATAAAAAATAAAAATGAGAAATAATCTTGCTGTTTACTTAATTGTATGGAAATTAAACGGTTGAATCTATTTCCCCGCGATTGCTTAGTTGATTGTTTTGGAGATATTCTGTAGAAAAATGAACTGGGAAACAATAGAAAAGTAATTTAACATTTTTCAAAGTATGTTACATATATGTTAGGCAAGAAATAAATGTCCTGAACCGGTAAACCCCAAAACATGTATGCTTGTAATAGAAATTCTGGTAACACCAAGGAATAAGTCATTTCAACAAAGAAAATGATGCATGCTAAAATGAAAGATGTGGGAGAGTGTTGAATATGTCTGTTCAGCTATTCCATAATGTGTGCTTTGTGTTTTCTTTTGTGGAGATCTGTGTAGTAATGCTCAATTTAGCCATGAAAATCGTATTTAGGGTGGCAATGCCATTGCATTGTGAGGACAGGGCAGGAGTCTCTAAGCCTGAACCATTATGACAGGTTAGATCCACTGGCACTCTATGCATTCCCTAATATTATACGAATATTGTACACTTAAGGAAATATTATATTGTGATATATCGTTCTTTTGCCTTCTTCCTACGTAATATTGCCTGGCATCGCCTACTTACTTCCTACTCACCGTCCACACTTCGTCTAATGGTGAATGGAAAGAGAGTGCAGTCGTGAAATACTTCGTGTCAAGTCTTACTATCTCCCTATTTTACTACTTATCATGGAACTCAACAGAATTGGGTATCCCAAGGCATATATTACTAGTAGAACTATAAAATACAGTATCAGTGGGAACTTCCGTACATTTCTAATACAATTCAGTTCAGCTCACCAACTCACAATTCACTCTTCCTTCACAATATCCCTTTATATTTCCATTCACAACTCTATTTATGGCCTATATTGACGCTTTAGATCAACCCCTGTCGTCATCGTCAGGCATATTTCATTTTCTCGCCAAAACTAACCACTCTCGTACCATTATCCTCACCATCCCACAGAATCTACATAAAATTACATAGAAATCTCATCTTTAACATTCTTTTCATCACTAAAGATATTGGCAATGAAAATTTTCACTAGAATTATTTTATATGCTACTTTTAAAACCTAATATCTAATTGCAAAACAGTAGTATTGGAATTTATGCAATTTTACCCAGTGAAATTTCAAATTTTTTATTGCAAATTTAATAGACTTTGAACTACTAACCAAACCTTAACCTACTTAACAGTATTTACATTAAATTAAACAATTAAAGCAGATTCTTCTGAACATCCCTTAGCGTCATCATTGAAAATTACACCAAAGTGCGGTTTGGTATCCCCTTTGCATTGCATTTCGGAAGTTTCGATTTCGAATTGGAAACAGTCAATTGGTATGACATAAATCAGTATCCCACACCCTAGTACAAAGACAGTCGGTTCAGGTCAATAATTCGGTCCCCTTCCCCAAGGAGAACTTTGTTGCTTTTACATTCGTCTTTTCTGTTGTAGTTTAGGTAGTAAGTTGCTATAAAAGAGTAAGGAGGTGTATCTTACTGCGTTTCTACAAGACAAATCGTGTTTTCTTGGTGTAGACATAGACAGTGTAATGTTTAGTAATAATAGTTTTATTTCATAAAAGTAACGGTAACGATAAGTGTAAGAAGATTTTGCGATTTCTATCAACAATGGATTTAAAGCTATGTGATGTGTCATGTCATGTGTCCCAGGTTGACACTACAGAGTCCAGGACAGTAGAATGTATAGAAAATGTAGTAAATACTTCATGTAAAACTGGAGGAGCATAGTGACAGAGCCTAAGTGCAGGCTCTACTAAAACACTCACACCCCAGGTAATAAAGTAAAATAGGTACACGGTATAATAAAGGTGGCCAGGGCAGCGACGGTGTATTTCCGTTTCACACCATTTGCTTTCATGGCAAATGGATTCACATTCTCTATTATGGAATGGTTCCCCATTAGAAGAACCTAAGACCCGAGGTAAAGGGACTAAAGGGAGAAAAATGCCAGGATAGATCAAGCTAACGAAACCAAGTTACGATTAGAAGGAAGCTTTTGTATTTGTAGCATTCAATGTACATGTGTGTGAATACCTACAACCTTTGCTTTGGATTTACCCTGTATTATTTCAGGATTACAGCGTTGGTCCCAAGTCACGCACCATAGGGAAATAACATACAGTTTGGGTCAAAAGTTACGCACCATTAGAAAATGTATAATATAATGTTGGAAAAATCCTCTTAAACTTTTTGAGAAACATTTTTAGAAGTTTCCTATTTCTATATGGTGCGTGATTTGAGGCCAACGCTGTACATAAAACTCACAATGATTCTTTACTTGGAAGTTGCAACGGAAGGGAAGAGATTGTCAACGAAAGAATGAGCAGAACATTTATTTAGAGCACTTACACTAAATTCACCTCCAGTTCCTTTCTTCTTGTACCATTTTTACCTAAATGGACAATGCGATGAACTTGCTCTCCCTCTTTACCACGTCCAAACTTTATTAACAAGACTGAAAAGCCCCCGACTCAGCCCAAACCAACATAAAGATAAGTAATGTAAATTCTACAGTATTAAGGCTACATTAACCAATCCCTTAGATTCTATCATAGATAATTTACGCAGTTTCTTCTCTAAATCCTCTTACCCTTTATTCATTCCATTTCAATAATGAATGAATTATGGTACTCTCTAGTAATATTAACAGTCACACTGTATGAAAAGTGGTTTTTAATATTAGGGTCATAGGACACTAATAAAATGCCTACCATTATTTAGGTTAGGTCAAAACTACATTCTAAGTCATCATATAAAGTTCCATTCTTCCCTTGGTTTGGTTTCTGACTGGAATCAGGTTACATAATATTATAGGAACGCACATTTAGTAAGTAGGTAGATTTTCTCAATGATAAAGAATGGAGAGATAGTTAAAGAGCTAAACGTAAGTAATATTATAGGGGATGAATAGAATACTTTATTTTTATTGTATTACTCCCTGTTACTTTTACTACTACACACAACGGACACAACCAACCTATGTTGTAAAGGTAATGTTGTCGAGGGACCAAACCAGGGAACCTAAATGGACTCCAGCTCTCAAAAGTCCATTCTTTCCGATAATACCAATAACACTTATCCTTAGTCTCTATGAGCCTACTAGAAGTAATGTACGACCATCATTTTCCTTTAAAAACCATTTTAACCTATTTTCTAGCTTCCGTTAAGTGATAGTCAAAACTTTACCATTCATTATCAATCGAAATGATAATGCAACTTTCTTCAAACCATTACTATTACCGCTTTACTAATTTTTTATACTACTTCCCAAGTTTCTCGTATATTTTTTTAAGTAATTTCATACTACACATAAAAATTAATCCATGTGTATTAATAAATATATTATATGCACATAGATAGTGGTTATGAACATTTTCGTTTGAAATAAAAATAGTGTAGAAATAACAAGCCAATGAAATTACAGGAGCATGAGCAGAGATTTGTAGATGGTATGTATGAATGTAAGGAATAATAATATGGGTCTAGTGAGTGTGAGTAGTTGGCAGGTATTATTACACGTATTGTAAAGGTAGAGAGGGAAAGAAGCCCGGAAACTTACTGAGAAACGGAGTCAATGCGAATAAAATGGTTGAGCACTTACTGTATTGCCTGGCATGAACTTTCTTTCATTTCATTACCTAAGCCAACATTGAAGTGTGAAAGTGACTTTTACTTTCTATAGCTTCTTCGACCTCTTCCTCTTTCCCGTTCAATTTGCCCGTTAGATTCACATGAGTTGACTCACCAGTTTCACCAGCCAGCTCTCTAAAATCAAGTCAAAAGGAAAGAACCTTCGTTCTTCTATGCATTCATACAGACGTTCTTCGAAAGTAAAAAAGTTTTATTCATTGTATTATAATAGTAAACTTATGCCTTGTCCCTAAACCTAAAACGTATTACGTTTACGTCTGAGAATTCTTTATATAAGTACAGAAATCGTTTCCAGTGTACTTTTAAGTATATTTTACGTGTATAGGTATATAGATTATGAAAATAAGTCCCTTAGACCCTAACCCTTGAATTCTGCATTTATATAGTGAAAAAGTAGTATTGAAAGAGAACAAGTTATTTGCAATGTGAGTGAAGTGGGAGGAAGGAAGTTTAGTCAAAGCGTTTAGTTTCGTTCAGTTCAATTCTTGTAAGTTGAATGAGCTAACGGTTAAGTTAAGCTACTGAAATCACAAAAAGCTTTAGTACATATAAGATAATGTTGTACATACATAAATGCCTGTATGTATGTATGTATTTATGCATTAGGTAAATAAACTTGTATATATATAGCATATAGAGGAGATTCTTGAGAGGATATAATTGTAGTGCACTTTCAATACTAAATGGATTCCAAATGTACTTTTAGTCTGTAGTAGTTATGCAATTGTAAAGTGGATCGTGGAACTCGGAATTCGAAGACTAAACGGAAGAATGAGATGAGAATGAGTGAGTTAAAGGTAAAGAATCCTGAAATGTTTCCCGTTCATTCAAGTGATTCTATTAACTTTAGAGGGCATTTGCTTTTCCATAGAAAGCCAATTGTTTGGCTTTTCCTTTGAATTCCGCATATCATTCTTCTCTCCACTTATTGTCATTAATTGCGTATATACCACTATTATTTTATATACTAATGCATTTTATTATGCTTATAGTAATTTTAATTGCTTCCTGTTCCTTCTTAGAGAAGTTTATTCATACCACCGTATTTTTTGCTTATAAATTATTATTCTTTTGTGATTTTCCACGTATTTCGGGCGTGGTTTCATTTAAGTATATCATAAGTTGACATTAGAATTAAAATCACATTAATTCAATCAGTCATTTGAATAACAATTGTACCGTGCATATGAAATAGTGTAACTAAAGTGTATCGAAAGGTACTCTATATCTGAAGTTGACTAATAAAGTGTAGCCATTGACCGTGAAAAGCTTTTAACGCGGAATCACGGACAAAGTCTTTGTCTAAATGAAAGGACAATGGAATACTTTCTTTCAATTACTTCCTCAAGGTGCCATAGTCACTTGTTCTCTGCAAGTGGAGAGAAGAGAAGCTAATGGCCAAGTCAATAGAAGAAAGAAGCTTTAATTCAATTTTCAGCTCTTTCAATCTTAACTTTGTGGCTTGCTCCCGTCTAAGTCTGTCCAGATGTAATTGTGTAGTCTCGAGCTGTTCCTATAATGGCACGGTTATAGTTTGCTTTACTTTTCTTCAGCCAACTTACTAATAATACCTAAGTACTTATCTTAATTGAATAGACAGGCTGAGTGTGAACTCCAATTTTCTATACATTAACCTTATAAAGGAGTTTTTCCACTTTTATACACAGGTAGCTCCTATAGCTAACAAAAAAATATAACTTTATGCCCTAAACACCTAAAATATATTTATTTACACAGGTTAGGACTTATCTGTTCAGCAAACAAAGATTTCTCAATAATTTTTACAGATAGATAATAGATACAAATGTAGAATGATACGCAGAATGCTTTACGCAGAATAGGTTCGTAGAATAAGCGAATTCGACTGAAATCGCCTGAATCCAATAGAACACCTGTTTTATTTTAATAAATGGATTAATGTTTTAGTTTGGATAATCTATGATCTAATAATCTAAAGTTAAGAGATAGTTGCCGTGAACCAAATTTGCAATCAATGTTGACAGTGGTTAATTGTGTAACTGCAAAGGTAAGGGATAACCCACCCACAATGAAGAAGGAGTGATTAAAAACTTGGAAAAGACCTTGCCTTTTATCTCGTATCATATTCAACAGAAATATTGACAACCACTTAATCCAACAAAAGTTATGATTGACTTTGAGAGGAATTTCATTGCCCTTGTCATGTGTGATTAAGCGACGGCGACGGTTGACTGACAGTAATTAATCATTATCAGGTTGTTCTCTCTAATCTCTACTGAGCGAAAATATGCGAATGATAATACATTATACCTATTAGGTTATCCATCCCTAGTTCTAATATTTGTATAGTTATGCATGGTATTTTCTTTGCACCGTATCACATGAATCATGAACCATGATTGATTTAGTTGGAAAAATATAAACATTTTATGCATTAGCTATACTTACCCTTGTCATTACGTATTACAACAGATATACTATTAATACGTATGTATCTGTCCTAGAAATATAGTTATTATGTCAATGTGGCGCATATTATGTGAGTAAATTGGTCAGGGGACATAAAAACCAATAAGCATTAATTGTAAGTACCTTGTGGAAGTACATGTTATGTTTTGCCGTTCGCAAGTTGACAGAGCACTTCTATCTTCTGCATTTCGAAATCAATCTGTGATCAAAATAATTAATTATAAACTTTTGATTGGGTAATTGAATTTTCAAGTGATACACATATTTAAAGTTGTTACATATAATTCAAGCTTTTTACTCCTCAGTGATTGTACATTGTATGCATAGTTATTTAATAGCTAGTTACCAGTTGGAGTCGTGTAAGTAGGAATTGGATAAGAATTTTTTTAGTGCTACGATATAATTACAATTGGTACCCAAAATGTTTCGTATGTGTTGCTCCCCCTCGAAATCTGTAAAAGATGTAGATCAAAATCATAATGATGTCATTGCTCAAAAAGAAAAACCTAAGAAGCCAAGCAAAGAAAATCACAGGGTACTTTCGTTGAAGAAAGTAAATCCACAAGTTGTTCAGGCCATTGTGGAAAATAATGTAAGTTTTTTTGACAATTCTTAAAAATGCACTGCTTGCGAGGAGTATAATAATTATTCACTATGAGGAAAATATTCCTAGAGGATCTATTACTTTTGGAGAGAAAATAAATATTAAAGAAATGAAAAATTGTAAATGACATCGGAATGGCAAATTTTCTGTGATAATATTTTGATCCAAACTTGGACTTTATTCTTACTAATTTTAATACTTGAATTTTAGGTTTTCAGTATCGTTTTTGATTATCTGTCTGTAAATGAACTATTGAGGTGCCGTCAGGTAAGTAAATTCTGGAACAAAGAGGCGTGTAAAATACTGCGGCACAAAATAGAAGGAGTTGTAATACTACAAAGAGGGATGGACTATTACGTAAAATTAATGAGCAAGAGCCTTGATATTCCGGTGGGGAGAGTTTTCTTAAAGCTGTTCGATATGCACAGCGGTTCAGTGCAGAAATTCTTTGAAGTAGTGGGTCACTCGATTATTTACCTGATACTAAATTTGGAAGGGAAGAGTTTTCCTTTGTTCATGGAAAAGATTTACTGTCTTCCGAACCTAAAAGAGCTTTCTCTGAATCTTTTCGACGATGGAGAAGAACCTGTTATACCAGTGGAAGAAATTCAACGAAGAAAAGGAACCGTAGCGTATATGCCAATACCCGATATTAAAATAGTTGTGGAGGATACATCTATACCAGAACCAGTTGCAATAGCAGAATCGAATCCAGTACCAGAGAGAAAATCACCTCCACCGGATTTCACTTCCCTTCCATCCCTGGAGTCGATTGTTTTATCCAGTGAAGCAGACTGGAAAAAGAATGACACGATATCTTTGGGAAAATTAATAACTCTTTCCCCTAATTTGCGAAATTTGAATTTGCTCAAATGGCCATTTCCACTAAAAGGGGACTTGTTTCAAAATAATCGATTGGAGCACTTGAAATTCCTCGAGATTCGCGCTCTCAGTGAGCAGGGTATGGACATTTTAAGTAAAAAGGAATGGAGATTTTTGAAATCGATTCAGTTAGAATTTAGTTTTGATGTGACGCAAGAAACTTTCAGTGCTCTTCTCCAGAGTTTCAGTCGAACTCTGGAATACTTGGAAATTAAAAATGAGTGGGAGGAGGAACAATTGTCTTTTATCTTACCGGTGCCTATGAAAGAGTTGCTCACACTCAGGTTGACAACCTGGAATGGAATCATTAGCATGGACTCCATTCTAACAAATGCTCCCAACTTGGATAAATTGCAGTTGAGCAAAGTCAGTCCGTCCAATTTGGAACTCAAGGAAGTCAAACAGAGTTTGAAGTTACAGTTTCTTGCAGTTAATTACGAAGATACTTCACATGCTCCCAAACAAATTATCAAAGCACTGAGAAACTTTACAATCGCTTATCCTTGTGTCAAGTTTCTCATGATGAAGAGAATGACTGATAAACTCATGGAAATCGTTTATGAGGGATGGCCTAAATTGGAGACACTCAATATAACCACAACTTTCGGGTTTAGTGACACCGGGGTCACAGGTATACCTGTCATGGATTTGAAAACTGCTTCCAGAGGCGATAATCAACTTCCTTGTGGATGCTACATTCCTGCACGTCCAAACGAAGTCAGAAATTCTCCTTATATTGGAAGCCTTAAAAGTAATTACAATAAACTATTATATTATTCCTTACATATAAATAGGTTCTTCGATTGACTATAAGGTCTATAAGGTTAAATAAAAATGAAATTTTCTAGATTTGGTCGATTTAAGAATCGAAACTGAAGTTGGCACGAAAATGTCGATTACTAAATTGTCGCTGCATTTGGGATTTCAACATCTCAGTCAATTGAAATCTTTGAAACTTGTTTCCCATGTATGTACACATGCAATTATTTTACACATTTAATATTCTTAATAATTTTTATCAATTTTTAAGTAATTAATTATCTTCACAGGAAATCGGGCCTTCATGGTGCCTTCGTAGCATTGCAGATAGTTTGATTCACTTAAAGGAACTCACAATTATGGATCGGGCTATTTCTAACGATAGATATGATGAACAAGACCTACTTTACCTGATGCGAGCTCTTACATCCCTCAAGATAACTTTTGTCCCAACAGTCTCTACCTATTCTGCCGCTGCCCAATTATCTGTGCCACATATTTAAATAGTGATTTCATGATTTCATCGATGCAAATCATTCCATTAATATAACACGTACCAAGTAGATACGTAGCCACAACAATTAAGACAATACTTATGTTTTGAAAAGTTTTAATTTATTTCAATACAAAACACAAATGTTTGACAGTAGAGACTCTTTAAGGAAATTTACTTTTAAATACGTAATTAGTAATTTGTAGTAATTTGTATATGCATTATTTGTCAGTTTTAGAGCAGATACTTTAAATAAAGTTCTAAATGTACGTAAAATGAGAAATCAGGATATTTTGTGTTGCTACATTATTTACCACATTATTCGCTAGAATCGGTTATATATCTATCGTCCATATCCGCGTCCGTGTCCCCCGAATCCTCCAAAGCCTCCGAAACCGCCACCTCCATAACCTCCGCCTCCGAAACCTTTGAAGTTAAAAAAATTTGTTAATAGCTATTACAAATATTTTACGAAATGGGACAATCTGCATGGATAACCAATTATTCTTAAATTCTTACCTCCACCGTATCCACCTCCACCTCCACCGAAACCGCCATAACCCCCACCTCCGTAGCCCCCACGGAAACCAGCTTCAACATGAGCTTTATTGAAGAGCAGAATAAGTGCCACAGCAATGGCGAAAACGGACAAAATCTGTAAGCAAATAAATACAACTTTTACAAAATCTAATTAGATCACAAGAGTTAATTTTATTTTTAGAAGGATTGGTAAAATGGTTTCCAACCGAATTCTTATTGAAGAAAGGCATTTCTTTGTTTTATCAGGAATTAAATTCAGAGGTGATTGCACTGTTATCAAATGAGCAGTTGAAACTGAAATGTTTGATGCTATCAACAGATTCAACTGCCTTTATATACGATTTCAACCTTATTGTCCGGTCATTTGCATTACGAAACTGACCCATTATCAATTCATTAATTGGGACTATTTGGTACACTCAATTTAAGTAAAACGAAACCGCTCAAATCCCTCAAAACACAAAATGCTTACGATTCTTTTGCATAAAAGAGGTTCGTGCTTCATATGACCTTCTCTTCTCTCATTGCATACCTACTTCACATACATTGCGTTTGCAAACAACAGAAAACAGAACACCAGAACCCATCACAATCAGTGATCATAGTGAACAGATTACCTCCTTTCACCTTCATTCATGAAATTTCACGTGCAATGAAACTATTGTTTTCAATTTTAAGCGTGGAATGATTGCGTAGAACCCGATAGAGGGAAATCGAGTCTTTTATTTCTTCGCATCTTGCTGCAGGTAGTCGCGTTGTATGCAAAACAGATATTATTGTCAATACTAATAAAAAAATGTAGCAAAATACTTGTGAGTGTACTTTCTGTATCTTTTAAGGAGAAGGCGTGCTTTAGGTATTAATCTCAAATTATGATCATTTCAATTATCTAAATTGTGTCTGCCACCGTGTGTTGTATGAAGCCTAGCTAGTTGTATGATATCAGGATTCTAATTTTGTATAAGAAGATACATATATTATGTACATGCCAAAGAATGACATTTATCAGTTTAAAATTATTGGTGTGCAACAAATATCTCTTAGTACACAATTATTACATATCTAATCTGATGTGTAATTTAGCTAATGAACCATGAACCATTTATATGAAGTTTTGAAAATGGGGTTTATTATTCAATTAGAAACTGCACAATGTGGAAAAATTACGTTTTCCGTTTTACGTAACTGTCACGGTTTATTAATCATTTGCAGTTGTATAAAAGTTTTACATAATTACATAAGTTGCAAGCAGTTCTTAACATTATTTTGTGTTTCTTAAGGTAATTAAAGGATATTATAGTACCAAATATCGAACACTGATTCTGGTAAATATTTTCATATTATGGTACAATGATTTTAGGTTTTAGAAAAAAAGCGACTGACATTCTTCGACCAACGTGTACTTGGGACAATCGAAATACGTGTAACACAATTCATAATTTTTGGACGACAGTTATATATATAGATATAGTGGGTATAATTCGATTAGTGAAAATTATTGGAGGTGAAACTTTGACAGGACTGGGCTTAATAGACTTTGGTATTTTTTTCGGTGTACCTGAATTATTTTACTGGTTTTCCATTATATGGTAGTATATTATGTAAAGTTATTTAATGTTGCAATGCGAACTGTTGAGTTCCTAAAGTTTACAGCGCTTTCAGGCAAACAAAGTGCATTCTATAAAATAAATTAACTCAAATTACGAAAAAAGCAATTTTATGGAGAAAAAAGTTTATTTTCACTGAAGAGACATTTATTGACAATTTTATACATTTTTACAATTTTTCTTTCAATTATTTGCATTATAGTACATTATAGTTTGGTATATTAAGCTTTAGTATTAAGATTTAGTCCTTAAGTTCAGACAATTGTTTGATTTAATTTGTATCGTAATAACATTAGAAAGTTGCATGTGTAGTTATTTAATCATATTAGACAATCCGAAAAACCTATCGTCCATATCCACGTCCATGCCCCCCGAAACCTCCACCGAATCCACCACCACCGAATCCACCGTAGCCTCCACCTCCTCGTCCAAACCCTTTAAATTGAAAAATCGGCATATAAAAATTTCGGCAAAAAATGGTAAATATGCTTTCTTAAAAGTATTTTCGTACCTCCACCATATCCACCTCCACCGAATCCTCCATATCCACCGCCACCACCACCGTATCCACCGAACCCAGCTTCAACACGACCTTCGTTGAAGAAAAGAATAAGTGCCAATGCGAGTACGAAAGAGGACAAGATCTGTAATCAAAGAAATTAAGTTTTTATAAATCTGGTTCTTTTAATTTTATGAAAAACTACTAATGAAATGTATTAAATAATTATACCGAATTTTTGATAACAGCCATATTTCTTTACTTCTGTAAAATATTCTGGTATATTTTAATGCTTTCAAAGGAGCAGTCGTAACTGAAATGGTTGATGCCCTGAACTATTTCAGCCGTCTTTATATACCAAATTATCAGATCGTTGTCTTACGAAACATTTGTTGAAATCGTCAAGTTTCCCTTAATTATAGTAAAGTAAGTAAAATCAGATTCTTCAGGACCCTCTAAGGGTTCAGGCTTTACATGCTTCAGTTCAAAAGTGCTTATAGGCTGGAAGGATTGAAGTTTATTAGGAAGGTGTTAAAGGGTGCAGGATATCAAGAAGAGTGAGTACAGGTAGGCAGAGTGAAGTGGCAGTTAGTGTGGGGAATGGACCAAGTCCAAATTTGCTCTTATGTATGGTGAGAATATGCTCATGAGAAATCATAGATAAACCAAAAGAGTAGATCTTTGTGGTATTGTATTTATTTTCTCAATCGAGCAGAGTAACGTTCAGCAACAGAGTTACATTCGTTCTAAATAACAGATTACAATTGACTTCTATTTATACCAAGTTTCTTACACATACTTTTCAATTACAGACAATGAAAGGAAGTGATGATTCAGAGCATATTAACATTAAATTACATAAATTATCATTAGTTGTTCGATAGTAATGTCACAGGAAATAAAAGTCGAACAAAATAGGATTAACCACCATTAGTCATTGAGTAAACCAAAGTTCACGTCTGAAATTCCATTCATACATTGCATCATTCACAAAAACAAAGTCAATTCATACATACAACATAGTATACAGCATGTGCGTCAGACGTATTAGTAACGAATATTATAATTCAGCTTAACCTATGTAAATATACGTGAGTCATTCTTACTTACTATAAAGCAGCATAAACATCAACAAAGTACCTGACGCTACTGACCCAAATTCCATTTTCATTCATAAATATATATAGGATGTGAGCGTACCAACAGTAAAACAATAACAATAACAAATATATACTATGTGTATACAACAATAGTCAACTAACATAAAAAGGTTTTACTTAATTGAGGAGCTGAAGCATTTTAGTTGCGGTACCGCAAATGAAAGTTAAGGTAAATGGTACCGCAGCCTCATATACATAGAACATAGTAAAACATAAAAGAACTGACAACTACTTCACTTTTGTCCATTATTCCCCCATTGAATCCCCGTATTCAACAACTCGTTACTCAGAAGTCCTACATAAGTGTCCACCAGACTTGATCATGACGTTTGATCTCTGCCACTTGCGTGACGTCGCCTGGGAGGAATTACGTAACTTCTTGAATAAGAATTATCCGCTGAAATTACAGGAATAGGACTTACATTTTTGCACCTCGGTTGATTTTCCGTAGGAGGAGATGACGATCTGGGTTTCCTGTACAGCCTTCCCCCCAAGAACCATCCTAGCTTCGATCTCAAGGCTATCGGTGTTCCTTCCGGTCCCATCTTCTTTCCTGACAGCACCAGCTCGTAGTATATATCAGCTCCCAACAGAATGTCGATCCGACCCATCTCGTGAAATTGAGGATCTGCTAACTGGAGTCCTTGTAGATGCTTCCACTTGCTTCGTGGTACGGGAGATGACGGCAAATCCTTTGTTATGGTTTTTAGCACTAAACCATCCACATTGAACGCCCGCTTGACGTTGTGACATGACGTGAAGACCAAGTCCACCAACCCAGTTGCTGTTCCCGCGTCAGTTCCAGCCAAACCAGAAAGCGGGGCTTCAATTCGCTGTTTCTTCAATCCAAATTTGCCTGCACATCTTTCGGTCACGAAGCTCACTTCTGCGCCCGGATCCAGCAAGGCTCGGCAAACTTGAAAATTCCCCTTACTGTCACGTACTTTGATCAGGGCTGTCGACAGAAGTCCTTTGCTCCTTCCACTTGTCACAAAATTGGCTGAGATTGGAGTCTCCTGTGCTGCTCGATGCTGATTCTGCGACGAGTTTTCCTCCGCCCTCCTTCCAACCTCCTTTGTATGCAGAAGGAAGTGATGACGGCCACTGCACTGCTTGCAGTGCGGTTTGTCACAGTCATAAACGAAATGGTCAGCGTCAAAACAGTTGAAGCACAACTGTTGACTCCTTACTGCGTTCCACCGGTCTTCCACTGACATAGACTTAAATTCGTTACAATGATATAATTGATGATAATCATCACATACCGGGCAGCTCGAACTCGCTCCATGATGTACGGCTGGTCCCTGTCTCCAACTTTCGGGCTTGATCCTTCCACTGGTTCTCCCTGCTTCGGTCACCCTTGCCTGGTGATCCACGAATCGGCAAAACTCCATAATGGAAGGTAGTTCATCTCTCTTCATTGTACGCTCCCACTGCATCCGAGACTCGGTGTCCAACTTCTTTGAGACGAGATTAATCAGTTGGAGCTCGTATGCGGTTTCCCGGGGCACATTGAGAATGTCCACAACGTGTACACATTCTCGTACTCGATCGCTAAGCTTCTGTAATGCTGCTGGGTTTTCATTCATCAGGTTCGGAATGGCAAGCAGCCGGTCGAATGCTGCATTCAACAGCTCTCGTTTGTCTTCATACCGAGCTTCTAGGGCCCTCCACGCTTCTTGGTAATTATCATCAGAGATCTTGTACGGTTGTATGAGTGTTGCCGCTTCTCCTTTTACTGATGCCTTCAAGTATTGTAGCTTCTGCGCCCCACTCAAATTGTCGTTGAGGTGTACTGCTGCCTGGAACAAGTCATGGAACGTCAGCCAGTCTTGCCTGTTGCCATTGAAAGACGGAAGTTCTAACCGCGGGAGCCTGATGTCCGTAGTAATAGCTGTACTGCCGGATGCGGAAGCGGTTGCTGTTGAGCTTGGGTTCCGACTACCAGGATTCAATAGTGCCCGCAGCTCGTCGATCTTCTCTCTTAATTGGATAATTCGTCCCTCTAACGTGTCGTACTCGGGAACCTCTTCTTCAAATTCTTCGTCATCGATTGCTTGCTCACTGGCTTCCGTGAGCAGCGTGGCTCTGAAGGTCTCCAACTGGCCGAGTCGTTCTTCGTTCAGGGATAACGCTCTCTCGGAAACTGGGTTGTCATCATTATCGTTTAACAGGTTTTCGATGCGAGTTAAACTGGCCTTCAGGGCTGCTCTTCTTCGGTTGATGGCCTGCATGGTTTCTTTAGTTCTTCAATCGCAATCAGTATCCCGGAAGTTGTAAGGCTAAATATCTTCGGACTCCAAGAGACGTCAGATAAATATCCGTATGCTCGAAGGACCAATGCTTATAGGCTGGAAGGATTGAAGTTTATTAGGAAGGTGTTAAAGGGTGCAGGATATCAAGAAGAGTGAGTACAGGTAGGCAGAGTGAAGTGGCAGTTAGTGTGGGGAATGGACCAAGTCCAAATTTGCTCTTATGTATGGTGAGAATATGCTCATGAGAAATCATAGATAAACCAAAAGAGTAGATCTTTGTGGTATTGTATTTATTTTCTCAATCGAGCAGAGTAACGTTCAGCAACAGAGTTACATTCGTTCTAAATAACAGATTACAATTGACTTCTATTTATACCAAGTTTCTTACACATACTTTTCAATTACAGACAATGAAAGGAAGTGATGATTCAGAGCATATTAACATTAAATTACATAAATTATCATTAGTTGTTCGATAGTAATGTCACAGGAAATAAAAGTCGAACAAAATAGGATTAACCACCATTAGTCATTGAGTAAACCAAAGTTCACGTCTGAAATTCCATTCATACATTGCATCATTCACAAAAACAAAGTCAATTCATACATACAACATAGTATACAGCATGTGCGTCAGACGTATTAGTAACGAATATTATAATTCAGCTTAACCTATGTAAATATACGTGAGTCATTCTTACTTACTATAAAGCAGCATAAACATCAACAAAGTACCTGACGCTACTGACCCAAATTCCATTTTCATTCATAAATATATATAGGATGTGAGCGTACCAACAGTAAAACAATAACAATAACAAATATATACTATGTGTATACAACAATAGTCAACTAACATAAAAAGGTTTTACTTAATTGAGGAGCTGAAGCATTTTAGTTGCGGTACCGCAAATGAAAGTTAAGGTAAATGGTACCGCAGCCTCATATACATAGAACATAGTAAAACATAAAAGAACTGACAACTACTTCACTTTTGTCCAAAAAGAGTTTCATGCTTTAATTTGACCTTCTCTTCTCTCATTGCGTACAATTTGTTTGTAAACAAGAGAATAATCCTCAGTGACCACAATGAAACACCTTTCACCTACATTCAAGAAATGCACGTGTGGTATTCAAACAATTATTCAGGTATTTGCAGTTGTAAATGCCGAATAATTGCGTGGAGCCTGATGTCATTTTTTCGCAGTGTAATTAAATTACCCAATCGAAGAATTTCTATTGTGAATTGATTCGTAAATGTGAATCTAACTTTAGAATTTGTTTAGGAATGGGGTCCACTTCTACATATAGCAAAACACCGAAAACTATTCTCTAGCTTTTTAAATTTAAAAGAATACTAAATGTAATAGGTGATGAAGTGATGATGATGACTGCAAGAGCATTTGAGTATTCTGTCATTGTCCCGATTTAATGCACATGGAGGGCTAAAAGCTTAATCAATCGCTTTTGTAAATTGAGATGAGATAAGAAATAACGTCACAACTCTCATTGACAGTTTTAAATACAATTCCATTGTGCTTAGTATGAGTACACAAAACGCATATTATCTCATAGCATTGAAAATCAATACCCAATTACCAATTACTAACATTCCCCATTTACCAGAGTCTGCTGAATAACATTTTCATGTGTAACTACTAATGTAGAAATACAGAAATAAGAAGATAGTCCGAACGTTGAAACCCGAATGCATAGGTTAACATAAGATTTGACCTGACAATAGAATTCCAAAGTAAAGATCCAATATTTATTCAACTGACCTGATTCCCACAAAAGTTTATTATCACTTCTGTTTGTCTTACGGCTTTTAGGATGAATGTCTAAATAGATTCTACATCGAAGTCAAGTTAAAGCAAACAAAGTGCTTACTATGCCAAAACAATTCATAAAGCTACTCTTTCAAGTCAAAGGTTCGTTTTTCACAGTCACACATTTTACTTCCGCCCACACCATTCATAGAACACAGACACACACTTCTCCTCTCCCACTCCTGTTCTATTTCCAGTATTGTTGTTTTGTATTGTACAACTGACTACTACATAATTTACAATGTCATTATATTTGCGTAAGTTAGAAAGCATGAAATTGATGAGTTCAAATACACATTACACAACTCTCGTGAAAATCTATTTTGAGTAAACTACATTGATCACTGTACAAATCATATTACTTGCAGGTTTAGCCGAAATGGTGAAGGCAAAGCAGGCAGAGATGACATTTCGTATTTTACGTAGGTGTGTGTACCATTTTAAACAAAAGACAAGGTAACTTTGTTATTAAGAAGCGGAGGCGGTATGCGGTGGTGGTTTGGTTTGGTTGATTTGGTTGGCGGCATGAAGAATGAAGAGCCTTAATGCGAGACATTAGCATTTATATTGAGTGAGCCACACTTGTCTTACATTATTCTCTGTTAGAGATCCCACTCGAACACACAGGCACCTTGTTTCCTTTACTTGAAACGCGAAATCGGATTGAAATGACTTGATGAAACTAAACCAACTAAAAACTAAACTATATTTCATTTCGTACCGCAGGATAGGTTCCATGACTTTTCACATCCAAAGACCATCTCAGTTTCTTTTTCTCGAAAAAGTGTGAATTTTTATAACAAAAGTTTGAATTCAAGAGAAAAGTTTACATTCGTGATGACAAGTTGATTTTTGTGTTTTTGATCTCTGTCTAGATTGCATTGTGATGGGAAAGGTCGCGACGGAAAAAGTTTGTGATAGGAAAAGCCGCGTCGGAAACAGTCACGATGGGAAAAGTCTGTGATAGGAAAAGCCTCAATGGGAACGGTCACGATGGGAAAAGTCTGTGCTAGGAAAAGCCACAATGGAAACAGGCACGATGGGAAAAGTCTGTGATAGGAAAAGCCGCAATGGGAACGGTCACGACGGGAAAAGTCTTTGATAGGAAAAGTCGCGATGGGAAAAGTCTGTGATAAGAAATGCCGCGATGGGAAACGTCTGTGATAGGAAAAGTCGCGATGGGAACAGTCACGATGGGGAAGCCGCAATGGGAACTATCGCGACTGGAAAAGTCTATTACAGGAAAAGTCTGCTATGGGAAAAGTCTATTATAGGAAAAGTCTTTATGTAAACTGGCGGTGATGGGAAAAGTCTGCGATGGAACTGTCTTCCGATAAGAAAAGTCTTGTCGCCCGCAGTATATAACACCTTTATGCGTTTGACTACTTACATCTCCGTATTTGCTATGTGCGTAGTTTAAAATAATCTTTACCTTTATGTATGCATGTAGTTATAGTTAGTATGATTTGGGTTTGTTTAAATAGTTGAGAAGTGTATATTATAGGGAGTTCTGGATTGTTGGAAGTGAGGCGAAAGCTGGCTCACGATCATCCATTAATTCACTTGACTTGAGGAGACACACAATCCCATTATTTAACATTACAATGACTTCTGTGAATGAGAGACTCTTTGACACTTGGTTTGACCTACTTATGGATTGGTGACTTATTTAAGAGAACTATTCTCTACCATCCGTAGAAGTCCTTGCCAAGAAGAAGAGAGAACACTTTGCATTACTTCTCCTCACTCACACTCTCCTCTCCTCCTCTCCAGACACTACACTTCCTTTGTTTCATCCAATTCTCCATTTCATTACTATGTATTAGATCTGAATTACATTACAAAATTAGAATTACTAACTCCGCCAGTAGAGAAATGAGAAATAATACAATTCTGGCTACGCAAAATTTGCAATCTTAGATTCTATTAAGGAAATGCTATGTAGACCGAAACTTAATAAATGATAAGAGAACAGAACTATGAGGATGAACAAATTTCCTCTATTTCCACAGTCAAATTTAATTATTAACTAAATAAATTATAACAGTCTCAATGTTTCCTCTGCGTGGGTAAGACTTTATACGTAAACAAATCTTGGTACGCAAGAAATAGAAAATAGAAACCCTATCGTTTATTAGTGCACAGGCAACAGCTCCAAATAAATCTGTAGAAAACAAAATTTAAAAATGCAATAATGGTCAATTCAATATTAGAGTTAAGCTACCTATATAATTACATGTTGTAATAATAATTGAGACCAATTAATAAATAGCAAATTGAATATAAATACTACAAATATAGAAAAGAAAAACTCATGTTTTATGTATTTTTTGAAAAGCAAAAATGGTTGGAAGAGACAGCTGGAGAAAAAATCATAATTTTTGTTCAAATTGTCTAGTGAAACAAAAAGTAGCGTTTATTATCTTATCTAATAGAATCAAAAGGTTTTAAATACGAAATCCTGTTTAGGTAGTTAGATTATAATGGGGGTTATCAAGAAGTGAAGAAGAATAAGTTCTATAGGAAAGCAAAGGAATTCCAGAGTGGAAGTTTGTCTTTGCTTTGTCAATAGAAAGATAAGGTAGAGTTGGGAATAGTTTGGGGAGATATGCTTATACTGGACATTTCTTTGTCGACTGGAGTAGATGAGAGGACACGTAGCTTAATGGAGTTTGACTTGGGCCTAGTTTAGTGACTCTGGTTTACACTGGTCTACTTTGAGTGATCTTTTCAATGCTCAGCTATAGATTTGTGTGGAGAAATGTTATATGGAAGGGAAAAAGACGGGAGGACTAAACGAATAGCAAGATGGAGTGCAGGGAAGAGACGCTTGCAAAATATCCAGCAGGAAGGAAGGAACCAAAGGAGACTTGAATGCTGAATGTGGGCCATAGATAGCATTTTCATTTGAGCAACGTTATAATATTATACAGTGAAGGCCCCAAGTCACGCACCATAGGAAAATGTATGTAATGTTTGGAAATAGTTCTTAAACAGTTTGAGAATATTTTCAAGTATCGTACCTAATTCTATTTTCCTATGGTGCGCGATTTTTGCTCGTCACGGTACTGTCGACCTATGTGACATATATTACTAGGATCCTATGGTATTGTGCGAGAAGAGATTCCCATGGAATGACAATTTGTAAACTGGATAAGTCCCAATGAAGAAAAATAAGCCGAGAAAGGTTTAGGCTGAGCTCCTTGCTCATCTTCCTTTGGTTCTGGTCTGCTCTGACTTGGCTTCGCTTTCGCTTTTCTTTTCAATGGCTGGAATCACAACTTCTTTTCTCCTTAGTAAGAAATGACAGAACTGATACTTAGTCCACTTATAGATTATATTCTGGCACGGGGTATTCTATAGGGATACTAAATGTACCTATGCCAATGCCAACTCTAACCAAAGGTTCGCCAAGGTTAGGTTTGTCATTTTAACTTTCCATAGTCCATAGTATATAAGGAACCTTTAAGAAATCGTTCCCCGTGCAGTCAGATCAATGACAATATAGCACACGTACTTCCTCCCTCTATTCATACTTTTCTTTTATAGTCCTATACTTTATATAGCTGCCTAATGTGGTAATTTAATGCAATGAAACGTAGAGTCGATTCTCTCTCTATGTTATGTAGCAGTGCAAAATTTCCTACAAAATGGACACGGGATAGAATGTGAAGTTTTATGGAGAAGCGATAAAGTCCACTTCCAGTCGAATCCCCAACTCATTCGTCACACGAACAGCACCAATACTAACAAAACGGACAACCTGCTGCAGATCTACGAGAAGCATCTTCAAAATAATATAATTCTTCTATTTACTTAGAGAAACTATAGGAAAATAGAAAAAATAGTTATACATCTACAATTTCAGTAGTCTATGAACTCTATAGTGAATACTAAGGGTATCTGTTTATAAACATTGCTACCTACATAATAACTGAAGGAAAACGAAAAGCAGTAAAAGAGTTGACATAAGTGAACCAGTAAACTGGTAGGAACTGGACACAACTAAGTTTGGCTAAGTATATAATACTAGAAAATACAGTGATGAGCTTAAGTAACGCACCATAGGAAAATGCATATAATGTTTGAAAATGGTTCTCAAACTTTTGAGAACCATTTTCAAACATCGTATCTAATGCTATTTTCCTATGGTGCGTGATTTAGGCGCTTCACTGTAGATGCTTTGATATCAAAGAAAGTTTATATAGTTAATGTATGAGGGTTTGGGTGGATATGGATGTGGATTGGATAGAGATAATGGGATATTGGATCCTTGGTGAGCTGCATGCAGTGCCCAGCTGAATTTAACTGAGTGACTTGAGTGAGTGAACCCGTCTCTTCCCAAGTCAGACAGAACAGAAGCAACTGGAGCTCATCTCTTTTCTCAGCAAGAGTAGCAGTTAGTAGAGGTCTATGTAGAAAGAATGCCCACAGGGAAAAGCCATTCTCTCTAAACTACCAGACCATACAGTTAATATTGGAAAATAGGTTCTTGGGAATATTTGACCTGAAGGGTACAAGTTCATCTTCAATTTATAATCCTAGTTTGCTGTATCTAATCATAATCTTCAACAGAAACTTTTTATATCATGTTGAGAGAAGTGTGTCTAAGTTCGTCCCTTTATTCTTACATAAACCTAGTTCAACTTCCCTTTATCAGTGTATGCACTATTTTTAATGATCACCTACCTCTAAGACAGTAGTACTCTTATTCCTTATAGTTTATCCTGAATCTTACAAAAGTTGTACACACTACTTTTAATTTCACACTGATTACAATCGGATTAGTACTATCATAAGATAATCTGGGGATTATAGTTTTAATTTTCTTATTTATTTAGTATTTTTTGTTTATTTTGAATTTCATTGGATTTGTTTAATATGAATATGAAAATTAAGTAAGGATTACATTTGTAGATGCGTGTAGGACACTTTGTCCAGGAAAAGTTACATTTTTAAGTTTATGATTAAAGAGAGGAGGATGCCTGTAGAGAGAAATCGTTGAAAAAGAAGGGCCTCGCCCTGGATTAGAGTTTCGGAGGTATTTTATGTTAACTATACTGTAATACTAGTTATATATTCCGACATGGAGGAAAGGATAGTGAAATGGAAATGGAATGCAGTTATGTAGATAGGAAGTAGTAAGTAGGTAGTGCAGTAGTGCAGTAAAATGCAGCAAGCTGCGGTTCTGTTAGGTTAGCCAGTGAGATTCAGTTCAGATGGAACTAACGAGACAAGCAAGTGCACTGGAGCTCTATCTTGGTATAAATACATACAGCGTTGGCCTGAAATCATGCACCATAAGAAAATAGTATTAGACACAATGTTTGAAAAAGGATCTCAGACAGTTTGAGACTCTTTTTTAAACATTGTATGCATTTTCCTATGGTGCGCGACTTGTGGCCAATGCTGTACATACAGTAATACGGTAGAGCAGTATTGACTTGAGTTGAGGTAAGTAAATGCAAACGTAAAATAAAATCAAGAGTATTGTAAAGAAGTTCTTGGTTTCGGAAATAGGTAAGACAGACAGACAAGCCATAGTTAAGTAAGTAATGTTATGTAATAGAGAATTTGATTCCCTCCTCGAGGTTCTCTGGTTGCGTGCCTGGAAATTATTCAGTCATGATTTAAACTGTTCCAGACATGCATTACATTAGCTGTGTTGCATTACAATACAATACGCTAAGAAAGACGGAGGAACTTCCCATTCCAAATATGGCTCTTTGTTCAGATTAAGATGTCATGATTTATTGAATACCAACTGACTTCTCTTAAGTAACTAAGACTTTCTCCTTTCACGAGTTCAACAGAAACTAATATTTTAAACATATTGTACATACCTAACGTGCACTTATTCACTTTTTCACAATATTCGATGCACACACGCTCTCTCTACCTTATTCACTCAATTTTTTACGAACCAAAGAAGAAACACCACCTACCTTGCCTTTCGGCTTTAACTTTTTACATCTTATTGCCATTACATTTCTTAGAGAAGCCTACTGTGTTATATTGTACTATAGATACATAATAATTTATATTTGCTCTGTGCATGCAGTTCTCTACTTAAATATGACGGTAAAACTTCCGTTATTAGATTGCATTGGGTAATGTATGGAAATCCATTCATGGACATACCTTCCCGTTGTAGATTTATTTAACTAAACTGCGATCCGGCTCTATTTGTTAAGCTTGTCACATTTCAACTGTCGGCAAACCATTAAAACCGTTTCGAATTGCAGAACACGTTATCCTATAAATAAGATTTCAGTTGTAATGTACTTCTTTGTGCTTTAAAATTTACATGTCTATTCTTGTTCGTTTATCCAGTATTATTTTTATTTTTCATCATTTTTTGTACAAAGAAATTACAGAATATTGTCTATATTTAGCAGCAGTAGTTTTAAAATTGGTATTGTAAATTATACCATTTTTGAAAATTAGGCGTAGATAAAATAGAGTTCCATGCGGAATATTTGCTTGCACGAAATTGTACACGAAATCGTTTATAAAGTGCTGCTTAACGAAAAATCTGAAAAAAGCGTTTCCGTTTCGAAAAAGAATTTTTTCTTTGGCGAGACTTTCTTCACTAGCTTTTTAGGTTTAAAGTAGACTGGAGGAGAGAAAAAGAAGTCTGAGTTGAGTTGGATTGACGGAGCTGTGGGAAAGGCGCCCTGGAAAGCCATTAGAAGTTGCACCATGAATAGAAATGGCTTCCTTCGCTTTCTGCGAGAATTCATAAATTTCCCCGTGTCCCAATAAATTTTTCGGTTGTGTCACTACCTTCAGCATATAAATGCATCCTTATTATTATTATTATATTTATTGTATATCCTTATCGTGTCTTTATGCAATTCAGTCACTCAGATTTATCCAAACGAATTCAAACCAGGCCAAAAGGAGTCCGCAGTCTTTTCTGTTCTCCTTGAGTTGTTTTTACATGACTACTCCGAAATCTAGCTACTCGCGAGTGGAAACTAACCACAGAGTGGAAAAAGATATTCCCGTTTGTATCTGTAGCGTATTTCGTAGTACTGGTTTCTGCTTTTTTGCAGTAGTACCTAGAAATCTGGTTATGTCTTCGGATCATATGCTCTCCCGTGGCCTTATGGACTCGTTTATGCATCTTCATGTAGATAATAATAATTTTTGGCTCCTTTTCACTTTCTTTATCTATGTGGTACATATGGCACACACGTTGCACTCATTTTGTCTTTCTCTCCACTGCTACTTTTTAAATATATTGGTCTTGGCAGCCTTTCTCCAACAAACACAGATAAACTGACCTAATAACCATCTCGAAGCAATTTAAAATAAATTCTGTTACGTTACGGATGCTCATCATCCAAAATTATAGCGTCTGGTGTGTCATCAACTGAATAGGAAAAGAACACTTAAAACATGGCCATTTTTGTTTTTCCCAATGTTCACACGTACAAATACTTGGTAGCAACTGCTTTAACACTTAATCTGTTCTTGGAACATTCATTTTTCCAAATTATCCTCAATATGAGTTAGAAACATCTTAATGGTATTTTCAAGCACGTGGTTTGGTTTTCTTAGCATACCACAAATATTGTGGGGATGGTTAATTTTTCACCACCATAGCATCATGTAAATCTTGGAGCTGACAGGCTTACATTTCTAATATCTTTGAAGATTCTCTAAATTCATGGAGTTTAGTATTTGCGTTGCTATTATCATAGAAGAATGTATGCATAGAGATATTAGATAATTCACGAGGGAAATAAGAGTGATGGTTTTGGTTAGCGGTATCTATGCTACGTTAGACACGTATACTCGGGTGTTACAACATTTATATACTATAGACCATATAGAATGAATGTGTGTTTGTGTTGGCTCTTGCGTTTGCATTTGGGTCTGACGCAGCATGAATTATGGACCGACTGTGGATTCCTAACTGGGATCTATTGCATTATTGAACAACGTGGATTATTCTAAAAACGCTACCTCTTTGTGTTATTACATATATTTTCTCTATATGATCTCTGATATATAAAACTTGTATAAGTATACACAACTATTTTATATACTATATAATCGGAGCACACTCTATCATTTTGTTAAGCCCAATTTTGCGGATCGTTTCGTACTATTGACGGACTTAGTGGATAGTTTAGTTTATCTGGATTGACTTGGCAAATGGAAATCCTCACACAGATCATGATCGTAGACATACATGTAAAATGCAGAAGCTCCCGCTTACCGCCTTTTTCACCGACACATATGTCCCTACACCATTACCGTCTGATGGATATACTGTTGATTAAATTATGAGATCATTTCATGTCTTACGCTCCCCAAATATTAATGCACTGTGATACTACAGCTTACCTCATTAATTTCGTCACAAGATAATATACAGAATCAAGGGATTACATTTTTACACAAAGTTACAGAATTTTTTATGAAATCTTCATCGAAATTTCACAAATTATTTTCTGTTAATCTAGAATATAGAAAACAACAGTACCTGCCTGCAATCGGAATTATTAGAATAAAAATCTAGATATAAGAAAATAGCAAAGGATGTACATACCAGTAAATATGAAAATGGCCATTGATTTTCCAGTTTCAAAAGCAATTGACGAATTTCGAGAGATAAAACGACTAACTCATTAATTTCGTCACAAGATAATACACAGAATCACGGGATTACATTTTTCCACCAAGTTACAGAATTTTTTATGAAATCTTCATGGAATTTTTACAAATTATTTTCTGTTAATCTATCAATTTGCAAGTACCTACAATTTGAAGTATTAAAATAAAAACCTAGATATAAAAAAATAGCAAAGGATGTACATAACAGTAAATAATGAAAATGGCCATTGATTTTCCAGTTTCAAAAGCAATTTCGAGAGATAAAACGACTAACTCATTAATTTCGTCACAAGATAATACATAGAATCACGGGATTACATTTTCCCACCAAGTTACAGAATTTCTATGCAGTCTTCAGGAAATTTTTACAATTTATTTTTGTTATCCAAAATGGACGGACCACCAACTGTAATTCAAATTATTAGAATAAAAATCTAGATATAAGAAAATAGCAAATAGCATACATACATGTGAGTAAATATGAAAATGGCCATTGATTTTCCAGATTCAAAGCAATTGAAGAATTTCGAGAGATAAAACGACTAATGTGCATATTTTAGCAGTAAAACGAAAACGTGTACATAGGTACATAAAACGTCAGGGGAGACAAGTGTCATTGTCATCCCTAAAGCTTAGCACACAACATCAATGTCCTTTTCATCTCTTTCTTCCCCTATAACAGTAGTAGCTATGCGCGTAGAATTTCCTGCTCAAAGTTCGTAAATCTAAAGCCTGAGGAATTCATCCATACTAAACCATTACCATGAACATGTAAAATATAATAGAATTCTCAGAACCTGATTTTGTAATATTGTCAAAGTTATATGTATAGCATAAATTCAAGTGCGTAGGTTAGTATCTGCACAGTATATAACCCAACTCTCAAATTTACTATGTAGTAATACAAATGCAGGTTTTCTAGACACACTACGAGGAAAGTAAAGTTATGCTCTGTTTTCTTTACGTTTCTTTCTTTATGTTGGTCGTTTGAAGGTTTTATTGTTTGGCAATGACATTCACATTCATACTTGCTTACTTTTACGCACGTTATGGTATACGTTATACACTTAAATAGGTGTACCTAAAGTGCCTACCTTTTTCCACGCAAGAAAAGCTGTTTTACCACAGAAATATACATATGTAAAATTTTAAATCAAGATTTCTTAGAAAAAACACCAGAAAAATTTTCAAAATCTCAAAATGAAGAAATTTTTGATTGCGTGTTTGCAAAACTATTAAATTAGTAAATAAATCAGTATGTTTAAAAATTCTAAGTAGAACTGTTGACTTGAATATCTAAGTAGTGTGGATAGGTAATGTTTCAGATTAAATTGCGTATAAAGTTGTGTACTTAATGTCAAGTGGAAGAAGGAAGGGAATACTTAAGTAAAGTAGTACTTCGTAAAGGCTGATATGTAAAATGAACCTGTGAATGTATTTTGCAATAGAAGGAAATAAAAGAGCTTACCTTGTCTCATCCATTTAGGATTGAACTAATAATTCTGTTTTCTTGCTTTACATAAGTACATGTGTAAAGTAGTAAATATCCAAGGTGGAGTTCTTCTTACGTAAAGTACGTCGATACTTATACAGTAAGACTTGCATTGCTTAGCTATTTAAATAAAACGAAAGCCAACTTGTCTACGTTGTTTCTGCATATTTCTTCCTATCGTTTTCTGTACCCGTTTTTTCTTAGACACAAGATATGTACAAAAAAGCATAGCTCTGTTGCGTAGTTTGTAAAGGTTAAAAATGTGACGGTGTGCCAATGCCAACAAAATTGAACTGCAGCAGAGAAGAGCTATTTAAGTTAACTCTACCATTATAGTATGTATTATAGTTGTGTACTTATAATACAGTGAAGTGCATAAGTTACGCACCATAGGAAATGCATCTAATGTTTGGAAATGGTTCGCAAATAGTTTGAGAGATATTTTAAAACGTGGTACCTAATTACCTTTGGTAATTTTGGTATGGTGCGCGATTTATGCGGTTCACTGTAGTTGTGAGTTGCATATGTCGTAAACTAGAGTAGAAAGGAAGACAAGACAAGACAAGGTATGTAAAGTAAAGAGTAAAGAGCAATATAGATAAGAAGGACTGTGAATAACATTTAAGAGCGTAACATGACATCACATAGGAGGGAGGGCCTAGCTAGATTCTGATTGCATTGTCTTTCGGTGTAAAGTAGTTGGTAGACGAGGTTGTTTAGAGATAAGCATGGAAATGGGGATATTGGATGACATGATTAACTGACAAGATAATCTTGAACAAGATCTTTGAAATGGGGCACCACATCAACTTAACTCAAAGGCAGATTGCTCTTTAACTCAAGTCAAGCAGCGGCACACTCTCCTGTCCCGTCTGATTTCTGCTACCCGGATCCGCTCTTTTCTCCCTCCGAACCTTACATACCTTCAGAATGCATCCAAATAATAATAATACCTAACAAGAACTATTTCTATACCAAATACTATAAAGATTCCACTGATTTAAAACTGCAAGACTCTATAGAGACATAGTATGTAAATACACTTACGCAGTACTTTGTGACTTTTGTTTGCATTTATTGTATTGCCTTGTAGTGCACTATCTATATGTACTTATCCATCTGTCGGCATGAGTTGCTTTGTCTTGACTGCTTTACTTTGTTTCTTTCCGCTTTGATGTATCCACCGATTTGGAGGAATGTGAATTTTCATGTCCTCTCTTCAGTTTACATTACTACCCTCAGCAACAAAGCACATCCTATTCTACTCCTTCACTAATGCTTTCTACCAACCTTTTAAGTCTCAGTTCACTCGGTCGTTTGTCAGCAAACAAATGTCTCAATGATCTTGTCTTCTTCTTTGTCTTTAGGCACAACAAAACAATATTCCCTTCACAAAAGCTTATCAACTTCCGATCACTTTCCTACACTGCTTTACTAAATATCAAACACAAGAAGAACACGTTGGATTTAACACAATTCAACAGACTATCTTATTGCAATTGATCATCCATACTCTTGACATTTTTAATATTTTCGCAGAGCTACAGGTTATCTGAAATATAGTATACCTATAATAATTATTGTAAATTGTATTTCCAATAATAGGTTCTAATCTAGTTCAATAAAATTGTACATTTTTGCTTTGTTTATGAACTTTTTCAGCAACTAAAATAAAAACATTTAAAATTTTCAAAAAAGCGGACGAAACTTCTTTTGCGGCTATTGGACAGGACTGTACTATTTTATAAGGACGAGGATTAGATAGGCAGATATGGTTTAAAATATTGTATCTTGGCGAATTATCTTACTGAATGCTAATGCTGACTTGATAGATGTGAAGATTATAAAATGGAAAACGTAGCTGAAAAGCAATCAGTTTTTTATTACACAGTTCAACACTTGAAACGCAGAGAAGGTAGTATTGAAAAAGAGCTATCGCTCATTCACGGACCATTAATCTCCCATTATTCCCTGTTTCGTTGTACTTTACTACTGTAAACATATACTAACATACCAACAAAAGTAAAAGTATCCTTTTGCCCAATAAATAAGCAAAATGAATTCTCCTGTAAAAGTAAAATAGCAAAATTTATCAAAATTATAAACGTGTAACATAATTGGTTTTATTTGCATGTCTAGTAGAACTGATAAGTAACAGATTTATGATTTGTAATAACTTTGTTGAGTATACGTATACTTATTTTAAATTAGGTGTGAAATAATGCAATAATTATTGTGCCTCACAAAATAAGTCAGTTAATTCCATAATTTAATACGAATAAACAAATAGGTTTGTTTTGGCTTAAAAAGTTCTTGAAGGTAAAACGTGCCTAGAATTTGAAAGTTCATATTTCATTGAATTGTTAGTTGATTTTATGAATGTGAGGGAGAAAGCTAACTAATAGACTGTGTTATTTATGTAAGTTAAACAAATGTTGGTCAATTTCAAGGCGTATAAATAGAAAAGTTGAATTCAGTTACTCTTTTGGCTTGGCAATGGAATGGAGCATGTAACTGACTCTGGTTTACGAGGAGAAGAACTACATATATCACACATTACTTACACACTCTTATAGAATTGGAAACACGCAAGTTGAAGAAAAGGAATTGTGCAGAGTGGAGACTTTGTATATCTGCAGCATTATCATATTCTATCTCTGGTACCTATATACTTGTGATATTTATATTTTAGCATTTGAATGCAATATAAGTTTCCATTTCACACACCTAAACTCAGTATACCATGTAAAATACAATGTTGGCCAGAAGTCACGCACCATAGGGAAATAGCATTAGTAGGTACAATGTTTGAAAATGTTTCTCAAACAGTTGCAGATTTATTTTCAAACATTATATTATGCATTTTCCTATGGTGCGTGACTTGTGGTTTAAACCCTATGTTACTTCCTATGGTGCGTGACTTGAGGCCAACGCTGTAGTATTCCTAGGTAACTTTTTTAGAGTTGACGTGGACTTATCTGTGATGTTAGAATAAGTATTTCAGTTTGCGTATGGTTTCTATCGACTTGGCCAAGTGCATAC
Source organism: Yoshiicerus persimilis (assembly GCA_020352615.2). Classification (NCBI taxonomy): domain Eukaryota; kingdom Metazoa; phylum Arthropoda; class Collembola; order Entomobryomorpha; family Tomoceridae; genus Yoshiicerus; species Yoshiicerus persimilis. The sequence continues at coordinate 18,794,802 of CM036944.2, read as the reverse complement.
GTTATATGTTGGTGGCTGGTGGAAATCGTGCCAAAAATGTGCGAATGTTTTACGCTCGATACCTAACGGGAGCTCGACTGGAAAAGTTCCTATCACTAGAGATAAGATCGATGTAGTTCGTTTGGTTTTGTGATGGGCTCTTTTCGCTTCTCTCTGCTTCGTTGCCACTGCTTTGCCCTACATTTTCTCTCTTTTTACCCAGACCAGCAACTACGCAGGTAATATTTCAATATTACATACTGGATGAATTTCAATGTATCTAATAAACTAGTAGGTATACCCCTCAGTCTCTAAATCTACGACTTAAACCCGAAAATTCCCAAATATATCGACTCCATTCCTCTATTCGATATTAATGATATATTACAGTATGAACTTTCTCTGATGCGCTATCTGACCGTATCGCTTTTGGATTTAATTTAATCTGTGATTTCCAGTTCACGGAATATGTCTCTTGTCTCCAAATCAAAATGATGAATCACACAGAGAGATTGTATCTTCTGTTGCATCAGGAGAAAACCTTAACGAATTCCGTAACCAACCTTAACTAGATTACCAACTAAACCACCACCACATCAGAAAACACTCGAAATACTAGCTAAAATAGCTTAGAAAGATTAAAATTGCTTTTACATTATAGAAAATCCTATACTTCTTATAGCATGAATTTATGTATAAATGCTTTACACATTTTTGATTTGCAATACCTATTATAATTATAAATGGACAAAAAACCTGAATATGAATGAAATTAGAATCAAATAACTTTAGATAAAAATATTTTAGGACGTCTTTTTAAATATCTTAATGTATAGATAGAAGCAACATTGTTATTGCTACATTGTGCATTGGGGTACCCTGTACAAAGCATTTGAACATTTGAAATAGGAACAAATAGATTTTACTTAAGAATGTGAAAAATTCCAATTTTTCAAAGCTCGGATTTGGTTTCGAAAAGTTTAAAATATTTCGCAAATTGCAACTGGTTTGCTGAAGTCATCTCTTATTTTTGCACCAGCGAGAAGAATGCGTACTAAAATAGAGTAAATAATGACTATTGCGAATTTCGTGTTGCCAACAAAGAAAATATCCGTGAGTGGAATGAGTGAAGATAGCGTGCAGCTTTGCAAATCAATTTGTGGTTGTAATCTATTTCTTGGCATGAAATCTTAGTAGTACTAATCCAATACATTTATATTTGTGCGCAGAGGTAGTTTTAAACAGTACAAAACTGTGATTCAGCAGTTGCTGCTTTATTTTGTGATAGGTAGGTAAATTGTAAATTCGTTGTGAAAAGTGAATCGATTTGACGAATTTTGGTTTGCTTCGAGTCGCAGAATGGTAATGGTTGATGCAGCAAAACGGAGGGCATTTTTATCATTTAATCTGCAGTAAAGGAATCTTGATTGAATCAAATGATGCAATTTAAATCAGGATTTTCTGTTTGGATGAAATATGTGCTGTAGTAGTGTATAGAGACGGTTCTGCATAGTATAGAGGTTTAATAGACCCAGGACGATAAGTTTGTAGGAAACTGACAATCAGTTGAACTAGATTTCCCTTCGTAGCATTGCAGCTATCTATCCATGTAGAATGAATGGAAAAAGTATTGCTATCAACTATCTCTTGCTATTCTTCATTCTTCATGTGAAGCGGAGAATACCTAAGACTGCACTTCAGTTTCTGTCTGTTAACTCACGACCATCAGACTCACTCCCCTGATTTCTTTCTGCACAACGAGACTCAACGAGACGAGCGAGGATTTTTTCTTCGTTAACTTCTTTTCTACTATAGCTTTACATGTTTCTCTGTGTACATTGCTTTTACCGCTACATAAGAAGGCATACCATGAAAACTATTCTTCCGCACTTGTTTGTTGGATCTACTCCTATCGTACTTTCCAGTTTCCTTCTCTTTCTTTCCAACTTTACAATTTATTTCCCCTCTCTCCCTTCTAATTCAATTTTCTCTTAACAAAGATATATTTTTCTCAGATATCATGATCGTGATGCTCAACAGGAAAATACACTTAAACCTCATTTGGTCATTCTATCCTTAAGAATGACTGATCCTAAGTGCTTTCCGAGTCCGCCTCTTCTTCCTTAGACTATGTAAATTAAACCGAATCACCGACATCTTCAATATCTAAACAGCAATCCTCCTTTTCAGGTATTGTGTAAAGAAAGCAACTCATTTATGGCGTACGCATGGATAAATAAATTTCATACAACGCAATAGATTTCTTTTCGGCAATTTCCACCAAATCGCTCCCCTTATGCATCTTTTATTCAACATGGTAAATACTAAAGATACGACTTTAATTTACAGAGTCAATTATACCAAAGGTACATGGTACATCCTTACACGTACGTTTATGCATACACATAAGCTGTTTACAATTTAATATAACATTACAAATTGCAATTAGTGATGTTGTTACATAGGTTTTACAATTCCCCCAGGCTTCTATGTACAATTTATACTACAATTTTAAATGTATTAACATTAATTAAAATATTTTGGCTAAAAAATTCTTATTCTTAGCACTTAGTCATGATTCTTTCCTTGAAAATAAGTTTTTAACACATGTCACTTAAAAACGTCCACTGCCGTTGCCGCTCACTGCAGGAAACAATGGTATTTTGAACACTTCTGAATTGTGGTGTCTATGTAAATAACGTACTTACTTTTTAGTATGATATGCAAGTTTTAAACCACAACCAGAATCAAAACTACAGTAAACAACTTAATTTTACCTTGCATGAAAAGAAAAACAAAAATTAACTACTAAGTAATCCTTATGTTACTAAATACATGTACACCAACTATTTGTTGTTTACCCATGTACATTATTTTATTACTATATAATATTATCACAGATATGGGGCTCCCGGTTTTAATATTTACAGTAAAGCTTAATCAAAAAGTTTTTGCTTATTCCTTACTTAGGTATCCTCCTTACAAGATGCTAGCTACTACATACTATAGTTATGGTAAGAAAATGTTTATCGTGATATTTGAGTGTTTGATTACATTAAAATGGTTAGTACATGTATGACACATTCGTATACTTTTATGGTATGAAGGTATTTGAAATTTGTAAATGTAGGAGAGGATTAATTACCCTGTGTGGCATTCTCAGTCGACTTGCATGGCAATCATGTGTAGTAAACAGTAAAAATGATATATGAATTAAGTACTAACTCTGAAAAGGTGTTCATTTTCCGTAAAGTATAGTAGCGTGGATTGTAACACGTAGGTACACTTACAATATTTTGATTCTCTGGTAATTTATGGTTGATGCCAAATGAATACGGATATGAAGGACGTCACCATACTTAAAAGAGTTGAGAAATTCGGGTGCAAATCTGAGGCTGAGTTGATATCATCACAACGACCTAATTCCGAATGTAAACATTGCATTCATGTAAACATCCAAATCCTTACTGCAACAAAGATACCTTATCTTCTATAATAAAAAATATTTTACCGTGACTAGTGACATTAAAGGCTAAGGATCCTTCGATGCCTGGAACGACATTCCTCCTGCAAGAATCGGCTATACTGGAGAACTGCAAAACTCTGCCAAAGTCGGAAGCGAAATCCGCAGTTCCTTCAGTCACCAAGGAAAAGTCCTCGGCTGTGATGAATTCCCCTGTCTCTTTATTGACTCGTTGGAGGTATCTCTTGGATTGGTACGCAGTTGGAATTTCGCGAAAGATAAAACAATAGCGTCTCGCTCCTGTAGACTTTCTTGACAGAGGTGTTGTTATTAAATAACTCACTCCTCCTTCTTCCCACCAGCCATGACATGAATACTCTTAATACCCCAAAAATAGGTCTTCAAAATAATGCAGTACATTATAATCCTAATACAACTACTTATCCATAGTGCACGAAAATCAATATTTTCTCAAGGAATACCTATTTTTCATACAATGGTACCCATTTTGCTGAAATAAAATTTTCTTACCTGAGATAACATCTGCATTTGTACATTCAGACCGAAATTGCAGTGTATCCAATGTGTTACACCCAACAGAGAGGGAATTAAAACCTTCAGTACATTTTCTATCACTGCTTTTTTGACTTCTGTCTCGAGCGAACCCAGTTACAGCAAATCGTCCCAAAGTTGGACACCTTCGGTTTGCTGGAGCACCCGCTACAAAAATGAAATATATCCACTTAATATTTATCTAATATTAAATTTAGTGTAACTTATATATAATTAAAAATGAATACCATGATCTACTTAATATTTACCTAATATTAATGTTAGTGTAACATATATTTATAATTGACATAATTAATAATCTAATATTTTTCCCTTGATGAATTTTTTATTATTTGCATATGCAAACTTACAAACTAATGTGACGAAAGGTAGAATGCTTTGATTAAAATGCAGAGAATGACAGGCGTCATCTGCGCGACGAGTTACAGATCCTGTAAACAAGTCAAATGGCAAAATGTAGAAAGGTTATCTTAATTAATGCTTATTATTATTTACATAAACGTATTTCTAGACCTACCCATTTGTAACTCAACTACATGACCATCCCGTCGATAGATTGCCATGCATAAATATCCACTTCGACTGCAATAGAGAATAAAATTGCAAAATTAATTAATTTTGCAACAAAATATAACGATGATTCTTACTTTAACTCTGATTTAGAATTTTTGTGCAACTGTATATACAGATATTCGATTTATACATTTAGTAGTTACCTACTGCTCCATCAATTACTTTTATTACGAAGGTGTAGGTTTATTGCAATTCACTTACACTATGTTACTCTGGGTCATTAATCAAATACTAGAGATTAGACACATTTTCCGTAGAGATGACAAATGCTTTTGTGGAAATGTAGAGACATATTGCGATGTGATGGATAAAATACGGGAATGGGACATAACACGGCATAAATGGGAGTTTGTCGTACCTGGTCTGGTTAATGTATGTGTTTCCTTATCCCATCGCTTCATTTTTCTTCGTGATTTCGTCTAATATTCCTACTCTGCGGTATGGGAAAAGTATGACACTTTATTTATGATTGGAGAGAGAAAGCATGGGAGGGAGCATAGAGTGAAAATTACTTACATTAACAACATTACATTAGATTAGGTGTATCTTGTAATTTTTTCCAAGAAACATAATTTCGCACTTTATGTACATGTGTGAGGAAATAATGGTTTAGCTCACTAACATCATTTAGAGATTTTGCTCGTAGGCATACTAAGTAAGTAGCAAACAATTTTAATGGAATTCACTTTCTAGGTAAACAAGTATATAGTGCATTATGTATTCTATACATTTGTTCGGTATTTCTCTGCAGTGTGCTACGGTACAATAAAATATGGGTTGAAAACAGTTTCTAATAACAGATTTATTGTATAATAGTATGTAGGATATATGTAAAGCTTAGCAAAGTAGACAAATCTATTTTATATTGCCAAAACACATCACATGGTGAAGAGTTTAGTGTGACGGTTTTGTTGTATGTACTTCTCCGTATTCTATCCGGGCACTAATAGCATAGAAAGGAGACAAGGGTAATTTATCATTCTGTGCACTCTGTCAGTCGAAACAATCTTTTGCTGTCAGCTATTGCCTACTGGTTGACTTGATTCAACTGAACTGAACTGAACTCAAGGCTTATTGCTGGAATCCACTAATAGGAAAAAATTCTATCGTGTTTGTTGCACACTGCATTACTTACTTTCCCATTTCCTTCTCCTTGTTACATAAACGCAGAGCCAAAAGTCAAGAGCAAAGGGGAAGGAGCTATATATTCGTCTCTTTCATTCCTCTTTTTCCTACTTTGACTTACTGTCGTGTATTTCCAGTAATTTCACTTCCTAGCAAAACTAAAGAAACCCAAATTGTCTTTTTGCTAGTAGCAATATTAATTCTCTGCTTACAACCATCAGGTTTTTCTGCACTGCAATTTAACAAGTAGTATCTTTGCATTACGCTCATAATAGCAACTATCATAATATTATTATCATGAGAAGAAACAATCCTGCGTTATTATTGTGTTGTCCTCTGGTGAAAACGAAAATCCAAAGTCGAATCCAAAGTAATAAGTAATAAAGGAACAACGGTCAGTTGTGTTCTGGTGTGGTTTGTTCACTCAAGTGTTGCTTTTAGCTGTGTTTTAGTATCTTACTTAATAATTTATCTCTTCTCTCCTATTTATGTTATGCTATAGTACATAGAATGGAATTTTGTTGTAGGCGCTCGCTTTGTTTAGTGATATTGCCTCAGAAATCAGAAAAAGCATAATAATGTAATGGGCAGTGTGATTATATCCATTATACATCCCCTATACACTCCGTTATGCATTATACAAGATTAGATAAGGAAACTGAAGGATGTACCATTCGGAAGTAGTGTGAAGAACGAGTTTCACATTGTCCAGAGTAGGATTCTCCAGGATTTGCGAGCAGACGGCCGTCATGGTCAAACTACTCGGCCCGATGCCAGGAATGTCTGTAGAGTTACTTACACGAAGGCTGCTCGCATTGAAAATAAATGTTGATCGTTGGTCCAGACTGTGCCACTGAGCGTGAAGTTGCAGCCATGAAGGAAACTGACATGCTTTCGCAGTTGAGGCTGAAACACAAAATATTTTACTCCTCAGACTCCATACTTTCTAATTTAGTACAATTATATCCTCCCGTTCTTGAAATGTATAATTTTCTACAATTAAAATACTTTATAAATAAAATTCTGTGTTTCCTACAAAATTCCTAGAATTCTACACTTCTGTAACACAAAACATTAATGTTGGGTATTTTAAAGTTTGAAATGTTAGAAGTCTGATATACTTTACTAGATATAGATATAATTCAAAAAGATACACACACATTTACTACACAAAAGACACACGTGCCAAAAAGAATTCGACTAAAGTGAGTAGCACAACATAAACAGAAACTTAGCACCCACTCGCTAAGCGATGCCAAACGAACTCTTCTTCCCTCTCCTCCCACACTCGACACTTATACCATAATGCACAAACGTAACTTACACCAGACAACCCGAACGAAACCAAGTTGTTGTTTCTTAAAGAGCCACAATACAAAATACATTCTAGATAAGTAGAAATAGTAGTAGTACTACAATAGTACAACATTTCAGTTGAAAAGAAAGCCAACTACAGCTACATGGTAAACCATACCATGCAATGCAGGTCTATTGTAAAATAAAGGGCATATCACAAAGAAACTCTTCTGGAGAGAATAAAGCTCTGGATAAGATTAAGGATAGCTAAGACAAGCTATGCCATTGCCAACACCAAAACATCCTATGTCAGCTAAGCCCTCGTAGTCTAGTAGGGATAAAAGATCTTTTGTTAGTAAAACTGTAGACTGAGGCCTGAGAATACAGCGAGGTTCTAAAGTTCGGCACCATAAGCACATGGTACTAAAGTTTGCGACATACTTCTAATAATGCATTTAAAAACTGGTGGTCGCAAACTGTAGCACCATATACATGCGTATGGTGCGGAACATTAGAACCTCGCTGTACTTTCACAAACGCAACTCTGGTTTATATACAGGACATTTCACATTATACACTTAAATACAATATAGCTACTTAACAAGTTCCAGACAATAGTTAAAGTGCGTATCTCTACTGCTTTCACTTATTTCTATGTTTTCCATTCCACGCACTACATTTACGTTGCGTTTATATCTCTTCTATTACTTTATGGCATTGCTCCTTTTGTGCGTACATAACACACACCAACTCTAAAGTACAAGTGTCTTTGACATTGAAGTTTCCAGTTTCTCTATTTCTATTTCCTCATTCTTTCACTTCTTGCCTTTTCATTCTTTCTTTTCTCAACTTTCTTTCCTACCGATCCCAATACATACAGTGTACACACAAAAGAATAAATATAACAAACTGAGGCAGACCAAATATCAACGAATGCCCGCATGAATTCATACAATTCCTGTCTATGATACATATTTTATATACAGAATAATACTATAAACATTTCCTTAAACTGACATTCACATCGATTGTAGTAGTTTACAAGCTATACCAAGAATTTCACGCAGTTATTTTCAAAACTTGTTTTTCTACAGTTCTCCCACCTGATACAATAATAGAATTTGCTCCTTAGCTATAGATTTAGTTTCCAACTTCTTGTTTGTCTTTTCCGTTCGATTTAAGTTTACATGAGTGAGCAGTAGACATAAAATACCTATGTTTACGCACATTACAATCGTTGTGATGAAATGGGTCCCTTGGGAGTATTGGAAGAGTCTTAGTCTTATTTCTACTACAGTCGTAACTAAATACTAATAGACACAAATAGGAAATATTAAATAAATCAATTTCATGCATTTTGAAGACCAATGTAGGTTAAGTGTGGTATTAATAGAGTCTCGAGTAGGAAACGTGAAATAATTTTCCTTAGTAGATTCGGATTGAAGAAGAAACTCATGAAAAGTTAAGGTAGTATAAATCAGGGAGATATCTATAGACAGAGTAGTGTGCTTAAAGGAAAATGGAGCTGATTAGGTAGAGTGGAGTTAGAAAAGTTAGGGAACTCGAGTTTACTATTGAGTAGAGACTAAGAGAGTCAAATGCTTATCTTATTTATCGATTAGCAATGTTAAGCCGTTGAGTCGCAGAACAGAAAACTCTGCTATTCAGAGTTGGAACTCTTTTCTCTCCGGTTTTACCCTATTCTCTGGTATAATTTCAATAGATGCCTAACATTCCACATTATGGTGGTGCATTCGCATTCTTGCTAATGCATATAATACATATAGCGTGCGTACTATATTTATACTAGAGAAAACAGTAAAACCTGGTGTTTCTACATTTACCTGAGCTGTAGTACTTTCCTGCGTGGATCTGCACTTAAGTACACTTTTCCTTTTGTCTTGTGTTCCGTGGATTTGCTATCTCTTCCATTTTTTAAAAACTCTCTGAAGGAAATTCATTCGGCCAATTTAGGTGCTTTAGTTCAGTATACATAATTTAATAGAAAAACTTTGCTTCTACGTGCACTCGTCTACGTATCCGTATTCGTTTGTGTTGATGTGATGTGAAAAAGGATTCTTTGTTATGTAACGCGTAGTTACATTAGAGTTTCTTAATGTATGTAGGGATACGTAAGTTAAAGTTACCTATGCGCCGCAACGACAATGTTCTTGAGCCTTCAGACGGAGTTAATCCATTACAAGTAGCATCTCCCGATTGAGCTAGACGAAACATGACAGTCCCATCAGAGTTGTTAAGATGCCCGTTGTTGCTGCTCGCACTTACGCTCTTTTTCATCTTCTCGTATACAAAACAGCGGAATCTCTCTTCGTACGAGGAATGGTGCTGATATTGAATTAGTCCTAGGAGATAGCGGGAAGAACCTTCCTTCCACATTGCCAAACACTGGAGTTCTTCGCCTGAAACAGAATTTCGTGTAGATTCTTCATTACCATAATATTAGATACCTATTTATGTACACAACGAGAACGTAAATGTAAACCGACAAAGCCCTGCCTCTCCTCTGTTTGTAAAAGTAAGAAAATTTAATTGCGTCTTATTAGGTAGCGGAAAGTTACGGACAAATCACATTAACATACTTAATCATTCCAAGATAATTCTATTAATTCCTCAACACATTCACTCAACATCACAGACTTAACAAGTTTTAATCTCACAAGGGATATTTAAATATAGAAGAAAGATATTCACTACCAACTAATTGTCTTGTTATTCTAATTACGACCTAAACTCGCAAATCTTCAACTACGTTATTAAACAGTCACCGTAGCTTTACCTTCCTTAGCCTCTAGACACACGGGGAATACTAATTTCCACTTATATAACAGGTAATTGCCTTTCCCCATTGATAATCAATATGGAAATAACGTACTTGTGCTCTCAGAGCGAGGAACATCAGGACAAGCTTGATAATTTAGCAAAAGTCGAGAAGGATGGATGCAAGTGTTGATCGTTGATACGGGGTAACGACAATCTCCGTGGCCTCGATTATACGTAAAGGTAAATGGGCCTTTGAAAGGACAGTCAATGGGAACTGCATCCATACGAAACATAGAAAACAGATTTGCATCTCCAGTTATCGTAGAGCACAGACTTGGGATGGAACGACGCTCAGGAACGCAGAAAGCTGCAATTACATTTCCAGTCACAATTTATTACAACTTCTTTTCTAGTACAAATTCTCTAATATCCACTTACTTTCTTTATACTGGAGAACATTCGGGTGTTTCTCGTGGAAGACTACACAACGGTAGCAGCTATCCCGTCTGTAGACAAATAAATATTAAAAAAATTATTCATAATTATTTATACTTCAAAATCAACCTAATTACAAAAATCGTATGATTTTGCTTTCCAGTTCTGAATTTTCTTACTGCATCGGGTAATAACACAATAAAATGGAAACTTACGAAGTTTACAAAATAAACTTACACAGAACAAATTATTTAATTTTAACCTAACTAATCCTAGTATTGCAGAAAATATTATGCTTTATATATTTAAAAAATGAAATTAAGGTTTATCAAAACATTAAAATGCAAAGCTTATTTGTGACAGTTTATTTGTTCCGTAAATATGTTGTCAGCAATGATGCTACAATAAAATGGAAGCTTACGAACTTTGCAATATAAACTAGCAAAAACGCACAACTCGGACCTAAATAATCCTAGTATTGCAGAAAATATTATGCTTTATATATTTAAAAAATGAAATTAAGGTTTATCAAAACATTAAAATGCAAAGCTTATTTGTGACAAATTATTTGTTCCTAATAATATGCTGCCAGAAATGACATAATTGCTACTTCATTCATATAACTGCATTTCTGATCCTGCTGAATTTTGTGACAAAAATTAGCTCTGCAAGAATCCCACCCCTGGCCTGGCCTGGCTGTTTCAATTTTCCTCTCACAGTTATGTAATAAAGTTCAATAATCACATTTGTTAGTACATATCTGCATATTTTATCTGCCTAATCATGTCTATTTGCCCTTATTCGTTCTACTTCTATGATTCACTTACAAAACTGTGATGAGTAACCTCGAATAAAGCAATTAAATTCCTCAGAGTTGGTTTCTATTGTTTCTGAAACATTTCTCATCACTTTAATTTACATACAGGGGATTATAGAGTTTTCGTATAAAGTGCAGTGCAGTGTGCTAATAGGAGCATCCGTGTCAGCTTAAAATTTAGTCGGAGTGAACCTTTTGACACTCTCGCTTACATTTTCTCATTAGAAAGCACGCAGAAGTAATTAAGAAAATTACTAGTTGAGTTTAGTGGATTAAAAATGGGGGAGTGAGTTGTGCTTGGTTTGTAGGTACTCATGAGTAGAGCTGTTGAGTTTTTTCATTGGTTTCTTATATTTATGCATTACTTTGTATATATGTTAGCGGAACTGACGGAAATTAAGCATTAACGAAAATGTCTAAGCAGTAAGGGAAATTTTCAATGATTTTTAGTTTTTATAGTCAATTCTGAAAAAGACATGACATCAATTGGCATCATTTTATATGACGTCACTCTTGACAAAAATTGAAATTTCGAATTTGAAATATTTCTATCACTTCAAAATTTGATGGCCTACTTTCATGAAATGTGGATTTTTTGATTCGCCATTGAGTTTTGAATTAAAAAATTGATGTGCAATGGTCCACTGATTTGTCTTCTTTAAAAATGACCCCAAAAACCAAAAATCATTGAAAATTTCTCTTATTGCATAGGCATTTTCGATATTTCCTAATTTCCCTTAGTACCGCTAACATATATATAGCACTTATAAGTTGTAATAGTTCTTTACAGAGCAGTTTAACACTCCAGCCAAAGCGAGGCCTTTGTCCTAGCAAGTAACTTTGAAAGCATAGTAAATTAGTTTCACAGTGAAGAGAAAAAAGGCCCTGAACGTACATAAACGTAAATCATAGCGAACATACAATATTATTATGTAGAGTATACTATAAAACGAGTCTGCTGGAGAAAGAAAAGGAAGTGGAATTATTACATTTATGGGTGTAGACTAGACTGTAGAGTCAGTGTTGACTTAATCTTATGTACAGATACATAGTAGTTGAGGGAACATGCATAAACTACATTCCATTATGAATTAGAATAGCATAATGCACGTCAGTAGAGTTGCAACCAGATTTTATATCATACACAGCTTGAATTTCAATTACTGTACACATTTGCTCATTCATTCATTCAATTTATTCCATTCTGACTTTGTTTCCCCTTTTTTCTCACAGCGGTTGTGCAAAGAGGGCTTTTGCATATTTAATCCAATTAGAGGGTCAAGTCAATTCTCCACAGTTCTATTAATAGCATTTCCTTACAGAATACTTTTTTCCGCAACTGAAAAAATGCACTGTGTATACAGCTGTAAAATAATATCTGTTCATCTACATCTTAAAATAGTTCTTTCACATTTGCTATGCGTATTAAACAAAGTTCTTAAGGAAAATCATTCCCTAATTCGTAAATGTAAACCAAAATCACAAATTATGCGGTTCAATAGTAAATGTTTCACTTACTATGCAATTTATCACTTTAATTCAATTTTGGGAATGTAAGATAAGTGTTCTAGAAACGGAGTATACGTAATTATCCAGAAAAAAGAAGAAAAAAATTTATCCAGCACAGAAAGTAGTGTGAATTGATTCTATATGAGGAAACAGTTGATCTTGAGTAGAGAGCACTAACAATAAGAAGCGTAATAGCCCCATTGGTGTAAGAACAAAGCATTTACTTATACGATATAATAAGAGAACTCAAGGGACAACAAACTTAATTTGGAAAATACTTACTCATTGAAAACGAGGTACTTTTCGCCGTCGGCTTCGAGACATTTTCCCTTTGTACTGATTGTATTACGATTGATTGTAATGGTTTGGTGAACACCCGATTGGAAGAATTTACCCTCCCATCGACTTGGTATATGGCATCCTTCCGCTCCTTCGCAAAAAGAAATAAAAACAATTTGTCTTGATTCTTTCCTCTATACCAATTTACGCACAAATGGAACCAACACTAATTATAGTCATTAAGGACCTCGCACTTTTTGTACTTAAGTGCTACTCTCTCCACTCTTCCTTTGCCACTACCCGTAAGTAGGTTACAATTCTGGTAAATCATCTTTAATTATATTCTGCTGCTGCAACTGAACTTTTCCTAGCTTTGACCATCATCACATTTACAAAGAAATGAGTTCTAAGATCTGACCGCGTCTTCAGTTCGTGTTTTCTTTCTTTCTCTGTTCTGCAAGTAAGACATTTACAGACAAAGGAATTTATTTTTAATGGGTGATACCCGAATTGTAAGTCTTGTCATGTTTACGTACTCTTTACACACAATATAGCATTTTTGCTTACTCATTCTATTAACGTGTTAAAAAATTGTGAATGCCTTGAGGTAACCATTTATCATTTATGGGATTTAAGGAGCGTAGTCCTCCTTTCGTAATTTCTGTCAGGAAAAACATTATTTCTTAAGACAGGCTACGTATACACTTATTAGTGATTTTTTCATAATTCGATCAAAACGTCCGCAAAAGTGGAACACTTGAACAAGATTTTTTTCGCACAGACTAAAGTAAAGAAACGTACGGCCTGTTGAAAAGGTAACTCAATTAAATGGTTAATTTGGTAGAACTAGCAAAAGAACTGACGCTAAATAAAAGTGTGCCTTAAAAGTACCCACATGCTTCATTCTTGCATTACGTGACTTGCTCTTCTTTACTAATAAAAGCTCCGATTTTTATTTCAGTCATCTTTAGCTAATGGCTAGCAATTAGTACATTCCCCATAAATCTTAAGAAACCTTTATACGTGAAAGGAAACTAAACTCGAGTTTTGAAAATTGACTATGTGACATGTGATGTGGGATAAAATGTAATACAAGACAAATTCACCCAAATGAAATTTTTAACATAGCTTCCAAAAACTACAATGAATAACATATGTGCGACCAGGAGACCTAATTAATTGATATAATATATTATTGGCTACATATAATTATTCATTAGCAGTGGCACAATTACGACATTATCCCCAACATTAATAATTTTGTTTGAATTTTTACATTTTACCCGAAACAGTGAAAATCCAACACGTCTCGTGTTAAACTGTACACTTTTGGTTGTTCAATGTTCATATGAGGATTGAGAATGGCTGCCATTTAATCCACCCCCATAAATACTGAAATTCCCACAAATGAAAATCCTTAAAATGCCACAATTATATGAATCTGCCCCGTTTATATGATTTTGCCATATAAATCCTGACTCAACCCTATAAAACTTGAACAGCCCATGTTGTAAATTGAAACTCCCACATATCTAATGAATTTTCCCAATATTTTCATATAGAAAAAGTCACCACAAATTTAGTTGAAATTACCACAAGAAATGTGCCACATCATTAATCAACAATGCACGTTAAATACTTAGTAGAGTTAAAATTACATGTTTTCTTAAATGCCATTTAAGAAGTAATATATTATTGAATTGAAACAAAAAATAAAATAATGTAACAGTTGCAATATTTTCACGCGACATTGCTTCCCAGGTTAACCGTGCCTTTTCTGTTTTTGAACAAGTGGAATTGCCTTGGCCGCCAAAGATATACTACACAATTTAGGATATAACGTCATCGCAATCATTTGTAGTCATTTTATATATATTGTCTTTGGGCATTGACACAAAGAATAATAGTAGTCAATAGAATAGTAAGAATAGTAGTAAATAAATGAAATAAGTTGTAATACGAACCAAAGTTTACATGTAAAGTGCATTTGTCTACATATTTACCTTTTTATCTAATTCCAATGACGCCTTCTTTTGTGAGTAGAGTAACCGTATTGCAATAGATAGATAATTAAATCATAAATGTAAAATCTTTTGCATTTATACCTACTCCAAATTTAGTCATGGACCTCTGCCTATCAATTTGTTAAGGAAGATAGAACTATATTACTGAAAACATCGGGGGCTATGACTTCATACTATGTGGCTGCCGCAGGTAATACCAATCAATTACCGTTAACTGATAAGATGTTAAATACATCTTATCTTGAATGTGTATCGTCGATACATTGTATTACTATTACTAATAACGACTGGAAACATGCAACGTGTACATGTCCCTCTTTTCAGAAAGACTTTATATGTAAACATAGTTTAGGCATAGCTATATGGCTTAAATTGTGTACAGATACTATACCTTTGGAGGACAAGGTAATTCCACTTGGTTAAAAACGGAAAAAGGGTAGGCCTGGGAAGGCTAAGACTGCGTTAGTGAAGTAAGCATCACTATTGTAAATATTGCAAATGTTGTATTATTTTATTTTTTGTTTCAATTCAATAATATATTACTTCTTAAATGTTTAAATGTCATTAAAGAAAACATGTAATTTTAACTCTACAAGTATTAAACGTGCATTGTTGATTAATGATGTGGCACATTTCTTGTGGTAATTTCAACTAAATTTGTGGTGACTTTTTCTATATGAAAATATTGGGAAAATTCATTAGATATGTGGGAGTTTCAATTTACAACATGGGCTGTTCAAGTTTTATAGGGTTGAGTAAGGATTTATATGGCAAAATCATATAAACGGGGCAGATTCATATAATTGTGGCATTTTAAGGATTTTCATTTGTGGGAATTTCAGTATTTTTGTGGTGCATTTAAATATTCCCCATTGAGAATCAGGATCCGGATCTTGAGTACTTTTGGTTTTATGTACAAACATTATGTAATGCTCTGTAGAATGTTTAAAACAATAGGAAAGCATTTAGGGAGCAGTGTTGGAGGGGCTATTTCATGTTACCTATAATATTTTAGATGGTAATGTGACAGGTAAGCCGGCCCTTGGGAAATATTGAGGAAAGGTTATGCGGCTAATGCTACTTGAGTTGAGCATGTGGCCCCAGTTTAAGTTTAGTAAGGCCATAGAAAAGCAGACCACATAGCACAACAGGAAAGTTTAGTTTAGAAGATTCGGCTAGACAAGACATGACAATAATAGGACGGATGAGCCACCGTAATATAATGCAATGGAAGGCAGAGCGAACATTTTCCTTCCTTTGTAAGCACTAGTTTGAGTAAGTAAATACATATTAGAGATAAGTGTGAAAGTAGCTCGGTACAATATATCTAACGGAAGAGCAACAGAAAATTGAAATGCAAAGCATTATGTAGGTACGCTCACGTAGCAATCTTCTTCCATCACAATCACTACCACTACATCCCATCCCTTTCCTTCCATATGTACACCATTAACGAACAGAATGAATTCAATGCTGGTAATGTATGCTACGATTTACAATACCATTCTGTTCGGCCGTGTTATTTCACTTATGTGTTTACTCTGCAGTCATAAAAGATACAGACCTTTGTTTCGTTACATTGCCTGAAGCAGAGACACTTGTATTTTCACTAAACTTTAAGTTCCTTTGTTACCTAATGGTACATTTCCAACACTGTCATAGGAAATTCGTGCTAAAGGCATTTCCTACCACCTTTGTAACATTTAGCCGCTATTGCGTTACGCAGTAAGAGATTAGATGCAGATTATCCTCATTTTCTCTATATGTGCGGAATCAAATGGATTCTAATGGGGAAACATGTTTTCTCTTGCATTTCTAATTTTCTAATGCACAAATTCAAATTACATCACTTTCTGCAGGAACACTATTTTACGAACAAAACGCAAATGGACATAATTTAGTGCATTGTGTGCGTGTCATTTTATTGTATCCTTGTATCCTCCCTAATTATACGAGATTGTACCAAGTACCAACTCGGGTAAATATAATGTATATTGAATCTGTTGCAGGAACTACTTTTCAGGGTTTACTTCCCATTTAAGCTATGTTTCTACCAAATCGTATCGGACGAATGGAATAAAAGCATAAAAACAATTTGCTCAATTGGATGACGAGATTATTGTTATACCTACCAGTTTAGAAAGTCTGACTCTAATTTTACCGAGGGACTCGTAAAAATGATTTGCGGCATAGTTTTTATTACTTTCGAGGGGACAATACATTTTTACTTGTCTGTCTGACATAAGCACTAATTTAGAGATATAATTGCGTCTACGCATATACATTGCTTTTAAGTAAAGAGTAAACACTACTGTAGCAATAACATGAAATAGGACAAATAAATTTCAGGTTCATAGGCCAAAGAAAATGATTAGATTTTGCTTTTCTTGGGGTATTAAGTAATAAGTACGATTGTGTCATGTATACCTCAATCCACCTATAACTTTATATAGAGAAGGTATGCTACAGGAGTAATTGAATTGAATTGATAAACTCCATTAGGAAAAGTGTGGCAGAAGTGGCGATAAACTGGAGGCTAATTTTCTTGATAAGTATTTAACTTCGTAATTACACAGTTACGTGCATATGCACAAAAAATCTAATCTAATAAATGTGATCTAAAAAATTTGTATAGAAGTAT
Source organism: Yoshiicerus persimilis (assembly GCA_020352615.2). Lineage (NCBI taxonomy): Eukaryota > Metazoa > Arthropoda > Collembola > Entomobryomorpha > Tomoceridae > Yoshiicerus > Yoshiicerus persimilis. The sequence goes on along the minus strand of CM036944.2, from coordinate 18,777,307 downwards.
TCATGACACTTCAGACACTAATAAAAATATTTTACTTAAATAGCCGATAAGACGTCTTCTGTATCTGATACTATTATTAAGAGAAGAAAATTTCAATAAGGTTTAAAATAAAAAGCACTTTCCAAGCTATTCTATATAGTTTGGTATAATAAAATTAAACTTGGCAGAATATTATTTTACTTGTTTTTGTTTCTGAGCAAAGCAAAAAATTGCTTATTAATGAGAGATGTGTGTTTTATATGTTAGTTGCATGTAAATCACATTAGGAAAATATATTGTGGTTTGGTAAAGATTTTTTACAGGTTTTCTCCCTAATACACAAGGAAATAAATGTAGGTATCCTTCTATTCGGAGGTACTATAGTTATTGGTGTTTTAGAATTTATATTTTATGTTTGTTGTATAGAATATATGCCAAAATTGTGTTTAGAGTGAAAGTATAAAACAAAATAGGAGTTGACAGCCGTGTCAGAGCCAAAAGGCAACTGTTTCTGATGGATGGACATTTTATTCTCAGAGGACACTTCATGGTCTAGCCAAATCCATTTGCCTCTCAACCATCTTACTTTCTTCCCTGCATGCTCATGACAGTGTTAAACAACTAGGAGACTCTTGAGAGAAAGCTGCGTTGAGTATTTGTCCTTACTTTAATACCATTGTACACGATGACTATTACTTTTCTTCTTCTATCAACTTGCAATAACAGGAGCAGCAGTTGCATCTGCAGATATAAATAGAAAGCTACAACTCCTGAGTCCTTTCACTTTCTCTCCTCACCGAAACATAACAGTATCAACTAACTTATAACAAGAACAACACAGTACAGTGGAGGAGAGAGGAGAGCACTGTAGGATTTGTCAGAGGATTTGTCTCTGCCAATTTCCTCTTTCAATTACATCTCATTGTTGCTTTACATTTTCAGCTACTCATTGTAGTACAATAATATATTGTGTGGATTCTTGTGTCTTTTCCTCTAGTCAAATTCCAAATGGAGCCTTTTACATTCCTCACGGTTCAACGCAACTAAAGTGACAATAGAACAACTACAATGAGTAATTGTTTATCTGATGATTTAAGTTAGACGAAACCGAAACGTGCAACTTTACCAGGGCGTTAGTAATTAATTAGCATTCTAATTAATTAACTAATTAATTGGCAATTAGATGCTAATTACTAATTACTAATTAATTAGTTTTTCGCACAAAAAGTAATTAACTAATTACTAATTAATTAGTTGCGCTTTTAAATCAACACTAGCTAATTACTAATTAATTAGAACCAAATGAGGTTATTTAATTAGTAATTGACAAAGCCAAGCCAGAAAGTTATGATTCAAATCACTATCTTATTTTCCGGATCGTGTCAGCACAAAGTAACAAGGCTAGAAGACTACACCACAAGCTAAAGAATTCTTTGAACGTTGGCAATGTTAAATGCTATGAAACTATGTAATTAAGAAGCATATATTTTAAAGTAAAGCAAATTCTTTGATGGGCAAAGCAATAACTGAGTGAATAATTTCAATTCCAATGCATTAATTTAGAAATTAACGAAAATTTGCAATTAATTTCAGTTATTAATCATTTATTTAGCAAATACGAATTAATTATTAAATTAATTAATTGCCAATTAATTACTTGATTAGCTAATTAATTATTTAATTAGCTAATTACTAATTAATTAATTTATAAACTAATTAATAATTAATTAGTTAACCGAGAACTAATTTATATACTAATTATTAATAATTAGAAGAATTTTTTAAGGTAATTACTAATTACTAATTAATTAGCTGACGGGAAAAAATACTCTAATTACTAATTACTAATTAATTAGATCACCCGCTAATTAAAACGCCCTGAACTTTACCAATTCAAGTGATATAATGTAAATGAGACATTCGAATGCTTCAACCTCTAAAATATTCACAACAGCAGCAGAGGTAGTATTACATTTTGGGGCTTTGCAGAACTGCGCGACTTCGTTGGAATATTACGGGGCGTTATTCGACGCATACTGTACAGATAAATTATTTTATCTGGGCAGAGATTGTGAACCAAAATTTCGAATAAGTATTTGATATTTTTCAAACAAATAAGAAGTTAGTAGGCATATGGATTTAGAACGGGTACCTTTAATATTATTAAACATACCTCTTGCTTCAGCGATGCCCGGCTGGTTATTTCCGGTGGATAACAAGGAAGAATGACCACTCTCACTAGTGGCTCCAATTGTTACGGCAAAAATTATTACAATATGGCTTGCCGTCATTGTCCTCCTGAAATAAAAATAAAAATCATTTTCATACAACCATTTCTAATGAATTACAAACTTAAAATAAATTCTTTTTTGATATGCCTTTTGAAGAATGAATTTTTCTATTTCTATTCTATCAGATTTTAACATTTTTATAAATTATTACTGTTATTTGAATAAGTTTTGACTAATAGAAAAACATTCTATTGCCTGCTTCAAATAGAGTTTGATAACTATGGCTGGTATTTAATGTGGCTGGGAAATAAAGGAATTGTGTCTTCTCGAAATTCATGTCTTCTAAATAAAGGACTAATTTTTATAGAAGAATGTGTTGGAAGAAAATCCATAAAGGAATTTTTCTTCGAAACAAAATGCTTTAATATTAGTCTATATATGCAGTTGCACACAGTGTGGTTCATGTATAGGATAACAATGTCATGGTAATTCCATGGCATTATCAAGTTAACCAAATTTTTGTAAGATAAAGATAAAGACGAAAGACATTCTAACTGCACTTACTATTAAAATATTTAACAAGTGCCCATGGCCACGGATTCGGGAAGGGGTCCAAAATTATCTATAATCCCGAAAGTACGAAATTAGGAAGCCCGCTAAGTAACCAGAAGGTCTCTTTGTTACTAAGATTTTTACTAAGATAGTAAGATTGTTACTAAGAGAGCTTCTGGTTTATTACTTAGTGGGCTTCCTAATTTCGTACTTTCGGGATTATAGATAATTTTGGACCCCTTCCCGAATCCGTGGCCATGGGCACTTGTTAAATATTTTAATAGTACATTGCTCATACTATTGACAACCACCGCACAATGTGCACTCGCCGGAGGGTGTGAAATATTGAGAAAGGATTAGTTGTAAAGCGAAAGGGTTGCAGAACATAGTTAGTGTAAATATGGCAAACAATAATCGTCATAATTATTGAACGGCACTATTACGGACCTTGTAACTTACATATATTGGTAATTGGACAACGGGGAATCCAATGGTGTCAACCAAGTTGACCTACTAGAAGCTGCTCATCGTCAATGCTTAAAACTGTGTTTACGCTACTCTTCTCATGTATAATACCGAGAATAACGACACGAAATACAAAAGTACCTAACTCTGAACTTCCACGATTTGAGCTGCTTCTGCAGTATGTGCACCGACTGAATCACAGCTATGGCAAGTGTAAGTGAAGCAAAAATAAAGACTGGACGTATATCAAACATTTTAGTGAATCAAGTGAAGCGTTAAGCTTTGTTGAAAATGATTGGCAACAAAATTATACAAAGTTCAATACGCTGTCAGGAAAAGCTACGTATTTCTACTGCAAAAAAGGTGGTAAAAAGTGTCCGAAAACTGCGAAATTACACTTCGTCAGTGCAATTCATTTGTGGATTAGGGACTGTGATCACGTCCATGAGAAAATTGGCGGTTTAAAGCAAGACGTAAAGGACTCCGTTATACAGATATTGGCAACAGGAATTTCCAGACCAAATCAGATTCTTAAAGTTCTCAGGAAACAAGGGGTTGACACTCCGGAGAAAACGCAATTGGTGAACTTTTTACAGTATCACAGGCAAAAAAATGTGAACAACATAATATACATACACGAAGTGCAGGAGTACTGTGAGAAATATGAAGAAATTCCTACTGAAAGTGATAAATTCTACATAATAGACTACACTACAGCCAACAATGAATTCAGAATATTCTTCTCGACAAAAAGATTACTGACCTTGGCATTAAATGGCAAACATGTATGTGCCGATGCAACCTACAAACTACCTACAAATAAATATTACTTAAATAATTTACTAAAATACGTACAATATTTTAATTTATGTTGTTCTGAACTGATATATGTGACTTGCTCCATTATCATACTTATTAAAGATGCAATTCCTGTTTCCCGGAAACCATTTGATGACTAATTTTTTTAACTCGAAGAGTGCTTGTTTTATTTCATGATGACATTCACTTTTTAATTAGAGGACACTTTTTTTAAATCGAAGACGGATTTTTTAGCGGGCTATACTTTTTAAATAGAAGACAAATTCCTTTAATTCCCAGTAGTTTTAAAATTAAGCCGATAACTATTAATCTAGTGCTTAATTGCCGACCTTACGAACTGAAGTTTAACCATTAACTAGGTAAACGCACAGTACTAACGATTTATATGTATGTCGTGATTATACTAATTATTTAGGAAGTTGTTTTATTAATAGTAGAAAAAAGCCATGATGCATTTTTACAAATATGAATTTTCGGCGAAAGCCTAAAGCGCATGTAAGTTTTGATCAAGCTAGACCATCCAATGTGACATGGATGTGACAGTACATGACTGCATAACAACAGACATAGTGCAATGACATCAGAAACTGAAATAATAAGCTGCAGGCCAATAAAAAAGAGCTGCAAAGGCGAGAGTAGAAAAATGAAAGCTGCTCAGCAGAATACAAGTCTGAAGAAAACCACAAGACAAAACAATTTCAAAACTGGAAACTATAATGGCAAAACAGACTGGAGGAAAAAAGTACATATATATATATATATACCTATATAAAGACTGGGAATAAAGAACATCTCTGAATAATTTATTTTTCTCGTAGTTGGTGAAAGTTAAATTTCAAAGTGAGTGACACGTAGCACAGCTGCTCATTTTTTCATTTCGCTACAGTTCTCTTAAGAATTATTATTATCATGGTATCCGAATTTCGAAAGTATCATTTGTATTCCAATTTACCTTTAAATAAAAGTCCTAACCGTGCATAACTTTGTCGTTTACGAATTGTGTATATTACGGCAATACTATAAAATTGGTATAAACCTTTCTTCTTTGTGTTGCATGGTTTTTTATGTATGGGTATATTTCGGGAAAAGTAAAGCAAACTTGATTTTGATTTGAAAGTGACACTTTTACAGTTGAGCCTTTATTTATTTGATCAAAAGAACCCTATTTCACATGAAATTGATTTGTCTGTCTTTTGGACAGGCAGGTCAGGGTCATACCCAAGGGAATACGAATGCTCCAAGGTTTCTCTTTTCTTTTTCCAAAGAGATAAGCATAAAAATGATAAGACAATAGAAAACTATTGAAATTAGTTAGTAATGTTAACATTTTCCGAATACTGCCCATTTGAAGCGGGAAGTAATAATAATGACAACTAAATATAAAAATCTTTTAGTTATTTTTGCTGTTATATTTAAGTGTAAGAATTTAGTTTTACCCGTCAACTCTAAATATTGAAAAATCTTTTAGCTTAGAACTTTACCTAGATCCAACAAAACGAAAGGACAAAAACGAAAGCAAAGTTTGAATGGAAATCCGTCAGACTGTCGTAATATGTAAATGTGTTGGTATTGTCTGTTTATATTGTGACTAAAAGCATTTCTGCGTAAAAAGTGTACTAGCTGAAACTTGTGAGCATGGTATGGTAGCTAGTAAGAAAATGCGGAAAGTTGAAAATTATCACTGTCTACTTTCACCAGCTGTCTTCCTTTGTTTATTTACATGGCACAGAAGCAAAGAGAAAAGTAAAAGGGTAACAGGCTTATATGTTTTAGTTTTCTTTGTTTGCTGCTCCGTTTTCTCAGTGGTTATGTTGTTTTCTGTCGTGCAGGTTTAGGTGTACATTTTGAACTGTCATTTTAGTGCGCTGTCACATATTTGATTTTCACTTCCTCGTGTCATTCAGCTGCCGTGTCACTTTCTACCGAATCCAATCCTGGAGACAAGACAAGACACATGCACAATTCGTGCACAATTCGTGCAACCTTAGAAAATGACGTATTGTTTCGTATTTTCGTGGTGTAGTGTTCAATAGTGAGTTTTTCTTTTCGTTAGTCCTCGTGTTCTTTTCTGTTGTGTAGTGTAGTGCAGTGCCTTGACTGAAATAAAGTAATGAAAGGAGGATTTTCTTGAAATCCGATTTAGATTGGCCATAGACAAACGACAAGTAAGCTCGACGACGAAATAATGGTTGAGGGAGCTGGAAAAGAAAAACTCTTGCATTTTCTTTGTTTTCCTCGATGTATAAAAGTATTAAGTTTACTCTTGTGCAATGTAGTGTAATATGTAGTTCTAAAGAAACTATGTATTAAGATAAGCTTAGTTCTATAGAAAACTAACCCAAGCGTCATTTATGAATCACTTTCTTCCTTTTGCTTACAGAGAAAACAATGGAGAAGGGAAATGCCATTTTACTCCTCTAATCGTATGACCAAAGTACAATTCAATGCACTATACGTCTTGTTAGCAACCTATTTCGTTTTATACTACAGTGACGACGAATAAAAAATATCCTTACCGTCAACGTAACCGCTATGTTGGTTTTAATGTACAGTCCAGTTCCAGTACTGCCGGCTTGGCTGGAGAAGCTTTCTTTTTGAGGACTCTTCTTCTACTTCACTTTTCAAGTTATCTCCGCCCAGTAGAAGTCTTCCAGTATCACCCGCTGTTTGCTAGACCCAGTTCGTCTGTCGTAAGATCGTTTGATTGTTTTTTGTTGTCTGATGCTTCTCGTCTTCTACTCTATGCGGATTTCCTAACCAACGATTTTAATCCAAAGAAAGAGACAACCAACGAAAACTGGACAACTACTATACTATTTTAAGTATAGATTTTCGTAGTTAGTAGATGTATCTTTTCTTTCCAGCACTATAGTACAGTTTTATATGTGTAAACCAACTAACGTGGATTTTCTTTTCTTTCCTCTTTGGATTAGGTTATGTCAAGAGTGTCTTTCCTTCTTTGGCGGAGAATGAATTCGAATCTTTCAGCTGGAGACTCGGGGCTGAATGTTTTACGATGGACAACCTCGGATCTTCTTACAATCCCATGAAAAACCAAACCGCAAAGGATTTACTTGGACAGGACACAACACACAACTACATCCAAAATCGAATTCATACCAGGCAAGACCAGACTAGTTTATTGGGGGCTCTACCGCAACCCAATAGTCTGTGGATTGGCCTCTTATTCCTTGTTTGGTTTTCCTTTTCCGTTGTTAATCTAACAATAATGAAAATTAAGTAAACTATCTTATCTCCAGTGTTTAAGTAAATACATGGTTTGCCAAAATCAGTATCTCTACTTTGAACCTACTCCATTGATTTTCCATGCGCGTAAATAAATATTTAAAATATATACTAGGTAAAGCGGGACTCAACAACAAATTCTCAAACGGAATTTCTATAAATGTTTTGGTTTAAGTGTAAAGTAAAATCATCGAGTTTTTTTGATCTTGTGAGGATTATGAATATCTATTTCATGTGTTGATATTACTAGCCAATTGCTAACCACTAATACCCTACTACTAACATACCTATACTAGGTGTGCTTTTGGAACAGTGTTCCTGCATCAAAGAAGTTCTATATATTTGTTAGCGCAAAATGCAATAAGTGCATTTTGTGTGTATTTGTAAAATATATCATTGGCAATTTGACATTAATAGGGTGATTAATTTTGGAAGAGCCTTTGCAGGCCTATCCAGCAAATAGTAATACTGAAACTAAAAAAAGTCCATCAGTGCCTTCTATAGGTAATTCAGTAATATTAGCTATGCTGTGACTATATGTATAAAGTAGCGTATAATATGACTGTATAAATAGTTTATGCTATATTAAACCACTTATACGTACTAATAGTAGCTAGTAAATAGTGCCATTTCATTTAGCAGTGTCAGCAATAGATATAACACTGGGTTTGACTTGCGGTACGACATATATAAGTAGAGTTGAGGATAAGTCTCTTGGGCGATCTCTACTAGAGAATTTCTCAGTGTAGCTTCTCTGTAAGTTTTCTTATTGCCTTGGCTTGGCATATCAGGTTTTACCTAACTACTAAGTACTACCACAAAATCGTTATCCTATACAAAAGTGGTGTATATTTAATATCTGAAGTTAGAATACTTACTTTAGGTAGCCGGCGTATCTAATCGTAAGTAAAATGAATGCTTCTGGGCAGACGGACCAGCTCAGCTGAATAGTAGAGCACACAATTACACGAGAAAGTATTGGTGGTGCTCAGTCAGAAACTGTCACTCAGTCTAAAAGAATTATGTCAAAGTTGAGCGGAAGCTCCTGAGGAAATGACATTTTCCCTGTGATTGATACCAATTCTTGATCTTCTTGAGAGTTATCGTATACTTTTCTTTACTCGCAACTATAACTATGATATAGAGTTTTTTATTGATAGCCTGTCTTGCCAATCCTATTGATATGACATTTTTCTTTTAGTAATGTTCGCACATTTCTTATATTTCCTACACTCTTCTCTGTGGATACCAAACACTGATGTATTTCCTACAGCTCAGTCAAACCAAACTAGTAAATCACTAGTAAACTGGTGCATTCTGTAAGTGTAAGCAGTAGTATATCAGTACAAGCTTACGAATGGATAAAAATATCGATATTAGTCCAGTAGTGCAATACAGTACGGTTACATAAATCCAAGTCTGGTTCACATAACAGTAAAAAGTAGCTTTTCTTCTGTAAACACTGTTGTATTTAACTGAACAAACAAATAATTGATCAAACACAGTGAACTATTTATTAAGTTTACCGAATTCATGTAAGTTTGTGTAATACCATGGAAGTCAAAACACGCACGCTCAAGTGTACATGAATTTATCTAAGCTAACCGCAATGTTACTGGTATGGGCCTTAAACCAATAAATTTCACAATCTCTTAAGTAAAGTTCTTATAGTAAGAAATTACAAATGTTCACGTAATAGCCACAATAAAAATGGATCCTGTATCCTCGTATTTTCTAGCATAAAATGACTTTTCAAATTAGTATTTAGTTTGTAATTTCCACAATTAGTTAAATTAAACCTTGTGAATTTTCACATCAACTAGATGCTGCACTGTTAGGATTAGTCCTGCTTGTATTTAACTTTCGTTTTATTTAATAGACAAAGTTTTGCAGTATTCTTGAATGGTGAAACGTACTTTAGTACAAGAGCGTGAAAAACTCGACTGCTCTCTGGCCAAAACCCGAGAAGTGACTGACTGAGCCGAAACAGAATGAAGGAGAGAATTGAAGTGGAAGAGGAAGCTAGCTGATTCGTACTCACTATTCTGTTCTCCTCTGTTGTACTTATACAATGAATGTGTAGGTATTATATTCGGGAGTAGATAGCGGTATTCGATATAGGAACTAACTGGCAGGAGAGTACATTGAAGCGTATACGTAAAGATATGGGAAATAGAGTTGAATTTCAGTAGAGTCGAGTTGAGTTCTCTCACTCCTTCAACTTGGCCAAACGAATTTGACGATCTGGTGCGCATGGAGTGGAAACTGAACAGAACTACCGAGTATTCTTTATACCAATACTCCTACACTTTCTATATAATACCTTTGATATTGTAATATCTAAAATAGAATGCGCTGATATATGTATGCTTAGTTCGAATTCGATGTGCAAATATATGTGGAGATATTTAGTAGTTTGGTATTAGTACATTACAAAGTATATCTTACAATGGAGTAAAATGAAAAATATAGAGGTAGTGGAGAATCCTTCGATCGGACTCTGCTACATTCCCTTTCGCACTCTTTTCTTACCTCTTCTCATCATCTGCAGAATTGTATTGTGTAGAAAGTGTACGTTGACTTGCACGGATACCTAAACTAACTCTACAGATAACTTAAGTGCGGTCTTCTTCTGGCATCGTTTGCTTACACTCCTCTTATGTGTGGCCTGGGAAGGTACGGCGAAGGAATAGGTATGCTCTATATCTTTCCGTATATATTTCGACTGCAATTTCCTTTTCCTATCATCCATATTAATAGTACAACAGTCTAGCCAGTGTATCTGCATCTCAACTGGTAACTCAACCGAAAGACTCAACTCTGTAGTTCTAGTCTATTCTTGCCGAGAATATCTTTCCCTATTTCCATCATATGTACAATGCAATCTTTTACTACTTTGTCTATCTCTATTAGTATGGTAGGTGGTCTCTGGATATAAATGTAAAGGCATCTGTTAAACACTACTACTATTTACTGGGAACCTGGAAAGATATGCAGCAGTTGTTTCTCATAGCTCTCTGCCTGATATAGTTACTATTTCCGTAACCTAACATAAAAGGTAAAGTATATTTAAGGACTTTTCTAGCTTTTCTTTGTCCTTTGTCTGCTCCAGTAGTATTCGTATACCTTTAATAAATACACAAGTGAAATGAAGTTTACTTTCCCTTTCGATGCAGTTGAGTATCGCAATTATTATCTTAAAACTGAAAGGAAGAGTGTATAGAATGCAATACTGTATAGAGAATGTAGTAAAGAGTGTAATGCACTCTCTTGAACACCTGGGCTCAGTTCGCAGTCTCCGTATTTTGTCTTTACCTTAAAATAACAAGGACTGTCCGTGTCTTGTCTTCGTTCCTCCTTTACTTTCTTGCTACTATTTTATATCTACTCTGGTTGCATTGCGATTCGCCTCTCAGTTAGTCATAGTCAGTGTGAATTTTACAATGCTGACAGCTGTAGGGTATAAAATCGTAATGATTTAGCTTTAGTTCCGAGCATTCAGTTTCAGTTTGTGTTTATGTTAGGGCCATGTCATTTCTTAAGGTTTTATGACTACTGGTGATCAAAGTAGGATATTGCAACTGAAAATATTCCTTGGATACTTTTGTTTGTAAGATAATCTTGTGAAGGTAATTATATTGCTTTCGTTATACAAGAATGTAGAATTATATGTATATCTGCTTGTCTAGTGAACATTGGTAGTCTAAATAAGAAAAGGAAACTAGCAGAGTAAACAATATAGGTAGCGTAGTTGCTGGAGTGGAATGAAATGAAATTACGACTATTATTTGTGAATGTTACAATAGGATAGAAAAAGTAAAAATACTCGTATCGTACTTAGAATGTCACTGTAGGAAAAGTATCTAACTTATCATGCAGAGAATGGGGAAGAAAGAATAGGAAAACAACAAAGAAAAGGTAGAAAAAAGATTCTTACGACCTATCTTGCCTTATTCTTATTGTTAGCTTGAACAAACTATGTACTAGGTTTTCTGCAAAGATACATAGAGAAGGAAATTCAAGTTAGTTAAAGTATGCATGTAGTTTGATATGTACAAATACCTACATGGCTGTGTTTTGTTCAAGTACATAATAGCGTATTGCATTGCATAAACAGTGTAATTGAATAAAGGCTTAAGTACGAAAAGAAGATTCATTCAAGCAAAATGTAAGGAAGCTTTACTAATGAATATACAGAGCAGAGAGATAGAAAATACAATAGAGAGCACGGCATGCAGAGAAAGAAGAAAAAGAAGTTGCTGAGAGAAAGTATTATTAAAGTGAATGAGTTGTTATGATGTGAGTCGACCTTACGAGAATGAAAGTCGACAGGAGTTCTTTCTGTTCGGCTAATGTACACGACAATATATGTCGGAAGAGTTAAGTTAACTTGAGTTAAGGTTTCCTTTTTCTATAGTTATATTGCAACTGGTACCTCGCAACTCTACAGCAGTATAAGAACCTTCACAAACACACAATTGAGTCCTAAGTAGTAGACTGACGACTGAATCTACTGCTGAACTCTGCTGACCTTTAAATCTTACATGGAGTGGATGTAGACAGGGTTACTTAATCTAATAAACTTCCACAGTTAGTTAGCTACACTTTTTCCTCAACCTTTTGAATATTACGGTTGTGTGTTTCACCGCTTTTTATCCACGATACACAAAGGATACTTAAATGCGTGTAGAAACAAAACGTTTCCCTACTACAGATAATTTTGTTCCAATTTCACACTGAATCTAAGTCTAAGTACAGTATATCAAAACTTTACTCAACTATTTTTACGAATACAGAAAGGTGCTTATGTGAAATATTCCTTGGACCGGCCTAATTTCTTTTTTGCTAATTGTATATAAATGCAAATAATCTAAACATTGAAACTTGGCACAATAATTTACTTTTTAAGTCCTTAAGACAGATCATGTTAAATTACATAAATTATATATCTCTATAAAAGACGGTATCGTATATTCTGTAAGGCTACATTTTCCGAATATAAATAACGTGTACCAGACCATTGACAAAATTCGTTTAAAGTCCAGTTTGTATGCAAATGCAAATAGGATTGTCCACGGGATTTTGGGATCCAGAAGTTGCAAAACCCTGTAATGGATTTGCAGAGTAACAAAAATTATGTATGCCTAGTTGCTTTGCAAAAATTGCCATAACGAAAGGGTTAATTACAAAGGTACTAGTACAAGAAAGATACAAGCAAATTTGTACTCTTGCATTACACGTTACACGTAATGAGAAACATTAAAGTTAATACTATTATTGCTTTATTTATCATATATATTTTTATTAAAGCTTTTAGATCGTTGGTTCTTTATTTGGCACAAGCGTTGAGAAAAATGAAAAATAAATGGTAATTTCATATTTAAAAGAAAAAAATCTCGGTTCATGAGGTATGTTTACATTGCCCTTCGAATACTATGGCTGTTGTCTCCAAATGTCAGATATCCTCATCATATACCACTATAAATGTCTTATTTGTTTTGAATCCAAATTTTTGATCAGTATGTAAGGCTGCAATATAACCTAAAGAGTAGAGAAGCTAACTAATGGTAATATGTACTATATATTTCTATTCCCTAGTGTTATTAAGCTGAATTTCATGTGACTGATACGGGAGCCCTTTTGTGATCTTTAGTAGAGTGATGATGCAATGATTTTGAGTGAATGTGAAACTGTTCTGGTTCTTATTTCCGTTAAAGTCCCACAGGTATGGTATGGCTGGTAGCAAATCAGAAAGTGTTGAAATAAAGTAGTAAAGTGAAATTCCCTGAACACTTTCGCGAGAGCAGAAGTTACTGCATGCAGAAGTTGGTTGTTACGTAAGTTGTGGAAATATCTTGACTTTCTGTCAGGAAAACTTACATATTTTCGTATATGTGTGTCTCTGGAAACTTGTATTCTGAACTCTTGGATCGTATGTGACGGAGACACTTATAGAGCATCCAATTCATATATAGCTTGATTTCTTTTAGCAGATTTCTCGGTAATGTTAATAGTTTGTATAGTTTTGTCTATGTTCGACCTGAGATTTGAGCTGTGTATGTTTTCATTATAGAGATACTTTGCGACTATAGTAAATCTTGTAGAATTTCTCTAGAGAAAGGGAATAGTGTCCTTGTTTCGAGTAACTGAGCCAAGTTTCATCGTCATCGTCATTCACAGTCACAAGTAATTATGACTGACGACCATTCACAATGCGGAAATTGAAACCGTGAAATTGTGTCTTGCCTGGGAAATACATAATATTACTTTAACAAAACATACATACATAAGTAACAGTTAGGAGCTTACGGCACGGATATTCCCGAGTTGTTTTGCTCTGAGTCACGTCACAAAGAGCTAGCGTCAACTAAGGAATCGAAAAGCGTAAGAGTAACAAGAGTAGCACAAATCTAGCCGGCCAGATCATGCAGACTATGGTTAGTCCAGATCAGAGGAAGTCAAGCCAGGCCAGCGGGACACGTCGTCACTCTTGATTTTCTTTAACCATCCCGTCCTAGTTTCCTTCTTTTCCATACCATGAGAATTCACAACAGTAAATGGCAATAAGAGTAAAATTTTATTTCTACACCATAATTCCTACTTTCTCTCAGCAGTTACTTTATATATTATATTGCATATAACTACACAATCTATTAGTATGTATTGTAAGTAACTGATTTCTATACATTGCCCTTCCCATACACTTTTGGTACCAATATAATATAATGCTCCATTCTTTAATGCAGGGTTACACATAAATGTACGACACAATGATATCCAAAGTTAGAACCTAACTCTACTATTACGTAAATCGATAACCCTACTTATTTTAAACGTACATTACCCCATTGTGCTCGAAGCAACTTTCGTGCAAACGTAAATTTGACCTGGCAGAAATTCAAATTAGTAAATTCTGCTTGTCTAAATTCTTATTTCTTAGAATTTCAAATTAGGGTGTATTCACTATAGTTTAATTTTTGTTTCATTCAAAGTGAAAGTGAAAATGTTGAAAGGATAATTTTCTAAAATTCTTCTGTATCATCAATTTGCATATAATAGGCAGTCAAAAGCTTTAATCATATCCGAATTTTCACTATTTATAAACAAAAACATTATGAAAATATTTTCAATTTAATTTAAATATAAGCTGTACGAAAAATATTATTTAGGAAATATAAAATTATTATTTCTCCAACAATAGATATTTTGTAAATTTTAAATTGATAAATTAATTTAAATTTAAATTAAATTAAATTTAAATAAATTGTGGTAAATTTTTTGACATTGGCACTACACTGTACTGTTGCTAAGACTGACCCTGTAAACTGCTAGGTGTACTTGGTTGCTAAATTCACGTAAGTAGGTACATTATAACATTACGACTCTTTCAGTGGAGCACAATCTTGGATGTTGGACTTTCTTGCCCGATTGGGAAGAAAATAAAATAAGCATCTAGTACCTATTACCTACGTTTCTTGTTAGTAGTGTCTGGGCCTAGCTGGAGTATAGAATAGAATTTTAACACGTAGGACCGAAGTGTAGTGTTCTGTTCTGTTCAGTCAGTTTAGTGATGTCTATTATTCCCAGAGCACTTGAGATACTTTCCGTTTTGCTACTTACCAGCTCAGTTGCTCCTTTGTATACAAAAATACTAGTCTTGTCCGTGTCTGACTTGTCGTGACTCTCTCTGTATATGCGAAGTTGGGCATATCGACTACCGATACAACTGCGATTAAGTACACACGTTACTTACAAGTCGTTTCGTCAAGCGAGTTTGGAAATTTTTATATTTAGTCACGTAGCGTAGCTAGCCTTCTCTCGTTTAGCCACTTTGGAATTGTCACATTCACAATTGGCATGGAACGAGCAATTTTTCTGGAAATGGAACACTTAGAAAATCAAAGAAGGACGAATAGTCTCATGAAAATAGTCGTGTTGTGTTGCATACAGGATTTCTAGGTACTATTTATGTACTGCCGTCTCTAATAACCACATGGGACCAGAACAGAGCGGATTTCTATAGGTATATTATACAGTGAGGTTCAGCTGGGGCGAGCCATATCACTTACAGTGTATTATGAAATATCATGGTATGGATGTACGTGTTGATTTTGATTTTTGATTTGACCGTGATATTTCATAATACTTTGTAAGTGCCATGGCTCGCCTCTGGTGAACCTCACTGTAGTTATACACTTTCTATAGGTTAATTCCCATAAGCTAAACTGAAATAGATATTCTTTTTCCATTTAGTTTGTATTAGTATTGTGTGCAATAGTATTCCCTGTCATTACTTTCCTTTATTATCTGTGTACATACTTGAGTATTCAGCCAGTGTATTATTGACTGAAAGAAAATGAACCCGGGACTTATTTGTGTGTAAGTTGTATATACCATGTTTAATCACTGTGCTCCACTGTCATAATGTCATGTCATCTGAGATTTAAAGTTGCTTTGACTCTGCTTAGGTTCATGATTTGGGTTGACTTGACTCTGGTTGCATTTTGCATCACGAGGCAAAGTGTAAGTGCCTTAACACTTTCATTCTCCGTTATAATGTCTGCTGCGGTGGAGAAACTCGGAGAACAGGGTGACTATACTGGAAACTAAAGACAGTTGACGATTTTAATAGGAAGAGCACTGCTCTTAAGCTTTACCACATCGGAGCCTCGAGAACATTAGTCAACATCAAATGTCGGAAAGTCCCTCCGCCTTTACATATGTAAATGTCATTGTGCGGCTTACTCTTTGTGTTCGGGACGTTTATTGAATTTGTATCGACATTTTTTGAAGAGGGAGGATGAGGAAACGAGATAGGTTGTAACTCTGTCTGACTGTGAATTAAACTGAGTGAGTGAGCTGATGCTAATACAGGAAAGACTAACTAAGTAGATAGAACTCTGCCTAGTTGATTTCTGGAGACAGAGATAAAATATGTTGATCTAATGAAAGGGGGTTTAAAATACTTATATGCTTACAGTGCGGAATATGTACAGTGAGCGCCACTACAAAGTTACCATATAAGAAAGTACATGTGTATTTTAAATTGCCCGCTTTTGATTTGACGCGGGAAATCAAAAGCAACATGTAGATATATACCTTGATAATTATACACTCATAGTCCTACGGAAACTTTGTAGTGGTTCTCACTGTATATGGAAACCAAGGACAAAAATGCTGGTGAAGTACCTTTCCAGGAGCTTAAGTTAAAGTTTGCTCATTCACTCATCCAAAGCAAAGGCAATCGGGAAGACAGTTCATTTTGAAAGTAAGAGTTGACTTGAGCTCATCTCATCCCAATCTGATTTGTATGCATGACCTATGTAAATCCCAGGAAACGTATTTTTACGCATAAGGCATAAATTCTATTCCGTATACGGAATACCTAACCAATCCTGTATACGTACCCTCAACTAAATTTACTGCGGGTTTTATGTGATAAACATGAAGTGTGGTTTGAAATGAGCAAGGACTCTACTGTATCTGCACTTACTTAATATTACAGTATTATGTAGGATAAATATATTAAATATGCACCACTACTTATTCGGTTCCATTGTGTGAGTCTGACTGCATGACCAACCGAAATTCTCGAGTTTCGTTCGCCTCTTGGTTCTGCTCTGGTTTTGTGTCAAATATTCTCTGTGTCTGAAAATGTAAGAGCGAATAACAATATAATAATACGAGCATGTTCTCTGTTCTCTTGCGTTCTTCGCTTGTTTCCCAAATTCAGTTCTCTTGTCGCCAATGAATGCCTATCACACTCCACAAGACACATTTATGCAAAGGACTATAGTTTTTTGAGCCTTCCATCTCTCTCGCTCCGTTTCCTTCCCTACACTTACAATCTCTAGTATACGTTCACCGCATTACATAAATAGGAACTATCTGTAATAATGTGTAACATATTTTACGAGTTTGGTTCTCCATGTTAGGACATTTATACAAGTATACATGCGTATCTGCGTTTTGTACATAGGAAATTGGAAATACACACAGTTGATGTACATTTGGTTATTTTGGTTTATTTACTTGTGCAAGTTGTGCAGTGTAGCTTGAGTTGGAATATTCGTAGTAGTACGTATGTAAGGGTTAAACATGCGAAAATTATTTTTGTTGCATAATAAGTTGTATATCCTCAGTACTACTATGTAGTCTTCCGGGAGGCCAAGGAGGAGACATGCGAATGTGTGTAAATGTAGATAAACTACATTACTTGCGGTAACAACTTACACAACCACGTTTAATGCAGTACATAATAGTGAGAATCCTAATATATTACTATTCATATAGTCATAGGAGAGTTCACAGGATTAGCTATGTATGGAAACAGTTTATACACACAAATAGAAGCTTACTACTAGTAATGGGATACTTCACAGTTGCACAAAGGACAAAACATACTAACAGGACAGCATTACATAACATTTCCTTGTCTCTGTCTCTCTTTAGCCATGATAAATGGCCGAGATTGTGAACTTTGTGGTTGACTGATGAAAAAATATGATTTACATTGTCGTGTGGAATGTATTTAGAAGAGGCTCCCTGCTAACACAACACAAATACAGAAGGCTTGACTTTCTGGCATGGCATGACGATATGCTTCGGATCCGCACTCGCATAACCAAATACAAATGGGCACAAAAACAACTCTTAAGCCACCAACTCATTTTTGAAAGGGATGTGTTAGCTACATGTTCTTTGCTGCTAAGTCGTGTTGCGCTGTGTCAAGTCCTGTGGCCCTTTATTACGATTTATGGCACTCTCTTCCTATTTTTCTATGTTTATTTAGATTTCCACAGGACCATTCATTACTTAATAGTATTAAGCTTGTTGTTCCCCCAGTCTACACTTTTTTCAGTCCACTCAAACAGAAAAATGTCTCTTCCATTTCATTCCAGTTCAAATCCTAGCTCTCCGTTCCAGTTTACTAAAATAAAAAGTTTCACGCAACAGTAAGTTACAGTAGAACACAATTAGACTTAACAACACTATGAAGGCTCACTAATAAACACTAGGTAAGATTATTATTATTATTATTATTATAATATTATTATTATAATAATATTATTGTGTAACCACGTTGTGAAAATCACAATGTAAGTGTAAAATGAAATGATGTAAGCATTTTTGTATTTTTATTTTAAAATAAAAACATGCAATCAATTTTTTAAGCAATTGCACTATTCAACCAAAATATAGGTGTAGCATTGCTACCACTTTAACTGAGGAACGCAAATTGCAACATGTCAATTTAAAGCTAAATGTCACTTGCATGATTGCTCTTTACTATTGTAGTAGCAACAAAAATGATGTTTTTTCTCTTGTCTTAACACGATCATTAATAAGTCTGTAAGTGTGACAGAAAGGAAACAGACAAGAAAAGTGCTTGCTGCTGGGACCGTAAAAAGTCATTTAAATGGTAAGAAATGTATGTACTGACAAGGAGAGCGATTTGAACATATAAAATACATATGTGTTATGGTTGTGGACACATATAGTAACTAATACTGTTATAATGCAGTAAAGAGAAGTAGAGGCTCTTAAAGGAAATCTGTTTGTTTAAGCATAAGAAATGGAGAAACAATAAAACAAGTAGTTAGCAAAGGCAGAGCACACATGTCACTCTGTTAACGCAAAGGAAAAAAGGACAGAGGGAATACTAGAAGTATACGAGACAGTAGTAAAGTAATAGTTTCGTGTTTAGTTATGTTTTTACAGAGTACATAGTACTTGAGTTGTACGTATTAAGTGAATAGTTAAAGGAATATAGAGATATATTCGTGTATTCGTATTGTATCACGATATATTATAATGTTAACGTAAACTAAAGGATGTATTAGTTACTTAGGTAGTAGTGATACTTGACTTGAGTAGAATACGTAGACTAATGACTTGAGCGAAACGAGAGTAATGTGCTCATTGCAGAGCTTTGGTTTTTGTGCCGTGTTTGGCAGAAGTATGCTCCCAGAATACTCATCATGATTCTAACTTACAGTTACATCTCGTCTTATATGTATTTATTTGCCTGTCTTAGTCGTACATACTTAAATACTACTAGGCATTTCGCCTGTACTCGTCTAATGTATTCACTAATACTTTATAATGCTATTTACCTATACCATGTCAGTAGTACATTCGTTTTCGGTCTATAGTTTTGTGTGTGCCAGTGCCACACAGAAAACTTTTTGGTTTCGGTATGTCGAATTGGAGAAAAATTACTTGAGCATGTGTTGGTGCCACGTTCTGTGGATGAGAGCATTTCTCGTCTGCTACTGTAAGCTTTCGGCAAACCTTTTTTCTTACCAAAAGATTAATTACTGCGGACATGACAACAGTCAGACTCTGTACAGCTGCTTCTATTTCCCCAATTGTCTCTTCTGTTAGGTCACACACTAAAAATCAAATTCTAACTTCAAATTTCTAATCGTGTATAGGAACAACTTTAAAGCTTCCTATTCAACAAAGAAATCTTTATACCTATTCTCAATAAGAGAAAAATAATAAAAATAGTATTCTTTAATTCTTTAAAGTGGTACGAAGTTTTGAAACACATGGTATAATTATATTTTGTATTGCAAGTACCCAAGTGCTCATGATTTGATTGCGGAATAATTGTAATTGCTTTAGTAAATACAATACTATAACTAGTGTGGGCAAGATACTTTTGACTTATTGCAAATAAGTTAAACCTACGTTGTATCCAACCGAGAGGATACAAGTTGCGTCTCTTGGGATTAACTAAACGGTAACCTTACGCAGTCAGTCCAGTGAGAGCATTTTTACTAAATTAAACTTTAGATGTGCAGTGGTAAAGAATTCCACTGGGAAATTCATCCGCTTCTACTTTATTTCATCTGGGTGGTCGTAAATTACGCGTACGTCTCTTTTCCCACATTGCCTATCTTTATAACTGCGTGCAATGATAATGACCATCTCTCTCCTCAATCCTGCTAATTGCGTGTACATTATTATTGGGTAGGCTTTACGTTGAAACATATTTGATTTAATTGAATTACCAAAATAATAATACTGTAATATAGGTTTTTCACTCCTTTTCTCTTCTAAACTTCTCAATGTAAAGCAGCCCCAAAATTTAGCGTTGTAAATATGGGAGTTCAGTTTTGTAACTTTTAAGTATTAAGCAAAGTTGTAATTATCATTGTTAACGTGTGTTATCGAGAATTTACTGTCGATTGTCGATATATTGAATTTTTGTATTTGAAGTATAATTATTTGTTAACTAGTGAACTACAGATTGACGTAAAATATTTCTGACATTTGTGTAATAGAGATTGTAATACAATGTAAAACTGTAGAGAACAGTTCGGTAACAGTAATAACATGTGTAAGTAGTTTGTCCCCTAAAATGGATTTTGAGTATATTAAATCTTGCTACTTAAATTGATATAGTGAATGTTTCTTTGAAAATAGCGAGGTGTAACTCTGGTCCATTATTCTGCACTATATTAGAGTGGAGAGTGGAGAGCACACTAATATGGCAATCAAGTTCATTAATGAGCCTGCAAGTGGCTTTCCCCATCATTACTTTTTCGTTTCACCCTAGGAGCGACCTAGGTGCTAAAGTCACGTTCGTACGTTTCGTATCTTACGCAGGTATGTTCTAATGCAATTGTACATTGTACACAACACACGCTCCGTAACGCTACAACTTGAACTGCAACTAATATAAAAAGCAGTATTGCATTGAGTGGATTGAGTGTAAGCGGTATATAATGCAATTCTGCTCTTCTTTATACAGTATAACGTATAACTAATTTCACACATACCTTTATGATAGATCATAGAAAATAACACGGGTCTTATTGCCTAAGACCTTACTGAAAGTGTGCAACTCTCAACAAGAATTCTAGCACCACTAACGATAAATGACTTCCGTAAGATAGCCGGCAACTTCTTTTTTCTAACGTGGACTTCTCAAAATGAAACCAAACCAAACCAGACCAGACCACAAGGGCCACACCGTATTATATTAAAGAATAGTTCAAGTTATATTTTTCTTCAGTTGGTAATAGTGACGGAATAAAAGAAAGTCCTTCAGAAGAACATACCTACATATCGCAACATAACCAACTTGACATGACACGCGTTCCCTGAGGAGAAAACGAGATGTGATTTCACGATATGGACAGGACAAGAACAAAACGGGAAAAGTAGAGAGGGAGAGCAAGATTCTGCTTATAAACATTTTTTGTAATACTATGTGTCCTAAGTATGGTCCTTTCCCCATTCCTCCTTACTTTTCTACCAAGTTATGGTACAGAAAAGGTTATATACTTATATAGTGTGAATGCAAGGAGCGCACCACAAACAGAAACCTCAGAAGAAAGAACTGGCAATCAAAATGGTGATTAGATTAGAATCTGTGGTGATGTGAGATGGAACGAACTGAATGAACTCTTTTACTTTCTTAGTAGTTATAATCGGAGAATGGAGTTTTCTTTCTGTTCACGCTGCTTTCCTTTCCCTGTGTGATCACCAGTCTCAGTCTGCATCTGTATTGCTCTTGTTATTGTAGTCCTATGACGTGGTGTGGTTCTGTCATGTAATGTAATTGTATGAAAGGGGAAAAGAAACCAAACCACACCACACCAGACACCACACGCACCAGGCAGCGCGAAGAAGAAAAGTGGAACAAGGGAATCCTGGACACTTCTCTTCAAAAAGTCCAATAATTCAACTCAATTCGTCTTCGGTGATAGCCTTTTCCTTTGCGCTCCTCTCACACTAAATTATTTGTAGTCCAAATCAAAATGCTGATTTAAATCATTCATGAACAAAGAAAACGACAAAGGAGAACCTATTTATGATTATATCATTATATTGCGAATTCTAATATTTCATTTCTGGTGGTGTGCATATTTAAGGAAAGATTTGTCTTCAATAAATCCACAATCATGGAGTTAGTTTTCAATCTGCAAGAGATTTAATAATAACTAAGCAGTATGTTACCGGATTGGAAAAATCTGTGTGTAAATAACCATACTGGTTTTTGTTGCAAAGAGTGTAAGTTTTGGTTTGTATTGGTTTGCAATTGCAATATTTGCATCTGGATGTGAAAATGTTGAGTGGGATTGTCTGAAAGCTCCCCCATCATCGTCACACTAAGGATACACAAACATTTGTAACGAAGAGAATTTTTGAATCGAAGATAGAAGTTAACTAACTGATTTTATAGTAGAGTAAACAGGGAAGATATACTGTTGGAAGGAGTATGTGTTCTGTTTCATGTAGTATGTTTGTCACAACAGATTTACACACATGTACAAGTGCAGAACATGTATCTATTTGTATACACACAATAGAGCTGCTACCTACACATGCATCACGGTCTCCGAAAGGACAGAAACTGCGAGGAGGAAAATAGAGATCGACAAAGTAGTAGAGTGATGTGAGTGCATTACATTACATGAATGAGTGCTCAAGCTGAGGAGTTCAGTTCAGTTTGAAAGTCGAAAGATCAGAGAAAAATCTCCGAGCGTATGTCAGAGTCAGCAACAATTCGTTTGCAAGGTTGACTGAGCAGGCTTTATTCAATTTGCTCAGCTCAAAGATTTCCACGGATGAGCATGAGAGGAGATGTTCGTTGTAGCTCTGTGAGGGTGCATCGCAGTCAACGAAACAATGCAATCCAATGCTCAAGAATCAAATTCATGATTTCTATTTTGTTGTCTCTGTAATGGGGATGTGGGAAGAGTTCAAGTACCAATTGTTTGGGTATCAATTTTCTTCCCTATTATTCCATCACGCTCTTTTACTCTTCCTCCAGTTAGTTAACTTGTGTCAAATCATATTATTTGAAACTATATACATGTATACTATAACAGTTGTGGTACGTTATACTCAATACACACAAAGCAGATGATATCAAATCGCAGAAATATTAATTAATATCAACTGACATTCATTGAAATTAATTGATACATATAAAACAGTATTCTTGGTTGACACATTATTAACTTCGCTGCAGTCTAATTTGTATGCAATGGTACATAATAAACTCAGTTTTAAATTCTACAGATAGTTCTTCAGGATGTATTGCTAAAGCAAAGCTTTCAGTAATACAAGAATGTTAAATGAAAAACAATAATATAGACTCCTCTGTTTCCACTACTCTTTTATAGGTGCATTATGTAAATGCAGTTGTAATTTCAATGCGTAATTGATTTTTTAATTTCCTTTCGTTCATGTGCATTGTTAGTATGCAATAAGAATAAGTAGAATTATGTAAATGATTTAGTTAATGCCTTTTTATCACCTATGACTCAATTGTTTAACTAGAAGTAATTATGACTTGCGTTAACAAACTGTCGTAAATACTAATGTAATGATGCATTGAAAATTCTCGGAAGAATTTTCAGTTTGTAAATAAATTGAGGATAGCAAGCACTTTGCTGGGTATCTCTAAATATCTAAATAAAGCTTCTTTTCAGTCACTCTAAGCATCTACAATGGGATACACTGCGACAAAGTTTGTATTTATTTTTACATCGCTTTTAATCATCATATCAATTTTCGGTAAACAATTTTTGTGATTTGCAGTCTCAGGTTTTAAAAAATCTGGCTTACAATTCGTTATCGAGTGTATAAATCGCTGCTTTTGTTTTGTGATATTAAAGTGATGACGCATGTGGATATTGTGGAAGGAGGATTCCACAAAAGCAGAGTATTAGGAACCGTTGAGTTCTGCAAGGAAAAATGGCTGGATTGTATGAAAAGTATGTTTATACTACATAATTCTAATTTCTATGAACTAATTGAAATTACAGTACCTAATTTAAGCCAGTAAAAAGAAATTAAGCTGTATAAATTAATTACTGTTTTAAACAAACTGTTTTACAATTCAGGAGCTAGAATCGAGACAGCTGCAACTTGCAATCACAGGATTAATAGGAAGTTCATGTGAGTTTCTTGGGTTATTTATTTAGTTACTTAAAATTCTGTATGTATTAACAATTTTAAAATGCTGAGTATACTATGGACAGTATAGTTTATGCATTGATAAGTATTAAAACCAATTTTATCTAGGTGTGAGAACAAATTTACAGACGAAGATAAGGCCCAAGGTAATTTGCAAATTTGAAGGAACAAAATGACGAAGGATCTCGTTTAGTGATGGTGTTATGATTTTGTTAATACTTTATAGAACAAAGTATTTCAAAATTAGGTTTAATAAAATGTTGTTAAATTATGTAATAAATACATGACCCAAAATAATTAGATTATACTTTTTCACTCCCATTACTGTATGTACATTGAGAATTATTTACATTTCATTTTAATACTTTGAAATTTTAAGTGCAGCCTTAAATGCGTCATTTGAGTGTATTTACAATAGTTAGGTAATTACTATTTAGAGCTTGGTGGAGTGATCGAGACACCAAGAAGCTTCCTTGTTGTCCATTTGACTTTAGGTGTCAGCCTGTAAGAATTCACACAGAACTGTTATTATAGATTATAGATTTTATAGGTATTATTTTATAGATATCATAGATTTTCAAGGCTTCAAATATGAAAAAGTTACAAATACACTTAAAATGGCATGTTAAATAGAAAGAAAGGTTATTCTTACAGTGAAGAAACAGTAGCAACAGCATAGGTAATAAAGGGGAGGTAGACGTAAATAGAATTCCTTCTCATTCCATCCACGACTTTCATTGCTACATATTCAGGCTCCAATAGTCTCGGCATAACGGATTGAAATCTAAGTAATGCATTTAAATGTTTCTCTTATTCCATCCTGAATGCACTTATAGATTTAAGGCATATGCCATTGGCTTTGACACAATTCAGGCTAGTGCAATCGAAACCTGGTGTTAACTTGCATGTGCAAGCAAGAAAATCATATAGCTTATTTACCGTAAATATTAAATTGTGATGTATTATTTACATTTTTACAAAGTTCCACACACACTTGATTGGTAAATATTTTGGTTACCTATTAATCTTCTTTATTATCTTCCCAATTTATCATAATCTACCTATGTACGATTGTCTTTATTTTATCTTGTAAAGATTCGGTTGGAATTTAGCCAATATCTCGCATGCTCTTACATTAGTACTGTTACTGTATCGTATCAAATCTCGCATATCAAAAAAGTAGTCGTATAAGTAATAGTATAATCTATATCTGTGGTTATTATGCACCATTATGCATTTCAGAAGGTTATTTCATAATCCCTATTTCTAGTTGTGTAACACGGGAAAGGACACAACTTTTTTTGTTACCAATTACACCAAGGCTCAATTTATTCAATTTAAGCTTCTCAAGCTTCCGAAAAAACGTCATTTTCAACATCAACAAATACGTATGGGTATGCCCACACATGCAACTTTGTGGTTCGCCGAACCAGTGTGGTTCGATAAAACAGCGAACCGAACCGGTTCCGAACCGAACCTGGTTAGGTTCGGTTCGGTTCGCTCAAAAATTTTTTTGAGACTGGTTCGGTTCGGTTCGGTTCGACTAAAATTTTTTATGAGACTGGTTCGGTTCGGTTCGGTTCGACTAAAATTTTTTGTGAGACTGGTTCGGTTCGGTTCGGTTCGACTAAAATTTTTTTTGAGACTGGTTCGGTTCGGTTCGGTTCGCTAAACGAAAGTAGTAAGTGAATGTGCACTTGCAAAAGTAATTAAGATAGAAATGATGTGAATCTAATAGCTGAATTGGTGGAATAAAATTAATCTATTATCTGGGTTCGAAATGCGAGCAGCATGTAAAAAGTTTACCTTTGGAAGCATTGTGCAAACTAAAGTAATACACAATTTTGTGTAGTAAAAGTGTGATAGGCAAAAGGAAACTAACATACAACATTAATTAATGTATTGTATTTATTCTAGACATAGTTTGGGGATCGGAAAATGCAAAATAACTACATGATGAATGAGAGTGGTTCGCCAAAGTTCCGAACCGAACCGAACCGCGAACCGAACCGGTTCGGCTCGGTTCGGTTCGCTCAATTTTTTTGGGAGGTCTGGTTCGGTTCGGTTCGGTTCGCTCAAAAATTTATTTTGGACTGGTGCGGTTCGGTTCGGTTCGATAAAAAATTTTTTTGGGACTGGTTCGGTTCGGTTCGGTTCGCTCAAATTTTTGGGAGCCACTGGTTCGGCTCGGTTCGGTTCGCTCAAATTTTTGCTAGCCACTGGTTCGGCTCGGTTCGGCTCGCTAGGGTCAAAGTTGCATGTCTGGGTATGCCATCAAAATAATCTTGAGTATTAATTTAATTATTTAAACATGTTTTTCCTAGTACCGTGAGATCTTATTTTTTTATAACCTTGAGATTATTATTATGTATTTTCACGTGTACTATCAGCTTTCCGTACACTAAGACGTAGAACTAAATGAATATCTGCATTCCTCTGGTTTCTATTTTATTTTTCCTCTCCAAAACGTAGGTTTTGATATAGACTGGTTACAAACCGGGGTGTGGCTGCCTTAAGCCTGATTCTGCTAAGGGCGGTGACACATACGGATGCATTTGTATTGTGTTGCATTACGACAGACGCAAATCAATTTAAATTTGTAATAAAAACTACAGTGCGTAATCCGACATCTAATACGTAAAGGTATGTCTACGTCAATAAGATCATATAGAGACACTCACCTCGATGTGACATTATTTTTGGCCATGGAAGTATTGGCTTGGGAAGGGTAAACTGTTGTTAGTTTGATGTCAGGTTTTTCAGGGTGATTTCTTAACTCCTCACCCAATGCTTCCATATACCCGTGCACGGCATGTTTTGAACTGCTGTATGAAACGAAATTTTCCACTCCAATGTGTCCAACTATAGAACACATAGTCACAATGTGTCCACGTTTATTTTCAATCATCCTTGGCAGGAATTCTTTGATTATCCAAAAATGTGAGAGCACGTTCACTTTGAATGTCTGATCGAGACTTTTCCAGTCTTGATCCAGGAATTTAACGCAGGGCATTAGGGCAGCATTGTTTATTATTATTGTCACATCACCCACTAGACTTTTTACCTACAGGCAGTATGGAAAATCAATCAAAAATATGTAAGTAAAAATATGGAATTTTTCACAATGTTACCCTACCTTTCATTTCTGTCCGAATTGCACATATGACTTTCCATTTACAATACAAAGAGAACGAAGGAATTTAATATATGCCATTTCATGTAATTGAATTTGTGAAAGAACGGATATTCTTATGGCAAATACATTTTCCTTACCGCAGCGCACGTTTTTTCTACTTCCATCCTGTTGCTAACGTCCACATGATATCCGATCGCTTTAGCACCCATTCTGTTTAATTCCTTAACGAGATTGTCATTTTCTTCTCTATTAATATCCCAGCAAATAAGAGTAGCTCCGGAATCAACCATGTATAAACACATCTGCTTCCCAATTCCGCATGCAGCTCCAGTTATCTGTAAAATTTCAAATTACTACATACAAATAATTATAATGATTGCTCGAAGGCTCTCATTTTTATGGGAAATGAGAAATTATTTATTATGTTTAAATTGTAGATTGAAGTTCGAAAATCAAGGTTTAAATGACATGATAATGTAAATGATATGAGGAATATTTTTCCTTACCAAAATAACTTCGCCCTTAAGAGATTTCATGGGAGCAGATACTAAAATGTCATGAATTCGCTCAAATATATAGTAAACACACGTAAATAAACAAATAATTATGTCTCTTATTATGGTAAAAAATTCGGAAAAAGCGTTTTCAGACATTTTCGATTCTAAAAGGTTTTTGAATTCTGCTGTATAATAATAACCACTACGATCACCAAAACTTCAAATGTAAATAAAGCGAAATCGAAATTACCTACTGTCTATTCACTCTACCCAAATGGTTTACACATCTTATTTCTGTATAAAGAAAACAAATGAATGCCAGCGTTTCAATTCGTGTCTTGGCATTGGACAATTAGTGTGTAGTGAATGTAATGTGTTCTATAGTTTGGATAACGTGCCTTGATAGTCTAGTCAGTAGTACTAGGCATGTCTGATGTAATATTATGCAAGTATATTTTGCAGATGCCATTCTTTTGCATTTAACATATGCAGTTGCTACTCTTTATGCATAGGTATACTATTATCTATAGAAAAATAACAAACGTATCCACCTTAACATATGAAAAAAATGTTCCATTCTTCATCTGCCATTTCCAGTTCACTTGAACAAATAATTACTTGCCTTACTGACGTGACACATGATGCTAGGTCAGTTGAATACTTTAGGAAAGGCATCCGAATATTATATTAAATATTATACTGAATATTTTTACTAAAGATACCTTTCCTATATATTTACACGTAATGAGGTGTATGAAAAAGTACAATGCTCTCTTGGTAGGCAGGGCATTGAAGGAGTACTCCGTACACTTTGAAGACACGCAATTGATGTGAAAAAGTTTATGTATGGTTAGGTGCTTCATATTCAATGTAAATTATTTTGTATACTGCTTGTTAAATTGCTAGTACTAATGGACGCGTAATAGTACGTATGCCCTTGTTCTTCGTTATGTTTTGTTTGTTAAATAATCAGGATCTCTATTGAAACTTGTGTATCTTGGAAAAGGATCATACAAAATAGGTGCTATACTTAAATTAACAATTAATTGCATTGGAGATTGTAGAACACATAAAAACAACGACCTTTTCTAATTACGGTTCAAGAAATTTCCACTAGCACAAAAAAAGAAAAGTAAATTACGATGAAAATTTATGTAGACCTGCTAAATTAGTTATTAGCAGTTTTTCGATATAAAATGCCAATTTTATTAGTCGTATGCAGAACTGAGTAATGATGACAATTAAATAATATACCTCACAAATGCACGAAAGACAATATATAGCTTATCTTATGAGTATAACCTTTAGTAATGACTGCATAAAAGCCATGACCCTGAGTTTCGGTAGTAGTTTGCCTTTGCGAAGGACTGTTTACATCTCTGCAATTTACCACTTCTTAAACTATTATGATTTCCCATTGAGACTTATATTAAATATATAAATACTGCATACACACTTTTCTTATTAAATTACCCATATTATTATTGTAGGTGTTTCTATTTATTGCTATTATACTAAAAATAGATTGATTTATGCCATGTCAAAGGGTATTTCTAGTGAATTAAAAATTAATGTTAATGATGCAATTTATATCACTGAAATTTAATAGCAACAATAAGTGTGTATTATAAAAGCAATACGAATTCAACAACGATTACATCACGTTACTACTTCTGAAAGGGTGGGAGTGGGAGGAGCACTGTACGAATTTACTAGCTTTCTGAGGGCAACTTGTATTTTATAAGGCTGAATTCTGTAAACCAAAGAAAATCTAATTAAAATGAATAATTTGTAACAGTAGATTTTTCTGGGTATAAATTATAAATGGTCATAAAAATTAACCTGTAAAGGGAAATTGCAGATAAATAGTTTGGTATGTAAATCTGAGAGTAATTTCTTCTGACTCCATCCACAACCTTTTGTGCAACCTCTTGTGGTTCCAAGAATTTGGTAAATGTCTTAAACCTAATTCCAAAGTTTTCAAAACATTTTTCATTATTATTTGTTATTAGGAAAATTTTTAAAACTAAAATTGATTTACGTACCTCGATTTTACTGTATTTTCTGCAAATGAAGTGTTACACCACATTGGGTAAACAGTAGTTAGCTTGACATTGCGATTTTCCAGATATCCATCTAACTCGTCTTCCAGACCTTCCATATAACCATTCACTGCGTACTTCGTACCGTGATATACAATAAGATTACGACTGGCTATTAGAGATCCAATTGAAGCTATTGCAACTATGTGACCACTATTTCGTTCGATCATCTCCGGTAAAAATTCTTTAATTATCCAAAAGTGGGAGAGGACGTTGATACCGAAAGATTTCTCCACGTTTTCCTCACTTTGGTCCAGCAGTTTTACGCAAGGCATCACACCGGCATTATTTATTATCATAGTTATGCTTCCCACTTCTCGTTTTACCTGAAATTACCAATAAACATTTAAAACCTTTTCGTTGCGTCAAGAATTTCAATATTCTTCATTTTCTTTATGTGTAACTAAGTCATACCGAATCGGCAGCTGCAGAAACCTGCTTCCTATCACTGACATCAACAATATAAGCAAATACAGCAGCACCTTTTCCTTTGAGTTCCATCACAAGATCATCTAGTTGCTGTTTGTTAATATCCCACACAACAAAGTTGACCTTTCCTTTGGTAACTTTTAAAATTTCCATGCATATGGCTTTGCCTATGCCATTAGCAGCTCCAGTTACCTTCAAGAATAAAAAATGTAAGATAAATGCATGAAAAATGATAAATGCTTAATGTTTAATAATAACACTATATTTTAATTACCAAAATAATTTCGCCATCAAGGGACTTCAGCGATGGCCGTACAAAAAATCTGAAAAAGCACTCCAAATAAACGAAAGTTGCGTAAAATGAAAATTTTATAAGAGCTCCTAAATTTACAAAATAATCCCTAATAAGAAGAAAAAGATATGCCATTGTGGGATTTTGATGGAAGCACTGGAGTTCAATCTTCTAACTCCTGGACAAGTGTAGCAAGAAGTAACAATTGTGAAAAGTAATTTTAGCATGATACGGAAAGTATTCTGAAAAACAATTCTGCAAACCATAAGTAGAATAAATCTGCTTTTGCAATTAGCTTTTAACACGATCACATATTCTTTGAAAAGGTACTAGGATTTTTACATTGTCTTCGTTCGGGCGTCTGTATTCCAAAAGGCATGTAGGTATTATACGCTGGTAATTTCCCAAGCATCCGATAGCGTTTGTGTAAAACATGCAAAGTAATGTAGCAATGCTTAGGAAAATACAAATGCGCGTGTAAGATTAAAGAGAATTTTCGAGATATTTTTCTTGATAAGAACATTGTTGCTTTGCTTGGGAAATATTGTATTAAAGTTAGAGATTATTGTGCATTATTCTACTATTTATAGTTCATTCATGAATAATCGCCGGATGAATCGCACTTCATTCTATTTCTCATTTATTCCAAGCACAATCTACTTATTTTACACTATTCCCACCTTTTTAGGCTGCTTATTCTATAATACTTGCTAAAATTTTATTGTACCGTCCATGTAATAATTCTGGAAATGCTGGAGGCAAAAGTACACCTCATCGTGAAATACAAACTGCTGTATAAATAACCACTTCCACAGAATTTTGCTCATTATAGTGAATGTAGTCTTAAATTTGCGGGTTATGCTGTCGCAATGTTATTTTAAAGATCGCAAAATTTCCCAAGTGCGAAAGAGATAATTGGATTGCTTATTGTTTACCGGCGAAAAAAATTATTAGTCTTTTAAAAACGAAATGGTCTATTGAACTTATGAACTTGCATTTTGCAATTCTAATTGATGCTAGCGTGCTCGACTTGACTGTTGTGTGAATATTGGTTTTGACCATCAAGCTTAAATACATTAACAGCCATTTCTTAACTGCGTGTAGATAATGACAGACTTTAAGCTATATGAGTTTTATTGAAGTTTAAACTGTTTGCTGTTTTGTGAACTTTAATATTAGGTGATAAGTACATTGTGCAACATAAATCAATTAATTATAATAGACTTAAGTTTATTGTTTAAGCATTCAACAAAGAAGCATTGTTTGTATTCAATCCTTTCGATTTTCATTCGCATTTGTCGCTGTTTGTACTAAAGGTAAATTGTTCCTGCATAAGCAAACTTAAGAAAAATATATTTTACCATTACCAATTTTTCATTTATATTTCTACGAAATTGAAGTGTAAATAGTTTTACAATATCCATTATGCTAACAACTGTAAATGAAAAGTTTCTCTTAGTATTAAGTTGTGTTGTATTGTAACCTTCCAACATTGTATTCAAAGAAAGAGGACAGCTTGAACTTGTCTTAACTTATAACCTGACTAATGTACCGCATGCAAATATATCACGATCACGAACTACTAATTTCACTAATGGGGAAACAATTAGTAAAAAGTAAAAGCTAACAGGAAATATTGCAGGGACAATAAATTATTGTTTAAGGTCATAGTACTGAAACAGAATTATTTATGAATTAGAACAATGTGTAATGTAATATACCCAAAAAATACAAACAACACCGTTACATTTACATGTGAACAATGAATCCATAAGCATCATAAATTTTATTTGGCAACAGTCTGCAATGGATAACAATAACAATTAATAAATACCTAAAATAGTGACAATAATGAGTACCTACTACCTATGTGGTAATTAATAAATTAATAAATTTACACTGTTTACAATTGCATGTACAGCGATGCGCGTAAATTGCGCATCATAGGAAATAGGGAAATACCTTAATGTTTGAAAATCCATCTCAAATTGTTTGGGAGGCATTTTCAAACACATTAAGGATTTTCCTATGATGCATGACTTGTGCCCCAACCCTAATGTTATCTCCCTATGATGCGTGACTTATGCGCATCGCTGTATATTATGGTGGATATACTTTACATGGCAAATTATATGTAAATATTAATGCAATGCACAAATAATTGAAAAGCGAAGACAGTATTTGTAAGTGTAGCATCTGATTATAACAAATGTAAATTAAATTGTATCTTTTGGTTCTAATTCCTGAGGTGTTGTTGCGATTGCGATGACCATTGTTTTCTTTTCGGTTTCATCATAGTGAAGAAAGATTTGAAAAATCCTAAAGGAGAATAAGTTTGCTTTGAAGGTGGAGTAATAGTTATTGGTACATACTCGATACCTTCTAAGGCCTCTCCCCTTCGTCTATATGTTCTCGCAATTTCATCTTTATTGTTCTTGTTCTTCTTTTTCTTCTTTCTTTTATTCTTGCGACGAATCCTATCATTGTGAATTGCTTCTTGCATAAAGGACGGTAAAATAGCTAGAATCTCTTTCTCCTCGTTGTATTTGTTTTTCTTCTTGTGGTCATCCTGAACGTCTGTGTCGTCTGTTTCATCACCTTCATCTGTATCCTCTTCTTCCTCAACATCATCATCCGCGTCTTTCTCTGCGTCCTTGTCGTCCTCTTTTGTAGTATTTTCCGGATCGTCTTCTTCTTTTGTAGTTTCATCTTTGTCTTCATCTGAATCTATAGGCTTAGCCGTAGCCGACTGTGCGGTTACTCTGTTCTTCTTCCTCCGACTTACCCGCTTTTTCTTTTTGTTCGAGTTTAATAAATCTTGCTCTGTTTTTATGATATTTTCTCCAATTGTTGATGCTATTTTATCGAAGTAATCATGAACTCCTATAATAAATATAAACATTACATGTTTAATATATAAATATTAGTCGGTAATAAAAGAATCGGTAGGATTTAGCATTTAGCGCTATAACTCCTATTTACCTCCTGAGCTGCCCGCCACTTCGGTAAACACACTAGCGTAGCTTACGGGTCTTCCGAACTTATCGAATTGCTTTGTCCGAGGAACATGAAAAGGATGATACGGCTTTGCTTTAAGAATCGCTTGGTGTGTTCGGTTAGCAAATATAGGAATGTTGGATGAAGGTTTCTTGTCTACAGGTATTTTCGAGAAAATCGGAGGAGGCTGAGTTGTTGTCGTGTAAAATGGAGCCGGCGACGCCTGTTTTAAGAACATGGATAATTATTGACCTTACATTGCTTACCTATTTGTATTAAAATATTTTAAATTCTGATTATGACACAAAACCGATAATTCTTTAAAAAATCTTATTTTTTCATGCATTCATGTTTTAAAAAAGTGAATGCTCTTTCTTGGAAACGAAATTCTAAAAGATACCTGATATTTCTTTTGATTTTTTGCTATTCTCAATAAATATTGTTATTTCACAACACATCACATAAAATGCCACAATTTTTCATTTCGTTACCCACCTGTTGAAAATGGTTTTTGTGAAATGGACGAACGTATTGATTGCCAATTTGAACGGGTCGACCCCATTGAAGCCTTACGGGTAGAATCGGGAGTCCAACAGTTGGATTTCGATTATCTACATCATCATCGTGTAGGTTTGGTTTATGTTTCAACGGTTTGTTCTTATTGTAGAAACTTGTTGTGCTTCCATACTTAGAATTTTGCGTTAAAAATTCTTGTGCGTGTTGCAATTGTTGTAATTTAACAGGACTTGGTTTCTTCGCTCCAGTAGGACTTGCTGTCGGATATAATAATTGATTAACTTCACCTGGGTGTAATTCGTGGACGACAAGAGCGTTAGGGATTGTGATTTGGGGTCTGCTTGGGTGATAATTGGAATAGTATTTATTAGAGTATGGTCTCTTTGTTTTCCTTCTCTTTTCAGCTTGCCGTTTTTGAGCTTGTTCTCTCAGAAACTGATCTAACTCATCATCTTCTATTTTTATCGGTTTCCTTCTCTTTGGTGGTCGAGCGTAACCGGGATCTTGAGGTGAGGTGAATGGGGGTGGGGGGCTTGGGCCGTCATT
This sequence comes from Yoshiicerus persimilis, assembly GCA_020352615.2. Classification (NCBI taxonomy): domain Eukaryota; kingdom Metazoa; phylum Arthropoda; class Collembola; order Entomobryomorpha; family Tomoceridae; genus Yoshiicerus; species Yoshiicerus persimilis. The sequence continues at coordinate 18,742,559 of CM036944.2, read as the reverse complement.
TTCTATTACAACAGCACCACTGTTCGCAATGCTCATAATTTCATCGTAACTTAGTTCACATCCGCTAAAAAGTAGTTGACACTGTTCTGGAGTACGAAATCTAGTATCATTTCTTAAATCCTCTTGAGATTGGTGGATTTCTTCAGACTGTCGGAAAATAAATTATCATTAAAAACTAGCTAACTTTTAATTTTGCACGAAGAAGACAAGAGCATAACAGAGACATCGAAACCTACAAAATCTTAATATTGTATTTTATAATTATTCAAAAAAAATTATACTACGACTCTTACGTACCTCTTCCGCTTGTCTTTTCATTCGACCAAAAAATGAAGCTTTTCTTCTCTTTAAGACCCCACCATTTAGTTGTCCATTTGTAGAGTCACCGTTGTTCCCGTTTTTATCTTCGGACCCTTTGAAAAGGGATAAGGAAGGCATGGGCATTGAAATGGTGGGCAAACTGGGCATTTTAAAACTTGGCATAAGCAAGGTTTTCAATTTTCCCATTACTCCCGTTTCAGTGCCGTTATTTTTTACTCTATCTACAGCAAGAGCAGTCAAAACATCATCCCTATTTAAACCAAAATCTTCATTCGATCCAGAATAATCTAAATCGTCTTCAATGGATTCGCTTTCCTTTTCCTCCTTTTCCTTACTTTCGTCACTGGTACTACTGGGTGTAGGTTTTGGATTACGAGGAGGAGGATGTTGATGTTGTACTGGACTGAAAATTATAGTAAAAGGTTTAAATCTTAATTCTCTGTTGTAAGTTTAGTGAATCAAGAAATACACATAATATATTGAGGTAGGATTCCTGAAATTTGGTATGAATCACTTGAAAGATGGTTCTACACGAAAGAATTTTGATCACATAGACATTTCTACAAATATGGGTCGTTTATTGAGTAAAAACTCGTTTCAACCGCATTCAAGCGTGAGAAGAATATAAACGAGCTAGAGAATTATAATTTAACTTTCAATCTTGCACTGCTCTTTCCACAGGCAGGTAAAGTGAAAAGTGAATAATCATCTCTCACTTCTGGGCATAATATTTAGTACAGTCTAGACCTCAGGGCTACATCACATTATAAGTCACCATACAACTCAATAGAAATGCAATATTTCACGATTTAGCAATTCCTTTACTTTGCACGTGATTGATCGAGTTTATATGCATTTAACAAATCACTGCAATCAACAAGCAATCAAAGAAACCGAAAACGATTGTCTCTACATGAAATGAAATGCAGTTCTAGTTTTTCACAACTGATCTTGAATTGAATGAATGAAGTCATTAGGTACCTCTGCGTATGTACTACGAATCCAATCAAGAATAGGGTTCTAGAATACAAACTACTTTTCTTTCACCAACTACACATGACAAGAGACTAGAAGAACTAGAATATAAATAAATTTATGGATGTATCTAGAATAACTAAGATGAAAACATAAGTGTATCTCTAAATATAAAAATGGAAACGTGCAAGATTATGTTCAACGAGTAAAACTGGAATGGCATAGTTTTTTCAGAAATCATGATTCATGACGTGACACTTACAAAGGAAATGGTCCACTATTTTGCTGTTGTTTCAATATCGAATGAGGAATCGGTCTCAGACTACTTAACACTGCCGTTTTCTTTTGTCCAGATTCACCCTGAACAATACAAAGATATTTCGGAAGACACAGAAATGGATTTTGTTGTCTCATCTCTATTTCGTGTTGTAACTGTTTCATGTACGCTTCTTTCTCTAAGGCTGCCTGATCCGGAGGCTCTTCTTCTGAACTTCTTGGCATCTGTTTTCTATTTTTTGAGGCTCTGGAAATTTCTATGAAATGCAGAAAACAAAATTATTTCTCCGGGCTGTTTTATTTTCTCAGAATTTAGGAGTTTAACACTTGTGTATCACTTACCACAAACTAAAAGAAGGACTAGACCTCCAAGAATGACATATTCTCGTTTCATTGTGCTATCTCCTTAAAGATTAGCACTGGTTCAGTCTTAAGATAATTAGAATAATTACGGTACAATACAAACAGTTAACAAAACTTGGAATACTAGGTTAGATATTTAAAACTGAAAGATAATTAGTAAAAAATAAAAATAGATAGTAGGAAATTCAAATGCGAAGGAATAAAACACTGTACAGTATACATGTTAGCAAACGGAAATACCAACTCGAACTGAGACTTCACATTGCGTTCAAAGGAAATCCTACAGTTTGCAACTTTGCAAGTTGAGATTATTGTAATTGTACTTTAGGAAAACGTAAGTATATAGGTAAATGGTACCACAGCCAAAGTAGGTATATTCCTTTAGGACCAGTTCACAATTACAATTATACCTACAGCGGAAATACAGTGATTTACTGTGTACTCCACCTTAACATAAGGTAATTACCTGCAAGAAATGGAAAATAACTGTGGTAGCGATGTATAATATGGTAGAGGGACTGAGGGAAATAAATGTATTGGCAAAGTAAATACAAAGAATGAATAAGAATCATAATACATGTATTAAAAACAAGAATGAATCCAGTTTGTAGTGCATACGTTTGTATCGCATTCCGAAACAGAAAGTGGACAGGTGAGTTTTCGATAAGTAAGCCAAGTGCAGCTAAAAGTAAGGCATTTGTGCGTTTACGGAGGTTGTGACTGTACCTTTGTGATCAACTCTCATGTTTACGACTATTCTGTTTACATGTGCTCATTATGTACATTATCTGTTAAATTCGACAAGTGCAGTGAAGGGCGTAAGTCAAGCATCATAGGGAAATAACATTAGGTACGATGTTTAAAAATGAATCTCAACAGTTTGAGACGCATTTTCAAACATTGCATGAATTTTTCTATGGTGCGTGACTTAAACTCAAAACCCTATGTTATATTCCTATGGTGAGTTATTTGTGCCCTTCACTGTACGGTAATCCTTTGTCATGCACTACATACTTAAAATTTAGGACCTTCCTAAAGAAAAGAAGAGTTTTACAGGCACTTTGACTACTAAACCCATAAATTCAAATTATCATGTTTATGACTTATGACCATTGCAGAAACGAAATAATAAATTGTTTGTTGTTCTATTGCTTTATAATCCTCTTGACTGATTGGGCGTTTCTCTGACTTGGCTCCTGGTCTAGTTAGGATCAAATGCAAAGATAATTCAATTTTTATAACGACTCAACCTGTTCGTTGTTTGATTTCCAATTAATCACACCTGCGTTTTTCGCCCTATACTTATGTACTTATACACTATGCTAATTTTATTAATCTTCAAACTGTTTCAATAGGTTTCAATTAATTGAGCAATGTATATGATAAAACCATTGATGATATGAATTAGTTAAATCATAAATTGTCAAGGAAGTCTTAACGCATAGTTGTCTGTATTTACATGTCCTTTACTAGTTGTAGGTAAAAAATTCGGGTTCTAAACTTATTTAAAAGGACACGTTAACTATTTCGGATTAATCGTCGATTATTATTATATATTTTGTTTCACTATTTTTTATTATAAAACACTCAGGTTTCCTTGCTTTTCTCTTATTTCATATATAGGATGTTAAATAAAGGATGGGGCATGAGTGAGGTATCAGTAAAAATATTTTGAATTGCATCCTTTTAATTGAGTTTTAAAGAATATTGCAAATGTGCTTTTTAATTGTTTAACAATGAAAACAATACAATGTAAAACTTTCCCTAGCAAAACTGCTAAGTGGTAATTACAATATAGCAAACAAAGTATGCGTGTCCCCGATATGGTTAAATAGGTTGTTTTTAATGTTGTAATTTAGCTATATTTTATAAGCGTTCACGGAACACCATTCTCAGAGTTAATTGCGTGCTTCCTTTATATTCAATGTTAGTATTCCCGTCAGTTAATCATTAGCTCGCGAATTAAAAAGGTGAGAATATGATAACAGATTCAATTATACAACCATTTAAGTATTCAGCTCACATTCAAAGGTCTAGGTAGAAAACTCAAAGTCTTTCTTGGATAAAATTTTCCTTTTTGTAGCGATTAGTAGCACGTAGGTTGGTTAGAATGCGAATGGCATGATAATTCATTGTGACAATATACTTCGATATAACTTTATTCTCCAAGTGGGAAGTAAGTAATTTTCAGTACAGACATTGTTCCTTATAGAATTAAAAAAGACTTCAACTAAAAATGTCAAATTTGTTCAAGGCTGAGGTTCATTGAACTGTTTTTTAGTTAAATGGGGCCACGAAAATATTTTAATAACTGCATTTCTGAGGAATCTTTGTTTTTGCATGATATTTCGTGTTTACCCATCAGAAATGAAGATCTCTGTTATTAAATACACATATTTACTGTATGTGTATGGGTGCAATAGAGAGAAATGGAATGGTGCACATTTGAGCAATATTAATATCCATTTCTTTGATATTTGTGGAAAGGATAGGTTCCTGGTTGGTGTTTTGCACTAATATACATTACAAGGTACATTTACAAGAAACAAAAAGTATTATATTTCCATCTCATTTGAAAGATGCCGTCCAACCAGAAGCGAGGTAATAATATACTGGCCTATTTTATATTCTAAAGTAAGGGGCCTTAGCAAGTAGACTAAACTAAACTATACGGGGAAATAGGGGATGGTATAGTGCATTGCATTACCTAAGAATGGGTGCTATACGTATAGGTAGGGAATGGAAGGTACCTTACCGCAAAAAACATAAACATAATGGGTAGAAAGATACAGAGAGACGAAAGAGAGAGATCTGCTCACGCCTACAATAGAATTGTTCAGTGAATGCTTAAAAGATATTGTGTGAGTTGAGTGCACACTACTCTGGCACCGATAACAGTAACTGTAGTCGTAATTTTGGGTCTATTTGCAAATAAATAGAGAATTCGGGAGTGGAAAAGCCTATCCCATCAAGACAATAGTGTAAAATACAATAAACTAAAGGTAAAATACAGCGTAAGCCTTGTGGTCGTAAAAAGAATACGAATGTTGAATGTAGGTCATGCCTGACACTTGGGACGAGTTCCTTTCCTTACACAGCTCACAAGGAAATTATGGCTGCTTACTGTTTTTAAAAGCGAGAGCTCGACCCACTGTAAGAGAACACTCCTATCTGCAATTGTACTGTACATACAGATACAGATACAGATACACGTCATGCCATGCCGCATTTACTTTTTGGAGTCTCCTCTGTGGTAAAATGAAGAAAGAGAGTATCCCTACCTATCTCTATATATGCATACACACGTGTGTAACAGTTTTTCACTGGAAAGCATAGGGACTGCTGGAAAGTAAGTAAATCAGGAGAAAAGGGAGAATAAGCCGAACTAAAGAATACATGCGAACGACTGTGCGAAAAACAAAGCAGTCAAAGCCAGACTGTAACTGTACTTTACAGACACACACTCACACACATGAACAGGCAGAACGAGAACATGCAACACTAAAAGAAAAAGTAGAAAGAGGAATTACATTGCCTAGCATTACATTACATTACATTAGAATGAAGTGGAATGGAATGGAGATGTGAAATGGATTGGAGTAGTTGCTAGTGTAGCGACTAGCGACCCAGTTTGTTTCTTGGTATTAATGGGTGCTCCCTGGACGGAAGTAGTGTACCAGACAAAAAACCCATAAGTATTCCGGAAAAAGAATTTAACAAAGAAATTTCCCTATGGAGCACCACCATGCAATACAAGTACACATTCAAACAATACAATTCCACTACACCGAGAAATGAACCAATGCAATGGACATGGACATCATACAAGATTTTAGTAAATGACATCTGTAAATCCCAAATGTTCAAGCACACTGAAAATTAAACTCATCTTTACGCTATGTACATGTGCCAAGTGATGGTCGCTTTTATTCACTCTGTTTTCATACATGAACATTTATTCTCTTTACTCTACTGCAGTTGTGACACACCACAGGTATTAAACTAGTACTTACAAGGGAAGAAACCGGATTCAAACAAATTTCAACGAATATGTTCCAAGTAATTGCAAAATCTTCATAACCCTTCTCTCTTTCCAGTTTCTTCCACAAAAGAAAAGTATAATGTTATATATATTGATGAGCTTAGTCACAAGTGAGAATGGTGCAGTAGAAACTTTTCCTCTGTCACATACGGTACTCTGGTGAATTCAAAAGAAAATTACAAACCGAGTTTCTTTGTCGTCATAAAGGAAACATGCTAGAATTTTCGCCTCCAAAACACGGAATTCACGGATACTTCATAATTTAAGAATGTACATGTACCTAACTTTCAAAACTATGTTTCTCGTTTTCGCCATGCAGATTTCTGTAATTGTGTGTCATACTAAATTCCTGGACCCTTAAATATTATTTTTGTAACCAAACCACAATTCCAAATCTAAATAAGTAAGTGAAAGGAAAACCAAATTGTTATAGAATTCAAAAGTAGTTTTCTTAATTGCACACTCAGGAAACTCGAACGTGACAAAGTGCTAAACTGTAATAATAACTAAATGCGACATTGTTATTGTGGCAAGAAATGAGGAAAAGGACAACAAATAATGACAACGAATCAGTTTGAAATACAAATCAGCCACGGAGCATTAGTTGCCAGACAGGAGCAATTAATTCTTTGGATCCACTCAGACAACTAATACTATATCTGTCTTATACTCAAGGAACAAATAGCCTCTTAGAGTAATACTGTACTTTATGGCTGTATCTCCTCGACAGAAGGTGACAGAATTCAATTTGTAATGGAATCACGTCTCAGGGCGACTAGGTTTCCTTTCGTGGTTCAAGTGGGCCTAATTTTTCTTTGCAATTCTACTTTCTGCACACATGCATTTACCATTCTGTCATACATATTGCAAAAGGGGCAATAATTCATACAGAAATTGCAAAGAATGGCCGCTCAATGCGATTTTCATTACTTTTCACTTTCCCAAATATGTCACTCACGTACTAAAACGTTTGTTTACAAATATTTGAGAGATAGGTGCCCTTAATATGACCTGCAATACAAATTCAATGCGCCATTTTTTTGCAATTGACAAAAATTGATGAATTTACGTTTCAAAATCTTAGAATTAAGATATTCGCGTAAAATACAACAAAGTAACAATTTATTGTTCTCAAATTTATAGCAATATCAAAATTAACTAGTGACCAGTGTGTTCGGATAGAAAACTAGTGTTATATATTGTGTTTCATTTTTGCTAGCATTTTATTTGACAACCCAATTTGCTTTCTTCACTTGCAGTCCTTCAGTTTCATTTCAAAAGCAGAGATTCTTTTGAAATTGGCATGCTTTTTTAACTTGTGCTTCCTCTCGAAAGAATCATGATTCAATACACAGAAAATAATACATATTTGTGGTGTACTGTCAAAATAAGTTGCGGTTTCACTCAGTTCAAAGTCAGAACAGAAACCCTTTATTTCTTGCTGTCGTGTCAAGACGCAAAAGTAACGTCCTGCCACTTGCAATACTGCTATTGTTGTTCTAAATCCTTTTCTTTTAATTTTTGTGGGTTATAGTTAAACTTTTCGTTATAAATGTTGTTACAACTTTAGCATCAAACGGATATATGAAACCAATACTGTTTGACAGTATTGGTCAGTATTGGTCACTTGTATTTTCACTATTTGTTACAAAAGTATTGAGTAAATAAAAATTATTCAGATATGTTTTTCAAAACTATTTGCATGTGTAGTTTTATAATTTCTTTAAGCTCACTACACAAAATTAGACTGTTCACATAGTACATTTTTATAATGCATACGTATTTTTTAAATGATATTTTTTTAAATTAACAAATTGAATCACGTTTCGTCGACACAGGTCATCTAGTTAAAATTTTACTCAACGAAGAAATTGATTTTTTCTGAATAAAATTATATGGACATTTTTAGACACATTGTTTTGCATATTTTACAAAAATACAGTTACACATAGTTTGTAAATAAATAGTTCTCCCCCATCTCTATGAAAAATGAATCTGTACCGGTAACTTTCGTTAACTGAGGAAAAGAGATTATATTCAAAGAATTCGTATTCTCATGGCCAAATGGAAATCGTATTACTGACACGACAATAATACAGGGAAATTAGCGTGTGCCACGGGAAGTTAGAGTGCAGTAGTGTTATGGTATGCGATGTTGGTGCATTACAAGGTCCATGTCTGTAAGTAGACATAATATGTTGGTGCGTGGCTGAGTATAGTGACAAACACAATGAAAAGTTGAGTGTGTCTACTTGGTAGGATGTCTACTATTTAATATCAACTAAGGAATCTGTTGATATTGAAATTTTCTTTGCGTAGGCAGAGTGCTTGGTAGCTTGAAATATATTCATAGCTTTCCGGATGAATAGAAATTGAAGCCGGAGGATTTCTGTTGGGGAATTTCATATTCTTTGGTGGATTGCATTCTGGTTTTAGGCCTAGTCACAGGATAGGGCCAATAATACAAGTTTTGTAGGTGTGACTGAAATGAACTGCATTGCACTTAGTCAGAGAGGGAGGGAAGACGGATTCAAAGTACACAGCAAAGCAATGTCATGTAATAGCATGTACTATTACTGGAAATAGAAAACCATCTGCGTTACTCAAAGATCCATTTGGATTTACAAAGTAAAGAGAAGATGAAAATATCTATGGTTAGAATTTAGACTGCACACTGCAGACGAAATCAAAATCCATCTGATTCTTCGTCAGCTTATGGAAAATAAGTGCTGAATTCTAAAATTCCAAATTCGAACGCAAATCTATAGGAGAAAGTTTATTTAAATCGGTATAGTCTTCTATTTGTACAGTAGTCATGCAGTTAACCAATAAAATTTCCTTTACATTATCAGAAGAGTGATACGATTATATTATACGAATGATTCCATGTATCTATAAAACAAGTGGAATATTACATGGAGCATTACTTTACAGACGGACGTAAATATGTATTTCTTTTGCTGGTCTCTTCAATAAATTGCATTTTTTTCTCATTGCACCGGAGATCGAAGTCGAAAGGACGAAATTGACCAGAAGCTTTTCTATTTGTTCATGATTTATTTTTCGGTTTGAATAGCTACTCCTCGTATATTCTCTCAAACATAGTACCATTCCGCAGAACACTCATTCTTTCTTACTTATTTGAAATATGGAAAACTCCAGGTTTCCCTTAGTGTATTTTAGTCAGGTTCCTAGCTCCTTTACAAGTTCCAGGCTTTCTTCGTTATGCTATTTGGCGACAGGCCTCGACTTGAATCTAGACAAGAACTTATGTACTTAAGGAATAAAACATTCCAGAATGTGAATTAAAATCATAAATGCAGTATTTCCACGAATCCCCAAATTCGTAGCAATTTTCCTCAAAATTTTACCTTCAAAAGTTTTAATTTAACAAATAGCAATGCCAAATGTTAAGAAGAGGAGTTTGCAATGCTCCCGTTAGTAGAATGCGCACAGATCCTCATAACATAACCTCATAACATGCATTCTTATAACTACATATATCCGTTATACTATTATATGTAGATTACAGAGGAAGCTAAGGTAATACTTAGGTAAAGTGTGTTGGGAAATTTTTTCTGTATAGGCATACTGTATATTATGTGTATTTTTTGAGTTGTCTATAATTCACAGAAGGTTTATGTAGTTCTGGTGGCATTTGTATCTGTTGTAGGTAAAGCATTTTGGTGTAAGTTATGTGTGTTTGTACTTCTACGAGTGATTCTTACGTATTTACAAGGTATTCGTCGGAATTCGTGCGAAAAAATATTTTCTGTTTCCTTCACTCCATTCCACTTGACTATTTCTATGCTCACGACTCTACAGTAACTATAGGAGTAAATGGGAAAGTAATGTAAACTAACGTTGAAGAAAGATGGTCTAAGGACAGCTTAGCTCACGAACAGTTTTCGCTTGCATTTAATATGCTTAGGTATTACCTCTGTAAAATATAAGCGTTTTATATAACAAAAAGGACTTAGGAATTACACTGTACCTATGTCATTGGTTGGCTTTGGCTACCTTGGTTCGTTTCTTCTTTCCTCCTTCTTTCCCGGACTTGTCTTTTCTCGAGATTCTTGTATAGTGTACTCTGCCAGTGTGTGGCCTGACTTGACTTGACTTTTCGCTGTAGAACATATAGTAAAGCAGAATGTGGTAAATACATAGAAGTCCCGCTATACAGCACTTCCCGCTGTGTCAGCTCGTTTTGTGGAAAAGTGGAACAAGAGTTTGGTCGTAGTAACTTAGCGTAGCGTGGAGCAAGTGAAAAATAGAAATGGCTTTTTATTTTCAGTACATTAAACACAGATTATTTATTAGAGTGGTTGCGTTTGGTTTCGTTTAAATTTGTTGTGTAACGATGTGTAGCTGGAATTGTGCCTTTCTACAGTATCTATCTAAATCTAGTCCAATGCAATATACTTTCTGTGTAACTGATCTCAGCTGAACTGAATTGCACTAACGTACATACGTTAGCTTCTGCTTATCGTTAACTAGAACTTAGACGTAGTTAACTTTGCTTCAGGATAAGGATACTCTCTACTCAAGTAATAATAGTCCAGTCCATTCAAACAATTCTATATCCAACCTAAGTAACTACAGATATGCTGTAAATCTTTTTCTCAAAAGCCAAACCAGAACATATAACTTTTATTTCAAAGAATCTACAGACAACTAACCAATGTAAGACGCTTCTATATAACTATACCCTATCAAGTGATTTACAGATTAAGCCAAACCATGAAACCATGAATGCCATTGCATTTCAGACTCGGTTCCAGAATCACTGTATTTTATATTTCCTTTCTTTCTCTTACAGGTAATCCCATTTTCTTAATAGTAATCCATTTCTACTTTAAATCACTGTCGAATTAAGAACTCTGCTTGCTTTGGAGATCCCCGATAGAAACACAATAAATATTTGTACATAACCTCACTCTAATACAATTTGACGACATAACAGTTGTTTTAAACACACCACTTCACTGATCGCAGATTTATTACCCTCAAAGATAATGGTAATAGTTTTTACACAGATAAATTACTTATCTAACAAAAATTTGTTACTTTTACAACTACTTCAGTCCCATTTCTACTATAAGTCAGATTTGTATTGTATTGTAGCATATAAATTCAGATATACGGAAATATTCAATTATAATCAACTCATACATATTATCTGGAAATGTGACATTTGTAGAGCAAAGAAGAAAGTATGTTCCAGAAGTTACATAACCCTGGAATGTATTTCTATATGTAGAACAGAGTTGGGCTTTTCGGAGAATCCGGGCATTGTTAGCACTTAGCACTTTTAGAAGAAAGAAAGCACTAGAGAGAACAAAAGGAAAGTGTAAACGAAGAGGAGTACGTGTGCTCTGCAAAGGCCTATTGGATCCCGGAGCAGCACCGGGTTCTAAAGTAAAGAGTGAGAAGCCCTTTGCTCACATTCTTAGGCAATTAATTCAAGACAGCCTTCCTGAGCGGCTAGCACAATAAGTAACGGAATTCCCATAACACCATTTCTCTTTGGATGAGCGTCTTTTATTAAACCGCACATTCCTGGTTTTTGGTTGGACTTGGACTATTACTCTGTTCCTCTTCTCTCTCGTCTCCTCTTTCAACTTCAACTAGCAAGACCAGACCACACCACTTACATAAGACACTCTTCCTAGTATACTTACATAAATGTCTACTATATATTATACAATACACTCTATGTATCCATAAAGTCCCCCTCTGGATCTAGTTCCCCAACAGGGGGAAGTATGTTGTAGATATTTTTTACATTTTTGGAAAAACCATAATTTAAGTAGTCTAATAGTTTCACGGTCATGCAAAAAGTGCAGAAATTGGAAAGGGGAGGAGCTAAACTATGGAAAGTGGTCCCCCCTATGTATTAAATACCTAGGGGAGGAGCCAAAAATTTGGGAGGAGCCGCTGGTCTCTGGAAAAAAATTTTTTTTTTTGCATTCTTTTCCCCCTATCGAAATAGTTCTTCCCCTTCCATTTCAGTGGTGGATAATGTAGTTTTGAAATTATAATTTATTCCCCTATACAAATAATTCCCCTTGAAAGGAATAATTTCTATATATTGGGGAAAATGCATAAAAATGTGCTTGAAAAAATATTCCCCCCGGGGTACTATATAATAAATACGGTGTACACTCTGGTTTCTGGTTTTGGCTTGGATAAGTTTCTCCTCTCGTGCACTATATAGCTGCACATGAGTTGAGTTAGTTCTCTATGTAATACTCACATCACATCCCATCACGGAAAAAGCGGCTAGGATTTTGCTACATACTTTTACTCTACTTGGTAAAGGAAGTCAAGCCAAGGAACATCACATCACACGCTCGACGAATACGATGTGCTGTTGACAGAAGCGAAAATTGCTGAAAGATCACGAGGAGAATTAAAATTATGAAAATCTCTCTCAAGAGCAAAAGAAATCCGGCAAGGCCTTTTTATTCATGTTAACTCGAGTTAAGTTAATGCTTCCGACAAAGAGGATACACTATCTGTATATTATGTTACCAGTCTGGAATTCGGTATAAGGTGTACAAAAAGAAACTATGTAAGTGTGGCATACACTCGGTTATGTGTAATCTGAGTGAGTTGCTTTTCCTTCCTTATAATTATAATTGTGGAGAGCTAGCTAGGCCGCAATACCAAAGTTAAAGATTCTCTGCACTGTAAAGGCAACTCTACTCACTCGCAGACAGACAGTTAAATAAAACGGCAACGACAAATTTGCAATAAGATCACGTTCTTATAGCTTCCTCACAGCTAATTTTTCCGAACAGTTTTTTCCCACGTGTAGTTTTCCTATGCCGTCCCCCAGTTTGTATTGTAGACACTATTTGCACTTGCCAACTTACATTAAATACAAATACTACACTTGCGACTTCCAAACATACTTTTTTCTTCCAGACAGCACCCTAATTTCATGTTTTAGAACTCCTCTCAAATAAAACGAACAATATTTTTTAAATGTATTTTACAAACACAAGTAGGAGAAATACAGCATTTCAAGAAAATATCGGATATCACTTTTTAGTGACTTTAGGCACTTCATGTACAACTTTTATAACTCTATTACTAGAGATAAAATTAAATGATTCTGTTTTTTTAGCATGCAAGTTAAAAATTGTTTCTTTGAATGCGTTTATTCTAATGAAGGAGCTAATTAGCATAATTTGCAACAGATATTTAATGGCAGTAAGATAATTTATATGTTAAAATGCGGGAAGCTACTTTATGTTTTTGGTAAGTCGGTCTATCCGTCCTTCAGTGGTTCTGCAGCAAACAACTCTAGAATAGTTTGACATAATTCGTTGAAAATTGGCTTTCTAGGGTTTAACTAAGTTCGAAAATTGTGTCATTCGGATCTTTAACCTAAATAAGCCATTTATGCAACTTAGGTAATTGTTTTTGTAGGTCGGGCTTCGTGGGAATTATATTCTTATGCCTTTTTGATAATTTTACGTTGACGTACCACAATATTAACCCCGGTTTACTTAAGAATGATAATTATGCATCTTTTTTGAGACCATACACTGGGAAGAATGCCTGCTGGCTATATTACGAACGTAAGTACACATTGAGTATGTAACATATTAGATTTATAATGAATATGTAGATTTGTATAATGAACTGTAGGTTGGCTGGATTGGAGGAGAAGAGAATTGATTCAGTAAGCGGGTAAACCAAGCCCTTAAGTCAAAGTCAATAGAGATAAATCAAATGAAGACTGAAGAACGAAACGGGAAAGCTATAAGGTTAAGTAGTGAAGCCGAGGCCAGGCCAGGCCAGGCCAGAGCGGTGAGGGAACATCGGGACGAATACAAGAGAAAGTAGCAGGCATTGATTCGGCGATATGTAGCGAAACCACGCAACAAATGCTGCTGGTAGTTTGAATTTCAAGTCAGTGCTTTGCTCCTATTCTCGAACCAAGTCGAAATGGCAAACAAAAGCGAGAGGCTTAAATTAAAGCTTTCGGCTCTTGCTTTCAGTCTCTTTATTCACAAGTTAATAAATCAATATATACTTTCCTGCATACATTAGCCCCCTAACTAACAATAAGTAAGACTACAAACATATTAACGAATGTGCGTGCACTATTATCTCCATGTACAATCAAACATCAAACCCGCTTCTGTTCTAGCCTGCTTAGTGCAAAATTAAAAGTGCCTATACACCGTAAAACCCGAAACACTCACTAGGGTAATTAATATGTCAAAAGCTAATGTTCTGCATGCTAATAGCAAATAAATATTCATTGAACTCTCATGTCAAACCAAACCAAGGCAGGATTGGTAATTAATTAATATATACCTATATAACTTATTAGGCAAAATGTTTTTTCCTTTGAAATGTAGATTTATTTTTTGCAAATTCAATCAGACACAAAGAAATATGAGAATGTCAAGTTACATATAAATCTCAGTGAATGAATGAGATTTATTTTCGGTTTCTTTACGATCCATGTAGAGTGCTAAACATTTTGTGTATAATTTATGGTATTTATTTACTCTGCCGATACTTTCATCAACTCGTTAGGAGAAAGTATTTTCCAGGAATGAGAATAAGCTGCTTTGTTATTTTGAGTTTTGAGGGAACCCAACTAATTATTTGTTTTCTAGGGAATTTTGTACAATAGTAATGTAGCAGACAGATGCAGATGTAATAAAAATGGGAGCATGGTAATGAGAATGAAGGAAGGGTCTGCGATTAGATTTATTTGCTGTAAGCAAACACGATCGGAACGCTCATGTTCACATTACATGTTAAAATTGAAACTGACTCTATGACTCCGATCCGACCTCCAGTTTCGGTTTTCATAATTGGATTTCTAACTTGGAAACCAACTTTGTCCAAGTGAGCAGAGAGTAAGCAAATATGTGCAATTGATACTTCGAATTTCGGTTTTAATACAATTCCCCATCCGCATACATACATAATATACACTTAGTACCTACAATAGGGCTTTTATGTATCCGTACAGATTTCAGTTTCTGCTTTTTGGTGATGGCTTAGGAAATACTGTTAATGTAACAAGAACAAACGGATGCATATGTCATGTCACTGAGTAAATATTATAACAGCAGACACACATTATGCTACTTAACATATATGCAAAGAATCCATGCTATGAAAATGATTGGAGCTAATGCACTAAACAGTAATGTAAGTGATAAAATTATGTAAACTTGCATATCAGTGTCAAGAAAGAATCAACCGTAGCAAGTATGAATAAATAAGAACGACTGTACTATTGTTTGCCTTCCAAGCTCATTTTACATTCATGATTCCCTTCAATGTTGCTTCCTGAGCAATTTTTTTCAAACTAAATATAGTTGAATCCTCCCTTTGTTGTATCTCCTTTTATGAATAATGTCGTTATGATAATTTTTAATCTATCAGCACTTATTACGTCAATGTAAGGAAGGAAATGGCAATATTTTATCTTCTACATAACAGTACCGATTTTTTTGCTTTTCTTTTAGTGTAAAAGTATAGGTTTGTTGCCAATTCGTAATAATACTAGTTTGCAAATTATTGGTGCAATATAAATTATAATAGATTTTTAAAAGAAATATTTCCTAAAAGTATTGTACATAAAGAAATGTGTGTGTATTAAATAATCTAATAATAAATGCAAATATTTAATCTTATTCATAGCTCTTAAATTAAATGTGGTAGTCTAAAACAAATATATAGTAACCTAAAATAAGAATAACGACATATTATATGTTTAGTGCTCCCAGTGGCAGGTGATTTATTCAGGAAATGACAGCTTGACTCGTATTTTGCGATATCCTCCGTGTAGATATCTAAATTATACTTTAGAAATGTTTTTCCGTGATTTGCATGTAAAATATCTAGTAAAACAGAAATCCCGGCGATATGATGTAAGTGTGTGAGCAAGATCTGATCGCCACATTTGTACAAAACCAATGTTCAAGGGTGTAAATATAGAAAATGATATTTCATTTCGGTTCAGTGACTCTGACATAAGTTTTCATGTATGAAAGCCATTCATCATGTAAATAACTGGATTTTATGAGTATTTAAGCACTTTAAAACTCACAAATGTATAAAATAGCACCCTTTAAGACAACACTTAAATACACTAAAGTATACAAAAAGAGTAGACATTGCAATTACAATGTGTTTCCACATATGTTCAGACCCTATTACTATTAACCTTCGAATACTCCATCATAAAGGCAACCATTATATTTTCCTTGCCCTAAAACAGTAGTAATAGTAATGGCAATTTTAGTTATGTCTTTGGAGTTTTTTTCCAAAGCACAAAAACATATCCTGTTTCCATATTCCTGCACGCATTATCAATAAGTGTTGCTTTATGTAAAACGTAGTTATATGAGTGTGACTACTTTAGTATATGCAGAAAAACTCAAGCATTGCTTAAACAAGTTCCGTTTAGCTCAGAATGACTTTAGATAGAGAAGATAAGAGCCCTAGTAGTTAACTCGATCAAGTCAAGTCAAGTCAACTCAACCTTAAATAAGGTAAATCCAAAACGTCAAATCGGCAAATGAATATACAGAACGTAAAAACATTACCAAAGACATGTGTATACAGTACAGTACACTATTTCTAGAATGCATGCACATGGAGTTAATTGGATATAACCACTGGAAGTGCAGAACGTTCCACGTTAAAACAAAATTGAGCCAGTTCAAATATAATAAACATAACATTGCCAAGTCAAAAGTAAAGCTAAAGCTAAACGAGAGATATTAACATTCCATGTGCCATTAGACACATTTCTTGTTGCACATGCAGTCATTACAGAGTTATTAAGATAAGACAAATGGTTATTTTCCTTTGAATGGAGTACTCTAATGATACATTTTACAAAACATGCTTTTAGCCTTCAACTACTTCTACAACATGTTTGCAATTACATCGTCCAATTACTATAAACACGCTCCAACTAATTAAATGTTGTTTGCCATTATTTTACTTAAAATTGAATACTAAATAGAGAATTTTCGGACTATTATTTCGGGGAGTCATCTACAATTTACAATTACACTGTTAAAATTTGAACAATCTAATTTATTGGTAACAACTTTTATGTTTACTAAAAATTTCATTATAAATAACACAATAACTTTCTTCATAATTTTTTGCATTTTTTACCAAAGTGGACTTATATTTTCACACATGCTATTTTTATGCGTGTAATTAAATATTTAGAAACTACATAGGTAGGTCTGTGAAAGAGATAGAAAAGTAACTTAATGGTAGAGATAGGAAGTAGTAGTGAAGGACACTCCGAAATAGGGATAAGTTAGGAGAGCCGGGTAGAGAGTTAAGGCTGCATGCGCAGCAGATGATCAAATCCGTTTGCCTTCCACTTCCACCTCAGTTCAGTTCAGTGAAGTTGAGATCTGACTGTGTGTGAGTAGAGAGTGGAGTGGAGAAGAATATGATGTTGGTTTGGTTGGTAAGGCTTCGGGCTCTTGTCAGTGTAAGTTAGCCTGGCTGGTTGGCCTTCTTCAGTTGAGTTTTTGTGAATCGCACCTTCAGTCTGCTCTCGGATCCAGAGAGATTCACTGCTCTGATCTGATTCAAAGTCAAACCCGAATTCAAAATCATCTTCACGCGTACGCCTCCTTCGGTAACCCTGGCCATACCTGTGGAAACACTGAAACAAGTTTAGTACACAATTGTGCGTATATTATTACTACATTGTGGGGAAACGTGAAACTATTGAGTACACTGTTGAAAACTGATAATATTGATACTGCTTCTAAAATAGTAGATATTTACAAGAGTAGATTACAAAGTGATGTGGTTGAGTTTCTGTTCTGTGTGGTTTTAGAATAATAGAGAGCGAACATTGAAATCGAATCCTCATGATTATCATAAAACTGATAACATAACTATAACTGAGGCTTAGTTACTCTACGAAACGAAGTTTAGTCACTGGGACAAAACATTTGGTGCAGAATAATTTAATCTTGGTTATTGAAATATTGGGACTGAATGTAAACTAAGCCGTGCTCTAAATATATCTATTAATACGGTGATTGCAGAGTGAAATTGGAGACTCTTTCCGTATACTAGAATCGAATTGGTATTAGTTGTAAAGGAAAGGAGAGGGAAAAGAGGAAGTTCACCAATTTAGTTTGTGAACGTTATTTTGCTGATAAAGAAGAGAAAGTCAAAGTCCCACTAAAGTCAACTACTTAAAGGGAGAAACTTTTAGTGGCCCATTTCTCTTGTTTTCTCTAACGTATATTATCAGCTGTGTGTTTTTAATGCAAAGTAACTGTCTGTATACAGATTCTGAGTATTTGGAGCTGGAACGTACATTTCGTTTGATCTGCATCTTCAAAGTATAATGTGTATCCATTGCGACATCCTTCATCAAACTGAACTCACCTAAGTAAAGGGAAAGTATAAGATGCCGGCTAGAGTCCCCTTCATTCAAAGTTCACATGAAAGTACGCGTTATTTATCTACATAATCGTAATTGGGTACATGGAACTTAAATGAAGTCACTGCATACGCGGCGTAATGATATAGAACTGTTTGCTGACATGAAACACAATACGGCACATCGTTCCTCATTTGTGGCTGCTCCGAGTTATAAATTCTTGTAAATGTAACCGAGCATTAATTTACAAAAGACTAAGTGCACCTAAAAACTTGTCGCTAATGTAAAGTTGGAAAAGTAACCTTTAGCTACAAAGAACATCTACACACATCAAATGACACAATAAATCCACAAGGAAGTTGTAAATAGAAAAAGGGAAGGAAATGCCGGCTTCCACCTCCACATGAATATAGTTGGGAGGAAAACTTTTTCTGTATAGTCGCCGCTATAGCTTCTGTGTCAATAAAATAATTCCGGTTAGCTATTCCCCCATGTAATGGGAATAAGTCGAAAATTGGGCTGAAACATGAAGGACATAATATTTGCGGAGCAAACTTTTAGTTCTCTACTTTTCAAGTAAACATTTAGCCATGCAATGGTCTACTTAATGATAGTATATGAAATGAATGTACATTAAAACTAAATACAACGTTAACAAACTAAGCTAGTTCGGGGAAAGTGAAAGTTCTCCTAAGTAGATCAGTAAACTGGAGAAAAAGGGTTTGATGAGACAAGCAGACAGACAGTCGCCTATAGAAAACCATTTGACTCTAAATTCCACTTCAATTTCCACTCGTTTCATCTCCCTCCACTTCACTTTGAATCAATTTAGATTTTCGTTAACTCACCCAACTACACTTCTACTTAAAACTCTCCTTCTACAATAAACAGTACCTACTCCGGCTCTTTTACACACAATTTCATCGTATTATATGTAAAACTCAAGTAGACAATTTTATACAGACTATTCATGTGTGCTATGCTTCTGGGACCGCATTTAATTATAAAGTGCTACTAATTGCAATTTCCAACCGCAAGGAAATGAACAAAATGAAAATTTTCTTGTGTAAACTGTAAAGTATCTTGATTTTCTTTATTTCTATCTGATTTCTCACGGAATACAGTCTTAAAATCTTAATGAACTACAAGAAATCAGATTGTGATTGCAAATTTGGTGAAAGTGAAGTCAGCAAAATAGGAGTAGGAATTTTACCCTAGGAAATAGTATTTACGATTAGATAAAAATACAAGTACCTACATACTACTTGAGAAAATTGCTTATTTACGAATCTGTTCTTTGTTCCTTAGTAAATCAACGTCTTCTTTTTACTAAAGTTCTTGTCTCATCGTCTCTTGTCAAGCATTCTGTTCTCTTTACTACAATTCATCAAGAAAAGAAAGAGAAAAGTCATCAGAAAAGTTATTTGTCTGTTCTGGCTCTACTCTAATGCTGCATGCCTCAATTTGGCCTAGTAGCTTTGTTGGGTTCAGTTGAGAGATACAGATATGTATGACATGACATAAGAAGTAGATACAAAATATAAAAAATTAGGGACATACACTACTGCCAGTACACACTGCTTTGAGGCAAATTCAAACAAGAAGATTATGTCCCTCATTCTGGGGTTTTCTATTTTTCATTCATTCCTCCTTGCATTATTACATCACAGTAGTAGTAGAAACTAAAGGAAAAGTGTCTACGAGGCAAAAGGAGACTAAAAAGAAGGGAGAGAATTCAAATCTGCGTTTGTTATGTGTCAGAGCTTGGAAAAGTCGAGTTCGTCTTCTATATGTAATTATTTGCAAGAATTCTTACAAAGAGAATAAAGAAGACGATGTTCTCTCCTCACTAATTTTACTAGAATCTAAATCCAACCAAAAGAAAGAATTCTATTCAGAACTGCTACGCATTAGTATATTGTAATGGTACCTGTGCGAAAACCGAAAAGGTACGTTAATAGAGAAACTGTCAGCACAGGAGAATTCCACTTGACAAGAAATCAAGTCAAAGTCAAGTCAGAACCAGAATAGAGCGTTCTTCATTAAAATCAACTGCTCATCTCATCTTGGCTGATGAATGTCAAGCTGAGACATTCAGCCAGACTCATTCATCCCAACTCACTCAGCTGTTTTCTCTATAAACAAATTTCAACCGAAAAACCAACCAAGCCACCTAAAGCAAATCTATGTTTCTCATGTGATGTGAACTCATCTTGATAACCAAACCAAAACCAACCAACCTATTTTCCTTCCAAAGACTGCAGTCAACTGTACGTTGATGAGAAACTTCTATGTGGTTGGCCTCCTTTCCATTTCATCATAGCCTGCTACTATTTCATTCAATTGAATCCTATCTGTCGATATAAAGGTACTTAATACACACTTTTTCATTATTTCTACTGTTCCCTTCTATATACTGTATGTTCTTTAATTCTATATACCCTGTATATTCTGCCTTTCGCTTTGATGTTCTATTTCTACTATACTTTAGTCGAGATATGAGATGCACTTGAACCTACGCACTATGAAAATACTTAACTTTCATAAAATGGCTTGGCTTTGACATACAAGTAATCATAAAGACTCAATCTAGCATTAGGAGCTCTGAAATTTCATATAAAACAGTTTTCCATCAATTCCCGTCCTTTATTTCGGTTGTACTAGAAAGAAGTAGTTTTTATATTCATACTCAGGCTTTTTACCAGCCACGTAATCTCTTTCATTCAACCATTCTATGCAACATAATGGTACAACATTTTTTATTTCAAGCCAAAGTCTTCTAATACCATTTAATCATTCTGATTTAATCGATAAGCTCCATGACAAGCGTTACTAACGAAGATATGATTTATTCCAACAACCTCTCATTTCTCAAAGAAAAATACAATTTCGCATATAAATATACATCTTAAACTTTTACACTGACATTTCTCGCCAATCTTGTCAAAATTTTGGTTTTGCTAAAACGGGTCACGAATTAATTTGCCAAGTATTGTCAAAATATAGTTTTGCTAAAATGGACCACGACAATTTTTGTCAAAAAATAGTTTTAGTAAGCAATAAGTGGTTTTGCCAATTTTGCTCAAAACTCAAGAGTAAACTTTTGCTAAAATGGATATTGCATATTAAATTATTTTGCCAAAGAGTTTAGAACTGTAATTCTTAGTTACTAATTTGACATTTGCAAGCTTTATGTGAGACAACCTACTGCTAGTGATGACATTCATTTTTAACTCATTGACCTTGATATTCATTTGCGGAATATTACTTTTAAATTGGATTTTGGATTGCACCCAGTGCTGTAATAAAGAAATATAGGAGAAAATTAATGTAATTTAATGTTGGTTGAAGGGTCAATGTTGTTGTTAAAGGTTTGAGTGATGATTTGAGAGGTTTGGAATAATCCCAGGAACATCAGAGTTGTATTTTTAGTTGAGTTGTTGTCACCCATTTTATTCTTGCTGGTGAAAGTGATGAGACTGTTGGGTATTCTGCTGTGAGAGAAAGGTAAAATAGAAAGAGGAAGTAAAAGCTCTTAAAATAAATAATAGGCAACACTCTGGAGTGTAGTGACATAGAAGAAAATTCTTGTAAGTATTATAAAAGGTAAGCAAGTAGGGAATTTTGTATTTAATAGGATGTAGCATTTAGAGGGAATGGTGCTGCATAGGAAGCCTGTCAAGATAAAAAGAAAGAGTAAAATTGAGTGAAAGTAAAGGAGTGGGAGACAAAATGAAAAGAATTGGGTAGTCAAAGGAAGAGCCCAGGCCATGTAATTCTGTAGCCAAGTAACTGATAAAGAAAAAAGTTAAGAATTAAGTTCGTTTGTATGCCCTGCCATGCCAGTAAAATTCTGAGAAAGGAAGCAGAAGAAAAGTTTGCATTATATGTAGATATTTTCCATTACATTATAACGTTTAGTATTTAATGCATATTATTTGTATACAAAAATGATTTCCCGGAGCATCAAAAGAAACAAACTTACCTCCAAGACATAAATAATGAGAAAGAAGCTGAAGTGAAAGTGAACTGGCTCTGCTTTCTCCTCTGCCTTGCTCTACTGCTCTATACTTTCACCAAAGAGAAAGTTTTCCCCGCTCGCTCAATGCGTGGAAAGTTTGCATTTTATTTTAGCAAACTTTCCATGAAGGTAGTTATGTTAGTTACGACTATCTTTACTTGGTTAGCTTCCTTTCCTCAGTCCAGTCCAGTTCACTTCAGTTCAGTACAACTAACTAACTGCTGCATATTAAATAAGTGAACTCTCTTCTCCCAGCTATACTTAAATTCATTACTATCCTTTCTATGTCCTCACTCACATTACGAGCTTATTACTCCTTTTACTTGATTTTCTTACTTTTACTTACTTTCACTAAATAAAATACTAAAGACTGATTCTACATGCATACACGGTACCAAGCTACGCCTCATTACTCATTACAATACTTAAGACTACCATTATGCACTATGCTCTGGGGAAACACCATTGTCTTATTTCCTTCCAACAAAATACAGTCACGTCGGAATGAAACGAAATTCTTTACTTTCTCTACACTTTTCCTTATTTACCTCACAATAGATACAATTTCCCTATTGTCAGCATAAACTGTGCTACACAACATTTTGACGGCCTTTCCTTTCCTTACTATTAAAAAACTTCCCAATTAATTATTATCAAAGAAAAGAATGTGATAAAACTTTTACTAGTTTCTTTTTTCTCGCTCGCCTTCCCAGCCAAAGTTGATAATCAGTTAGCTTCATTTTACTTCATCCTGTTGTATACAAATTAATGTATGCAATGCGCAAAAAAGTACTAAAACGCAACTGTTCCGATTTATATAACTGTACACAATTTCCGTACTTTTATCAAATGCGTACACCTATAACTATGTGCGATGAACATTAAAAGTATTTTCCTTTCATGTCCTAAATTAGATCAATGTATAACATTTACTTTTTTCTGTAAGAATAGTTAGAACTTGCAACTTTTCTAGGTACTCTTTCGAATTTACTGAAAGAATGTTTCTTGGCAGGTGAAGGAAATATAAACAATTTTCTAACATGTGCTTTCCAATTTTAACCTTACCTTACCGGCGACAATTTTTCGCTACGCCGCCAAGTTTTTACGTAATCCTGACTGCTGACTGATGAATTTTTCATCAAATGTACAAAATTTACTAACTTAGATAAAAATTCTTTCACATAGCAAATAATTGTCTTTCGTAGTACACATAATTTTCCTTCGCAATAAAGAGTTGTCTTTCGCAATACAGAATTGTCTTTCGCAATGCGCATAATTTTCGTTTGCAATAAAGAAATTTTTTTCCAATGGAAATAATTTTCTTTCGCAATTAATACTTTTCTTTAGCAATACACAAAGTTTTTCTCCGCATAAAGAGTTTTCTTTCGCAATACGCATAATTTTCCTTCGCAATAAAGAATTTTCTTTGGCAATATACACAATTTTTCTTCGCAATAAAGAATTTTCGCAAAACATGCATATAATTATAATTGACATTAACAAAATTTCTTTCACAATGCATGCAATTTTTCTTCGCAATAAAGAATTCAAATTTTTCTTCTCAATAAAGAATTTTCCTAATTCTCCTTCGAAATAAAGAATTCTCCAAATTTTTACGAGATTTTCGTTATTTTACGTAAATTCTTCTCACATGTTCCTAACTCCGGGTTCCCCCAAACGGAGACCTCCCTATAAACTCTCTGAGTTAGTTTCGTTATAATTTATACCGGCACATCTTTGAGAAGTGTCTTGTTGTGCTGTGTTCAGTTGTGTAAAGTTTTCACTTGCCTTTTCGGGGGAATGGAACTTTCAATGTGTCTACAGGAAATCAAGGCCCGCAGCTGTTTCTCGTGCGTGAAGTCTACTAGGACTGTTAGATGGTATCTTTTGGTAGCAAATGTATTTACACTAATGTATAACTGTATTCCTTAGTACCTATAGTGCATTCCTGTTTTGCGTACAAATATCCACCTACTGGTATTTCCTCCTTTTACAATAGCACAATGCACTGCACAACACGACAAGGTTTAGAATATACAAAATACATGGAGGCACGCATCTGTGTGCACTTGTGTATCTGAATTAGAGAGTTAGTGGAAGATATCTTATAAATACACAATACACCTCTACAAAAGAAGTTCCCTGTTCTGTTCCGCTGTGATAGTGGAGCCTATCTATTCTAGGAACATTAGGAAATGGAAAGTGAGAGAGAAAGAGGTAAGTGCAAAATGTCATAGCCTGCAGATCTCTTTTGGACTAGGCATCCAATCTATTAGAACTCAAGTGGATATAACCTGGCTGGAAAAGTTATCTTTTGGGCATTGCCTTTCCTTTAGTTTTACCAAGTTCAGTTGACTGCGTAACGTTCTGGAACGCACTGCTTTGCTTGGCATTCAACATTTAACTTTTTCGGGAGAAAAGTTGACTTTGACTTTCCCCTCGTTGCGCTCTTCTTACAGTCACCTTCACAACATCCAGTTATCTAGTGCAAATGCTATCTGCACTAAGCAGCAAAGAATCCCGAGTCTCTCTGATAGATTGTGCCCACTCAGTTACGGATTACTATTTGAGTTTTTCGTGATGCACACGGATCAAAGCGTAAAGTCTCGAATTTTTCACTCAAATCTCCATATACAAACAAAAAGGTTAAGTAACTTAAAGTTATGTGCATATCGTAAAATATTAGTAAAGCAGTTCTAGGTAGAATTTAGAGTATTTTCATTACAAAAGTGAATTGCGAATAAGAATGAAGTTTTTGATTAGATACAAGTTGTAAATTAGATAACGTTCTGTAAGTGTACGTCAATTTTTATGAATGGAAAAGGAATTTCGTCCCTTGTCTTTGTTATTGGGAAACTATTTCGTTGAGTGCTATTGTAAATATAATGGAAATTGAGGAGACTGAAATAGAATTTAATTGTCTCGTTTTATTTTAGAAATGTGGAGGATCCTTGTTTCTATATAATCTCGTTGAAGGGCTCTTCGAGTCTCAAGTTTGTTTGCTAAACAATTTCCATTTTGTGTTAAGTTACTTGACTACACTTTAATGCACTATACTACACGTTGCATAAGCTAAGCTGCATTGCTCTAAGCTATGTACTTATTCATGCAATGCTTGACTACCGGCATTTTATAGATAAATTCTTTAGTAGTAGAATATTCGAGAGTAACTGCATAGTTCATGAAAATGCGTCATTCACATGAACACAGCTCGAGACAAATAGATTCTTAAGTATTTGATTCAGTCAAGACTGAAGACACCTGCAACATCTAAGATACTTCAAATTCCTCTATACATACACGTATAAGGACAATAGAATGCAAACAAAAACTAAACATAAACACAGCAGACAAGACAAGTCAAATATTTAAATTCCCTTTAATTCTACCTGCAAATATAGTTCTTTCCACTTACTCTCCGAACAACACTAAGTTTCCAGTCTGGAAAGAAGACTTAAGTATGCCGGCATTTTCAGGAACTTCAAATAGTGTACATAACAAAACAGAAGTTAATCGATCAAAATGCCTTTCAAGAAAAGGACAAGTTATTATTTTTTCAAGGAAACGTCCCCAGTATCTGTAATAGGATTTTAGGATTCCAAACAGAAAACTAATATAATCCACAAAAGACTCAATATACATAAAAGCTTGACACAATGTCGTATTATGCTTGCCAAGAGAACGATCCTGAGAGCTTTATTGATCCATTACACAGACTTATATATTATGGATTGAATCTACATCCATAATGGGCTTTAGAAAATACTTGATGTACACTACACGTTGGTTCAGCCGTGAATCATGAATGAAGCAATGAATCTTGCATACTACACGTAGTTACCACCTTTCAGGTATTTGTCTTTTAGAAATTCACAAACCCAAAATAAAAAATTCATTACCTATATAGATTTTGTGACAAGTTGGAATTTCCTACGTAATATTAATTCCCCGAGAATTCTTTTACACCTCAATACAGTTTGTGTGAATTATATTACAGGGTTGACCCTAAATAACGCCCCATAGGACAAACGAATAGTGTTCGACTAAAGTTTGCGACAATATAAATAATAAGTTTCGATTTTTACCCGCTCAATTAAGCTTGTATGGGACTTATTAATTATATTGTCGCACATTTTAGTCTCTTTGCCCAATGGGGCATTATTTATGGCCAACCCTGTGTATAAAGATAGTTGTAATATCTAAAGAAAGTTGTATTTCAGTTATTGGGACTGATTTCGTGAGGAGATTAAAGTATTAGTGAAGACGCACGTGGCTCAGAGTCATATCCATTTAAAGTTGTGTTTCAGTAATTCGTAAACTAATCTAATATCTTAAATTCGTGAATTTTCACGATGAAAGGATCCATAAACTAGAAAACACACTCATAACATGGGAGTGCAGGAAGATACACAATAACCATAACTATAATTCCTTATCTGATGGTTTTAGCAGTTGTGTGTGTATACGTATGAATGTGCGCACGTACAAGTAGGATTAGGTTTAACGATACAGTAAATTATAGACGTTAGTGAGAGAAATGGGAGGAAAGGATGACAGGTAATGCAATAGAGTATAAAACAGTTGCACAATGCACACACCTAGGCTAGGTGAGTTTAAAAGAGACTTGCTCAGGAAAGGTAATCCCCTGGAAATAAATATCTCTATATATGGAATCGCAAAGTGAACTAAAGCTGCTAAAGTGAGCATCCTATCTGATGATATAGAAAATGGATCTGTAGAATGTGCTTGTAATTTTAATTTCAATTCATTCATGTAATACAGTTGTTTATGTACCTGGGATCCAGTAATGTATTTCCAAGGTGTGTATCTGAATTTTAATGGAAATTCGTTTTATTCCAATATCCACGAGGGGGAAAGAATATTCCTGTACCAGTGTAAAGGATGCCAATCCACTATTATTCGATTAAACCAACATATTACCCAATTTACTTAAGTAGTTGTAGATCAAGACGATAATCATGTAATTTCAAACACTGTGCGAGTCAGAATCGAACTTCATCCATAAAATACACTTGCAAATGCCTCAACCAGAACTCACAAGAGATAAACTATCAAAAATCCCGTAACGGTCAATTCACAACTTTATTTAGTCAAAAGTGGTTCTCTATCCTGACTCAATTTACTTTATTAAATGCAATTTCATTCATTCATAACGTAATTCATTGAAATCTGTTGTCAAGTTTTATCCTAATTTTGTGTTATTGCGAGTTTTCCCGGTTGTAAAACATACCGACACTCTTACAACCCTTAGAATTACTTTTAGAAATAATAAGTGCCTAATGTGAAGCTTTGGTATTTAAATTATAGAATTTCTACTTGAATTGCGATTCCATTACTATACTTATCAGTAAATCTGTAATTCAGCAGTGATGTGAAGTTTGTGGGTTATGCTGGAAAGAATATATATTTGAGAATAGTATGTTTAGTTTAGTAATTTCACTTAATGTTTATCTACCTGGTTGATTTGTCTCTTGCTTTGGTATAGGGATAGCTAATCTTGCCTGGTATTTTGGAAAGTGGTGTGATGTTACATTTACGGGAATGGTTTTTGGATAGAGAAGACGGCTAGTTTAAGAGTAGGAAATTCAAACGTAAACACTCGAACTAATCCATTGATTCCGTTACTTTGTTTCCCTGAATATTCTCTAATCCTCGGGATCATGTTACAGATTTGATGTTGAATTAAGCCTGAAGCTCACAGCAATTTATACGAAGTAGGGAAAACAAATGGGATTTCCAGTTTGTACCTGCTTTGGCTTCCAACTCTCTGTTTTGTTTCTGTTTTGTTCAGATACATTTACTAGCTAGAGTACAACTTTGTTCTCATGTTCACTGCTCCTGTAGAAATTAGAAAGTAGAACTATTTTAGTGCATCTACACAGGGGATAGCACTTTCAGTCTATTTTCTATGTTTTCGTAGCAGAACACTTTTGTTTGTCTTTCAAGTTGTTATTTTGTTCATTTGGTATCCTTTAGGCACTCCCGTCCACTTTCACCAAGGGAATTAGCGACGGTCAGGGCGAATTCTCACAGGAAGACCCTAAATACTTGCATTCTATCTTTGGATAATGTACCAGAACATCCTATAATCCCAAGAACAATCACAGTCCACTTACGCTACTTTTAATTGCTAAAATTTAATAACGAAGCGCTTTAGATTAACAACTTTATTGGAAAATCGGAAACTGATATTTTTCTGTCTGATACGCCAAAGAATTCAATTTAATAATTTATATATATTATTACATATTATATAAGTTAGGTCGCCAGTATTTCCAGAGTTGAATAGAAATAATTTTGTTTATGTATATTTTAGGAACCTATTTCCGAAGAAATATTGAATTTCACTTTAAACACACTTTAGGGAATAAATAATTAATATTTAATCGTGTGAAGATATGCAAATGAAGTTTAATTAATATTTCAAAGGAATTCATTTCAGAGCAGATTCGGTCTTTGGTACTGATTTCTTGGATGTTGGTAATAACAGCGGAGATATAGTCGAATTAACAGGGATTGTAGTGGTGACGAGAAACAGAGGATGGGTATAGCATTATGCGGAGGTTGGCTGGAGGCGATAAAGAGTGAGATTGAGAAAGGAACTTGTGGAAATGCTCGATTTAAAATGCAAATCAGCCTTGATTCAATTCTACAGAAAATTGTAATTCCCTTAAGCTTCCCTTCCAGTAACTAATAAGAAACTTGCCTTTTCCTGACTTTCTGTATAGCTGTCCTCTTCTCAAATTCTCCCATTCTACGAATAACTCTCTACAGAGACCTATATCGGAACTAATATGCTCTTGTACAAGTAATAATATAAATAAGCTTAACTGTCCATACAGACACTCTTTACGTCTTAATGAAACTTGGCAATTGAAAAGATTAGTTTCATATCCACAATTTCTTCAGTATGCCCTACTTTTCTAGGTACACAATAGTATAAACATAAAACATTAAGGTATATAATTAAACTATCGTATTATAATGATACATCTGGAATCTGGACTAAAATATGCAAATAGGAATCTTGCCATGTGTGTAAATCTAGCCAACTTTTGTTTGATACATACTTTCTTTCACTGGAGCCCTAATAAAATAACCAAGTGGACACCATCATTGGTACTATAGGAAAGATTCTTCATTTATGAAATCAGAATGTAATATTATTCCATTAAAAATGTCATGCTAATTTAAGGAAAATGCTTATTTTTTATCACCTATTTTCCAAGTAGATTACAATTCAATATAAAACTTAAAACGAACGAAAAAATTATTTGTTTCTCAATATTTTAGTGTCATTTTTACATACCATCATTTTTACGACTCAGTGTGTTTTTAAAAACAAATGCAACAAATTCTTTAGAAATGAGTAGGTAATGATATGTCCTTTTTGTGCAATGTTACTTGTGAACCGTAGAAGCTGTAGGTATGTACGTAGTGAAAAAGTTTGACTTTGGCTACTTATAGAAACACACTTATCTGGACTTCGGTGTGTTTCAACTATAACCCTGTTTGATGAGATTAAAGGGAAGGGATTGACTTATTGATAGAACGGCCTGGCTACAGAGTTGGCAGCGTGTGTTAAAAAAAGGGGAAAGCTGTATTCTAACTGAGACTGGACAGTTACAAATGGTGATTGATTTTGTTTCGAATTGGGGTCAACTGTTTCCTGCATACATCACTTTTTCCACCTAATTCTCCTTTTGTTGTGTTTGTGTTCTTGTGGAGTGAAATGTTGTAGTACTCTCGGCAATGTATTGTGTCTGATGGTATGTAGATTAGAAAGGCAAATGTTATATCTACTTTCAGACCACTACTGCCTTTTTGCATATAGGTAGTTATAGTACTACTGGTCATACTGTATACATATTTAAGTACTAAAGTTATGCATTGTAGTTAGGAATGGTTGCATTATATTATACGAATAGTGCAGTGTTGATGTGATGTGAGGAGCAAGTGTTATGTTGGAGTATTGGCATCCACAGCAGTGAAGAGGGAAATATTGCATTTCTGGGAAAACCGTAATGGTTGCATATGTTGCATATTGTGTAACATACCATAACATGTTTATTTCTTGTATAAAATCTCCATACACACTACGGCATACATATTTTATTATGTATTATGCATAGACACATTTATAGCACACAAGTAATTTCTCCGTCAGCAAAAAGATTCTACTTTCCTTGCCTCATGTACTTTCCGAGCTTGCTATTTGGCAGGTCAAACAAAAGAACCTATTGTTATGACTTTGTAAACTGAGTGGAACAACATTTTTATAAAACAACAATCCATACTGAATAATTTTCTGTGGTTACTTCGTGCACGACTAATGAAAACAAGGAGAGACCCTTGGGAATTCGAACAATTCTAATTTAATATCACAGTTGAGTTTTCCATTGTAATATTATTGGAGTAGTAATTGTAAATGAGTGACCATAAAAAAGTATCGGAAGACTTTTTTATTTTAAATTTTAGTAGAACCAATTGACCGATTGGCTCGACATTTTCACTTGATCTTCCTTTAGACTACATCAGCACATTAAAAAAGGCGAGATTTAGTTATCTACAGCGAGATTCTAAAGTCACGCGACATAGGGCACGTACTGCTAAAATTTGCTGCATTCTTTTAATTCATTTGTTGGTGTTTACCCACTCATATATATGCATTAAAATCAAGTCGCAAATTTAGCATCACGTGCCCTATGTCGCGTGACTTTTGAACTTTTGTATATTTTTTAATGAGTTATATAGCGAGAAAATAGATACGGATAGACGTACGGACAGACAGATTGCTTAGTTCACGTCTATAAAGCAGGAAACCGCTTCTTAATAATATTGCACATAGTAAGCACTTTAGAAGCGTTTGCTTAGAAGTCGTTAGTGATTTGAGGTGAATGTTTTGAGCAATGTATAATTAATTTACTACACAAAGGAAAGCCAAGGTGCATGTATTTCAATTTGTACAAAGATCGTTAGTGAGTTTATATTTACAGCTCCGGTATTGCAACTAGCTCATTAGTACACTTGTTTTTGTTGAGTTAATAATGGAGAAGGTTGGTACAGGCTCTGCCTCATACATTTTCTTTATTACTTTTGTTTATTTGGTTTTGCGAGCTAACTTTGCATCTAATTGTGATGATCTTTTTAATTATTAACCCAAATGACATTGAGAAAACATCTAATGAATGTATACGTGTACACAGGGGCTACGGAACCAATCCAATTTGGCGTATTCTGTGTGCTAATGTCATTATGATTGTTTTGCTTGGTTGATTTCATTTAATATTCCAGCAATAACGAGAAAGGGAAAGAGAGGAAAGAAAATAGTTGCATTAGAATTGCGGACTACTTATACAAGTTACACATACACGTTGTGTAACCAAGTGACACTAATCATAAGTACCCAAGTATGTAATAAATGATATAAATACAGTGGAATGATGCACTAAAGAGAAAACTGGAGGAACCATGTAAAACAGTTACTCATTCATAATCAGGAACTATCTATAAGGAAACTAGCAACATTACAACATGTGGTATAGGAATTATATATAAGTGTGGTATAGAAGCCCGAGTTTTCTTTAAGTTAAACCATTTGTGTGTATTTATAGAGGTAGTGGAGTAAGTATGCCATTCTGATTCTGTGTTCCCTCAGCAAATCTAATTTAGCCATCCAACAAACTCATTATGTAACTTAGTTAGCAGAGGACAGGGACAACAGAGAGGATTCAAAACTAGATTGTATGAATATTATAGTGGCGTGGCCTATGTGTCTATTTATGTAGCTTGTGTTGAGTTGAGCAGTATAGTGTAGCTAATGGTAGTAATGGATTTAACTGACAATGGATATATGAGAAGGAAACCAAAACCGAGTTGGGCTACCCTTTCCACTTACTGTCGTAGAAAACTAAGGCCAAGGAAGGCAACCCAAGCAACTATTGCCAAGTTAATAAATCGTGAATGCTATTGCTAACTATGCGATGCGTTCGAGTTGGGAACAAACTCTTTTAACTAATGAAGGTAGTTAGACTCTATGTTACACAGAATGTCATTGTATCCATTCTTATTCTGCTCTGTTTGTTATTCAGTACTCTTAACTGTATTTCCCTATGTAAACATCCAAAACACAATAGAAACTGCTACACACAAAGACTTCGCCTCTATATCGATATATAACACGTATATCAATACAAAAGCATTACTAGAGTAAAAACTCTCGTCAATTCAAAGCATGCCAATTCCAAGGCAAGGAAAGTCAAGTATTTATTCCACAGTAGTTGTAGTCAGAATCTGTATTGAATGAATATACGGTGTAGGAATACCTTTTGTATATTTACAACCTACTTATTATGGTTTGTATGCTATTTTCTGAAAATATATACTGTTCATTAGTGACAAGAGAATTTTGTTATGCATTGTAAGAAGTATGAGTGCATAAACCTAACTGTATGTATTTCTCCCCATTAAAGTTGCAAACAAAGTGCAATAGACTGCATAATAATACGATAAAGTTATACATAGGCGAATCAGAAGGATCCAAATCCAAACAGAACCTAATTCAGTTGATCTAGGACTGTATAAGTTCAGGAGGAGACAAAATGTGTGCAGTATATTCAGAATTTAGACGAAATTCATCGGCCATTTCATGTCAGAGGAGACTCAGTGAAGCCAAAGGGAGATGCAGCCAAATTCTAAAGGAAAGGCAAACGAAGGGGAACGACAGAAAAGGAAATATAACTTTCCCTGGAAGAAACGTCTTGGGTAAACCTAGACTTGCTTGCTTCTGTAACTGAAATCTCTTGTCTTCCTTAAAAGACTAGTCTAGAAACGGAATATAATACAGAAATATATGATATTGCCCCATAATCATTTTCTATTGGATTTCGGAATGAATTGGTAAATGTTAAGTTGGCTCACTCAGATTACAGATCAAAACTGAATTATAACTGTTCTGCTTTCTCTTCCTCCACTCCTTTTGTCGCCTCCTTCATAATATTATATTCCGCTGTGTACATAAGTAGCAACGGATGTAATAATAAGGCCATTCCATTCCATGCATATTTAATGCATCTATACAAACAAACCGGAGGAGAAATGTAATTAATATATGCTCCGCTCTCATTCTCATATCGCGACTCTCTTTCCTTCCTTCACTTCCCTCCTTTCAAAAGGTTAGTCATAAAGAATTTCTTGCCACGGGATGCTCCGTTTCGCAATCAATTGCATTATATAAGCACCAAACCTAAATCTAAGGCTGACAGACACATCCATCTAAAACATTCTATATGTTACAATTAGTTAATATTCCAGCTTTCTAACTTAACCCTTTCCTCTCCATCATACTTTCAGTTTAGGTTATCGTTATCATACATTCAGTCATTTGCAAATTGCTGATTTCATGATTTATCTCTTTCTCGCAAGAAATAAGAAAAACTTACATTTTCTTATCGGTTGTACACAATTTCTACCTAAAAGACTAAAAATCTAATTTTTGTGCTTTTTATAGCAAATTCTGAATGCAAGTTTATTGTCGTTTAGAAGAGGGATCTATATTTTAATTTTAGAAAAAATATTAATAAAAATTAATATTCACAAACGGTTTTGCAGTTTAAAAGTATTATGCTGATTTCATGATTTATCTCTACCTAGAAATGATAAAACCATAAATTTTCTAGTAAGATGTACACAATTTCTACCTAAAAGACTAAAAATCAAATTTGCGTGCTTTACTGTTCCAATTTTAAATGCAAGTCCATTATATCATTATCCATTACAAGAGGAATCTATTATTTTAGTCTTAGAAAAAATATTAATAAAAATTTAATGTTCACAAACGGTTTTGCAGTTTAAAAGTATTATACTGATTTCATGGATAAGCAAATTTGTATGCTTTACTGGTCAAATTCTGAAAGCAAGTTCATTATTTTTTACCTGATGAATCTATTATTTTAGTCTTAGAAAAAGTATTAATAAAAATTAGTGTTCACAAACGGTTTTGTAGTATGAAAGTATTATACAGATCTAAAATGAGTTTAATTTCTGTTTAGAAATTTTGATTAACCTCTGAAACAAATACGGATACAAGTAATAATAATTTTTCAGTGATGGGGAATTGGTTGAAACAAGTTTTGGGTGAAATGAGAGTTGGAAGAACTGAATTTTAGAGAATGTAGTTTGTAGTGTAGGCGAAAGAGATTAGGTCTTCGATGAATTGAAGTGTCACCAACTTATCGTGTGGAGCACTTACGTATGTAAATAAAAGATAGTGTGCTAGAGATCTGTAGGCGTGTTCGTACCTGTAATCGAGAGTGGAAGGGAATACCAATATAGGTAATAAAGTGTAATAAAAGGTAACTTGTTTGCTAGATGTTGCATGTTGTAATGTAATATAATGTAAGTAGCTAACAGAGCAGTGAGTACTGAGGCGGAGCCGTCCTGTTCAATTTCCTAGAAAATGGAGCATTGGCAATGGAGAAACTCGCTTTGTCTAGCCAAGCAAGGAAATAACGAGGTGAACTTTCCTTGTAGAAATGAGATGAGGTAGGTACTTAGCAAATGCACGAGATCGCAGGTAATATCGTACTTTCGTACGTACTAAAAGTGCACAGGGCAACTCAAAGCAAGTCTACTTGTCTTCCAACTTGTCTTTACACTTCGTAGAGAGGAAAACTAAAACAACCTAATCCTAATCCACCGTGTGTTGAGTCAGGCAGTCTGCAAGTACAAAGATAAACTAAAAATCTAGTTGTTTACCTTACTTTATAGTTAAAGTAGGTAACTTTAGGAAGAGCAAAGTAAAAGTACTACAACTTTCCAATGGAAAAATTCCAAATCCCGGAATTTTCGTACCACAGAAGGTTTCTAGTCAGGGAAAAATTCTACTTTCCAAAAGTTATAAAGATTTAGATGAGTTTCCAACGGAAATCTCGTAAATTTGTACCACAGAAAGTTTCTACGGCTTAAAAAATGCCACATGCAAAATAAATTGACCAAAAGAAAAAATCCAAAAATCCCGGAAATTTCTACTGCAGAAAGTTTCTATTGCTTAAAAAATACAACATACAAAATAAATTACCAGTAGAAAAAATTACATTGAAAATCCCGGAAATTTCTACCACAAAAAGTTTCTACGGCTTAAAAAAGGTCACATGTAAAATAAATTGACCAGTAGAAAAAATTCCAATGAAAATCCTGAAAATCCTGAAAAAAGCTACAACATAAAATGTTACTTGTGAAAATCAAATTGATTAAGGAAGGACTAGAATAAAATTGTAATATTAAAGAAAGCAACACCAAAAAGTTGTATTCCTTCCACAGGAGAAACGTTCTGAAAAAGTTTCCGACAGTTGGAAAATTCCGCTCACCGAAATTTCCATATTCTGTAAAGAGAAAGTAAAGCTCTTTGTTTTTTCCTACAGCAGTTTTTAAATTGGAATATTCCGTTCCACATCCAAAATTAGTAAACAAACCCACAGCGGCAGAAGACCTAAGAGCAATTCATTAATTACTTATAGTATAGTAGTCTATGTTCATGATATCTCAGTTTTATAAATTCTAAACTAGAATTTCAACGGAATATGAAAAATAAAAATCAGAGGAGTCACTTGCAGGCACTGTAAAAGAACGCAGTAGTATGAGAGTTTATTTTCTATATAGTATGGAAATACTGATATATTATTATGGCAGTGCATATACAAGAGGATATAGACTTTTATTAGCACGGTGCATCTTGGTCTGCCTTGTAAAATGGCGTATAGTATTTTTGCAGATAGGGAGTTAACACTCGGTGCACTTGAAGGCAATAAAGGAAATGAAAGTGGGGAAGAGCACAGGAAAGGAAAATAAAGGAGTTTCCATCACATTACATTACATCATGAATAATATCTTACTTTCCTTATACCGGGGGTATTAACTTTTGCATTTTGTTACAAGGCATGTGTAAGTCACTTCAGTATTACATATATTGTTAACGTGTAACCTTCTCCTCTCATGAAGATGGGTAAGTAGCTTTAGGACCCTGACACACAGTCCAAGAAATGGAAAAACTATGTGTAAGCAATATTGACTACTGCAGAAACGAATTGCAATCACAGCACGGATATGAAGGTCAACAGAGTATTTAAAATGCAACATTTCTTGTTTGACTTTTCTCGTTGAGGAAAACATCACACACCTGCTTTGCAAATTTTCCAATAATTCCGCGATGATTAGCATGCATTGTATTTAATTTTGCTGATTTTACAACATCAAAAGTATTTTCCTGAATTTGCAAATATAAATTGGTAATTTATTGACTTATAATTAATCGTTCGTCTTAACATTTGACATTTTCGTCTTTTTCCGTTGAATATTTCGTCATTTGAATTTTTCGACAGACCATTTAACGGGTCTTCTTACCATTTAATGTGTCGTCATGCATTTACATGGTATATACATTTATATACATTATTTTTAGTGTTTTAGTTGGCATAGATGTTCAGTAAAGTAAAGCTTTTGTGGCCAGCTTAGATCTCCCCCGTTTCCGCTTCTCGCCAATTGGAATCTTCCTCACTGACTGAGTGAAATATGTAAGTTTCTTCATCGACGCAATTCCAATTATATGTTTGCATAGTGAATTCTTTTGGTAAGTTGGACAAGAGCAAACGGTAATGCATATGCATAATGGAAATTGGTAAATGTAAATAGAATACCTAACGGTAGTCGACTGCGTAACGTGAATTCATCCCTCATGATCCTATTAATGGATTCCAGTCCGTTGTTCGTTGACGGGTGTCCTCATATAATAGAGATGGAGCCACACTCTGTGGTATTTATATAACTCGCAAGGTGCATCTTCCAACGTGAAGATTTTTAAGCCAATCGTATGGTACCAGGGTGACCACTGAGCTTTTGACGTAGTCTCCAATGATGGAAGAGCGCGCGACTTTCATACATCAATGTAGTAAACATGATGCATTGAGAGTCACTACTCTATGCTTGTCTCAAGCTCATGCAGCATTGTCCCTTGTCTCACGACACAGAGTGACATATATATCCTTTGTATATAGATAGTATATAGATATCCTTTGTAGACTCATTCTCCCTATCCTCCCCACTCGCAGTTCCACCTCCAAGAATATGCAAGACCTTATGCCCTTAATAGTTCTATATAGCGAAGCGAGTCACGTAGCATGTACACGTACCGTGTACATGCACACGGCGCTACAATACACCCTACAATGTTGAGTTGTAATAAACTTCATAAATTACGTGGAAGACGACACATTAAATGGTAAGAAGACCCGTTAAATGGTCTGTCGAAAAATTCAAATGACGAAATATTCAACGGAAAAAGACGAAAATGTCAAATGTTAAGACGAACGATTAAATACCACCCTAATTTATTTAACTACTGGTGTATTATTTTTTTTACCAAAGTGTGTAAAGTACCTCATTTTCTCTTTAAGGGCACAATTTTTTCTTAAAGCGCTTAGTTTTTCCTTAAAGCGCTTAATTTTTCCTTAAAGCGTTTAATTTTTCCTTAAAGCGCATAATTTTTCCTTAAAGCGCATAATTTTTCCTTAAAGCGCTTAATTTTCCCTTATAGTGCTTAATTTTCCCTTAAAGCGCCTAATTTTCACCAAAGTCTGTTAAAGAGCGTATTTTTTAGCAGAGTCTATTACACTACACTGTTATTTATATTGCACTAGTTTAAATAGTAAACGAGTTTTAATAGTAAACAATGAAAAATTGAAGGCAGGCATTTGTAGTCACTTATGAAATGAAAAGGTAGCTTATCCAGTCTTTAGCAATATTAGAAACATTGGGAATCTTAAGTAGTGCAATATAGTGTGCCTATGCAACTTGCATCTATAAAGCCATAATATAGTAAAAGCAGTAGTACTAATATATACGTTCTTACCTGTGTAAAGGAAAGCTTATTACTTATGAAGACTAGTGTTATATAACAGGGTTTATTCGATAAAGTGTTCCACCCTGTTAGACAAGTCAGTCTGTTTGCCAACAATAAGTTTTTCTTTGTGCTCGGAGTATAGTGAATGTAAATAGGTGGAGTATATGGTATTAGTTTGAAGAATTTCCCATTGAGAGATCTCTTTTGTACATACGTAGACTGATTGCCAGAAAAAGGGGACATGAGAGCCAGGGACAGAGCTTAGGCATAGACTGAACTGGATGAGATAGTTTGTGATAGTGAAAAGGCTCAGAATGCTCATAAATACATAAAAGAAAAGTCTTTTATTGAGATTGAGATGAAGACCAGAATGCAATAAGCTGACA
This sequence comes from Yoshiicerus persimilis, assembly GCA_020352615.2. Classification (NCBI taxonomy): domain Eukaryota; kingdom Metazoa; phylum Arthropoda; class Collembola; order Entomobryomorpha; family Tomoceridae; genus Yoshiicerus; species Yoshiicerus persimilis. The sequence goes on along the minus strand of CM036944.2, from coordinate 18,703,844 downwards.
TAAAGGAAAATAGCTTGTAAGCAAATATTTGTTAGGCCAGTTCCATCCCACTTCTTTATACTCGTATGCCAAATTACTTGCTTGGTCAGATGTAGATGATATAAGACACTCTGTTTACCTACTTATTTGGATTTACCAAAAGTGGATTTAGGTAAATAGAAATCTCACCAAAAAATGAGGGCACGTGTAAAACTTTTCCCTAAAATTCAAAAACAGTTTTAATTTTAATGAGTACCCTTATTTTACGTTTTTATATTCAAAAAAACTATTTTAAACACTATTTAAGATATTTAAGGTATATTACAATAAATTTTAACTTAATTTATTTAGATGCATTGTTTGGTTGCTTCTTAATTATTAATTAATCTAATTGTTAATTACAGAAAACCGTGAAAACAGTTGGAATTTAATTGACTATGGAACTATTACTACATGCCTGGATAATTTTCACATTGACTTTCACAGCAGCCAGTGAAAGTGGGCATTCGTCCCTCAACCCATCATCTTCCTCCTCCGTGTCCTCTTCGTCTTCCTCCTCCTCCTCCTCTTCGCCGTCTCAATCACAAGCATTAACGGAATCCCTTGACTCAGCAACGGCGGAAGCTCGTGGTACGTATAATGCCTCTTTAAGAAATAATTTACTGTTTCTTTACATTTCCTTTTCCACTTAAAATTATGATTTATGCTGTATAGGTAGGTCCCTAAATGTTAAATATGAATTATACATACAGAAATTTGAATGTCTATAGAATAAGTATCTACAATTTACATTATAAAGCATTACTGTGTAGATATTCCAAAAATTTACACTCCTGATCTGAACTACAAAACTATGCTTTACTTATTTAGGTATAGAATCTATGTAAACTATTTAAAGGTTGTCATTCCTTGTGAAAATAGCGTAAAATACCTTTTGGTTCCAATTTTCTCAAGTTGACGGAAACAAATCTTAAATTCATTTTGCCTACACAATATTAACATATCACATTAAAAATTGTAAATTACAAATCCTTCAAGATGTGTGACCTGTTCTTTACAAATATTATTATAAAACTTGTACACAGTAAATTATTTTTCGACTCTTGAGTTATTAAAGAATTCATAAAGGAATAGTTGTGAAGTAATAGGGGTAAAATATGTCCAAGTGAGCGGAAGGTGGTTTAAAATAGTTAAACTGTGGAAGACGACACATTTTTCATGAGCACACTTATATGCACAGTATTAAATGTGGACTTGTATGAGTAAAGTATGTTGAAAGTATGTCGTGGAGAGAAGAGGTTGTGAAAAATGAAAAAGACAGGAATGTTGAAATGTTGGGTTGAGATACCTACCCGTTGGGTTCTTGCGATATTTTACATTGCGAAACTAGCGTTAACATTAACTGTATAATGTAAGGCGACTCTCTCTTTCTCATTCTCCTTTTTTCCACAGAGAATGAGACATGTTTTATCTTTATCGAAGACCATAAATTATAAGCCAGTCAAGTCAACCAAGTCAACTCATATTATATTACCACTACACACATTTTCACTATTAACAGCACAAGATTCCTTTTTAAAGCGTCGCATCACATCACAGCTGTATCCATATCTTCCCCATCCTCATATACTACTAATATTAACCAAACATAAATGTATCTACGTGTTTTTCCTACTTGTAGTTCTATCCGTTGGTAAACACACAATATTATTCGCTAGTGTTGCGAGAATTCTTTTTAGTTACTTACAATTTAAAAAAAGTTCACTTGTATACAGTACTGTCAAGGTTGGTGTATCTCCTATAAGGTTATCCCTAGAAAAAATATTTAACTCAAAATTTCTGTTTTTCCAAATTATTTATTTCAGATTTCCATAACTTTAGGGATTCCATACGTTGTGATGCTAAATTCTCCAAATTTAGCTGCATAACGAAAAAAACTTAATTTTTAAATTCAAAATTTTTGCTTGAGACAACCTTATAAGAGAATTACTATGGTTTCACCAGCCTTGCAGTACTGTAGTGTATTTCTTGTGTACAAAAAGGTTCTTTCTATGTTTTGTATTGGAAATACAAGGATACAGTACAGAAAGTAGGGAGAGAGAGACATTTGAAGTGAAACTTACACGGTAGCGCAGCTGATTACCCTAAAAGCAATTTTTTGCAGTTAGTGAGGCAAGGAAGGCGCTAGACGGAGATTAGGACTTGGATTACCTTATCACCTGACGTTACATTACATCATATTACAGGCCGTAACGTCCCATTCCATTCGGTTGGTTAGGTATCTGGAAAGTAATGTAACACTCAGACTGGGGACTACGACTAGGACTTACTTTACTCACAGTGCACACTCCTAGAAAAAAATTCTTTCCTATTATACTGGTAAAAGAGAGCAGAGAGGTGATATGGAAGTTGCAACATAGAATCTAAATAGGTGTGCACATAATACACATTTAGTTATATTGGAGTTGTACCGTGATATAAGGAGAGGTTTGAATATGCTTAGAAAACTGAAATCTTTTGTGAGAAAGTTGTATGGTATGACACAATATTGTGTTGTGTTATGTTATGTATTACTACTGTCTCGGGTTGACTATGATACATGTGCCATAACATATCGTAGATTGGTATATGATATAAAGGGACGGGAGAGGAGACCACACGGCACAGGGAGTAAAATATCACAGCCTTAGTGATATTATGATGGAAATTGTGAAAAAAGTAACATATGTGACTTTCATAATATAATATTGCATCATAAGGCTGAAACGTGGGTTTGACTACCACCAAGGGTTTTAGTAGCTTTACTCTTTACCTCACTCCATTCCACTCACTCAACGTAACGCACACCAAGTCTACTAAACTGAACCTTACTTACTTTAATGCGAAGCTTACCTTGTCCACGAATACAGGGAAAGCTCAATGCACACTATGTACCATTGTCAGTTGACTAAAACGCATTGGTAAGTGAACCCACGTTAAGTCTTGTCAAGTGTTTCCTTACATTACACAGAATAGAATAGATATTGTAGTAAGTGTTGACGTGGTAAAAGAAATGAGAAACCAAGTACACTTGACTCGTCTCGTAGAATACAAATACAGGGTCCTGAATATATGTAGATATAGATATGACGTATTATTATTAGGTAGGACCTACAAGAGAGTATATAGTGTAAACTAAAGTGAGTAAGACACACAAGTACGCAAAACTCTGTATTATCTCTGTTAGGTTAGCTACTTTCTTTTTACCTATGTGTATTTCGTATTTCCTACACTCTAAAATTCTGAAATCACATTTTACCGGGATTCTGGTAAATTTTACAGGGATTCTGGTAAATTTTACCGGGATTCTGGTAAATTTTACCGGGATTCTGGTAAATTTTACCTGGATTCTGGCGAATTTTACCGGGATCCTGGTAAAATATTACTGTATTCTCGTAGTTTGTGCTTTTACTGGGAAAAATGTAAAAATTACCTGGGTTCCGGTAAGTCTTACAAGGACCCCGGTAATTTTTACATTGATCCCGGTATGTCTTACAGGACCCCGGTAAGTTGAAAGTTACGGGGATGCGTTTACCAGGGGAATTTAAGAGTGTATGCACAAAGAAGAAAATACTGCATTATAGAGTGTAAGTGTGTGTACCTATGTAAAATAGTATGAATTTTGTGAGACACTCTTGATTTATGCATGGGACACGTCCAAGCTTTTGTAAATGGACAAAAAAACGTGTTGCAAAAAGTTTTCCAGTTGCTTCAGTTCAGTTTGCCTGTGAGGTATACATATATAACTGGTTTTAGGATTGCATTCAAGTATTGGTATATATTCAGTGGAAGTGGAATGGAAAGTGAGTGGTCTGGTGTGGTCTGGTATGGTTGAAACTGGTTTATGGTTTATCCGATTCTATTGCATATCGTTCCTAAGTAAGTTTGTAACGGAGTAAGTCAAAGGAATGAAGGAATAAAGAGAAAAGAGGGAGAAATGGGAAAGATGGGACTGAGGAGTTGGTGATGGTTGCGTGATGATGAATCGTGAGGTGTCATCCGCTCCTGGAAATTTTGCTTGCCTAAATTGTCGCGAATTTGAATTTGGACGAGGCAAAAATTGACCCATTTCTCTTGGAAGACAATTTAGAACATCTGTGCGAGGACTGTTAAGTGAACTCGAGTAGAACTGGATGGGAAGAGGAAGAAAAGAAAGCATTCATGAATAGTAGAATGAATCTTGAAATTTACTACGTCTAATACGTACAAGTGCATAGAGAGCGGAGAAAGCGACCAAGTAGTAAACCAAAGCAGAAAAAGAAAGCAAATGGTGAAAGTCAGTTGACTTTCTCTAAGTTTCCTAAACCCACGAAAGTCATCTCATCTGCTCAGTCAGTTTAGTTTAGTGTTGCGTTATGTTATGTTAGCAACTAGATCTTTTCTTAGCACTTCTTCCATTCCGCTAGAACTCGGCTGTTGCAGTATTTACAATAGTATACGTCACTCATTTCCTTACTTTAATACCCTCTGACTCTCCGCTCACTCACTCAGTTCCCATGCTTCACTTGACTTGACTCTACTTTCACTCTAACCAGCTTTCCTTTCTCTTTCCTTTCACTCCGTACACTTTTCAGTCTCCATCTCTACCCTAGTCAGATCAAAACCTAATGCGTCTCATTCATTCCTTGACATCCCACACCAAAATATACATTCCGCACTCTTATAACAGTTACCCTATATTCTAATGCGTAATCTAATACTTTCTCCACAGTCTTGTCCTCCGATGCTCTCCTCTGGTCCAAACTATTATCTCTTTCCTAGTCCAAATTCACTATTTACGGCTACTATTCCCTATGTACTGATTTCCTGTGGCCAGACTACTTCTCTTCTGCTGTCTGCTTCTCCTATGATTTACTTTATTCAATCCTTCCTCTTTAACATTCTATTTAATATACTATTGTGTGCATTGCTTTCTCCATATTTTATAACAACAATTTTCTATTTTACTACTGTATGATGCAAAAGCAATTTACCACAATGCTTTCTCCTTTTCAAGTTAGCCCTCAAAATCTAAACGAAATAATTCTGTATGCGAAAAATTTACATCCTGAAATTAGCATTTAAATTCGCTAGTTCAGCATCCCTGTGAACTGTTTCGATTAGTTCTGCCGTTTTTAAATCTGCAAAAAAGCCGATAATCCAAAAAAGTATGGCATAAAATTACTTCTCTCCAATACAAAATGATTTAAAAAATGTTGTTTCAATACTTCCTAAGAAATTTGGATTTCTATGCATGTTGTAAATCTTTAAAACTGAAGAGCTAGAAAAATCCCAATGAATTGCTACTTTTGTTCCACGTTGTATTATATTTAAATGTGTGCATGTGTGGATATGAAAACTAATGTAGTCAAAACCAGCAAGCTACGTAAGAGAATAACGTATAACATTAGGCAAATAGGTCCAGAATGCAGATTCTGGTGACTACATGTGTGAATGCATAACAAAAGACTAAAATAGGACATGCTGTATCTGCAATAATATAGTAACACGTATTGTAACGTATAAACAGCTATGTACGAGTAGGGGCTAGTGAAATGAAGCCGATTTGGATGACTGTTACATTTGCGGTACTGGTACATAAGTAATAAAGCGTGTGTACTCGTTTAACATAGAGTGATGTATTTGAGGGGAACACCTACTTTGTTAGTTATAAATATGGGAGAGTTGTGTTTTGTTCGGGAGCACTAGTTGTGTCACTTTTGGTATTTGAAGTGGAGCATCAGCAGTGCAGTTGAGTGCACCGGTGGACTTTCTCTGTTATTGTGTATTGTGATGACTGGATTCTCCAGGTTTGGTTTGCCTTTCTGCTTGGCGATTGAGGAGGAGCGCTGTATTGTGTGATCTGGGCCTTAGCTCAGCTGAACTAGTTTTGTGCGAGTTGGAATAATGGAATAAATGAATGAGTATTCTATTCACAGCTCTTCTCATGAATTCACAGCACCTATCTTTCTTTCCCTTATGGTTTCCTTCGTCACTACAATGCAGATACAGACATCTGCACTCTGCACCTCACGCGCTCCTTTTGTAATCCTGAATGCTATTAGCTCCTTCCTCTCGCTACTTGTACCTACACATGTATGTGACTACCTCTATATTACCAATTCATGAATTTGCATTCTATAGCAGCTCTTCTATTAGACCCTAGAATTTTAATGATCCTCTACACAGATACTATGTATAAATTACGACTCTGTATATCTCTAGTACTGTTGTAACCGACACACAAATAGATATTGCAGTGCAGACTCGTGTTCTGTTGCATTATAGTGTGTAGCAGTAGATTAGCACAAACTAATCGCATAAAATAAATACACACGGCTACAAACAATAAATAGGTACCTGCTTAGTGCGGAACTAATCACGAGATACTATAGTAATCATATATCACTAATTGTATTTAGTATCGCTTAGCTTTCAGTATAGATATAGAAAATGCATGTGCACAAATGTATTACTGGTGGGAAAAGGATTTAATGTAATAATGAAAAGGCGTTGATTAAGAAATGACATGCAATGAGATGATTAGGTTTCCGATTTACATTACACTGTAAAAGTTCATGTTATGCTTACATTAGAATAACGCTCGGAAAGTTTCGTTAGAAGGTTTATGATGAATAGTACGCGAATTAAGAAATATATTAAGTAATAATTGGTTCAGGTTCGCTTCGCAAGAATTGATATTGCAATTTACTAGGTGTGTAGGGAGTGCTGTAAGGCAGAAGAAATTTTATTTATGACATGTACGTCTAATGGTAACTACGTTTGAATTATGGTGGTTGGGTTTCATAAAATGTGGTGCAGTTGGTAGTGTTATATCTTGATTTTGTGTTATAGTGGTGTTAGGTAGGTCAGTCTAACTATTATTCCTGAGTATGATACTGTTAGGTTATAAAATGCAACTCATTTATAGAGAATTTAAAATTCGGGTTGGTTTTGACGCCTAAATTTCACACTCTATATGCGGTGAGTGTTGACTAGAGTGCAAAGTGAGAGAGAGGAATTTGGAAAGCGTGTATATAGAATTATAGTATAGTTGATAGCTGTTGGCTTAGTTTTTGGGGTTGGTAGTAGAGAATTGGAGTGAAGAAAGCAGAGCAGACTGACTGACTTAAAGTTTAGGTTGATTTGAGTGTTGTCTCGTCTGCGTGGACTTGGTTTGACTTTGGGAGCTTGATTCTGGTTTGGGTTTCTATCAAATCAAGTACTTGTGACCTACATAATAAAATAGAAGTTATAGCCCAGCTAACATCATCTGTAGGTTTGGTGTAACAAAAGCTGCTGTGAGTGAGTAGTGAGAGTGTGCTTGTGTTGGCTGCTAACAATAAGTATTGTGTGTGACTTGGAGGAAGTGGGCATATACTTAGATTTACTTATACCTTACACTACTAGTGCTTACTACTTACCTAAAGAAGTAAGAAAAAGAGCCAAGTAGAATAACAAAGTAAACTAAAGCACATTGGTCGTGGAAGAAATTCGGAGACAAGACAAGGAAAAGAATGGAAAAATCCTTTTCTTGCTTCCACGCGAAAAACAAGCTCAGTCAGTGAGAAAGTACAAAAAATTCAAGCATAACCATGTCACGTAATACAAACTGGCAGACTGTGTAAGCGGAGAAAGCAGAAGAGAAACAGAAACTCTCGTTACTTTACTAGCTTTGGCGTCCTTCCCTCACTTTCCCCAAGCTCTCTCTTAGCTCTACGTACTTTTACGTTCTAGAAAACAACATGCGGACAGAACAGAGCTTCTCTCACTCACTCAAACAACCAAAATACAGTCCAACCAGAACCAGAATGGAATATACTTCCCTAAGTGGTATGCTAACACGCTCAATGAATAGATATCCTACAAAAAGAAAGCAAATACGCATATACTAAGTAAAACCTGCCAAACTTTCCATTTTTCAAACAGATCCGAAGGAATCTGTCGTCTGCAATCATATCATCGTTTTTTTCACGATAGGTCCGCCTCAATCTTAAAACGTTCCTAAATACCAATTTATTCATCCACGAAATTCGAAAGTGTTTCAATAATCACAAAAACCTATTTTAATTATTTGGGGTACAAAAATACCCGTTCGTAAAACTTTCACAATTTCTAATATCCACTATCAATACAACTATACAGGTTTATTGGGCGTTTTATCCATAAACAATAAATTTGAATTCTAAATAGAAAGAAACAATTGATGGATATTTTATCAAAGAGAGGAAACTAGTCCTATGTACACGAGAGCAGGGATGGATGTTGGGATTATTACATGGATTTGTGAACTAAGAAGGAGAAAATGTAGTAATTTATTTTTTCTTGGTTTTGGTCTGGAATAGATATCCAGCAAAATGGAAACAACCCAAAAAAGCAAAATATGTACTAAGTAAAACCGCCAAACTTTCCTTTTTTAAGCATATCATACAGAATCTGTCGTCGACAATCATATTATCATTATTTTTTTCACTCTAGGTCCGCCTTAACCTTAAAACGTTCCTAAATACCAATTTATTCATCCAGGAAATTCGAAAGTGTTTCAACAATCACGAAAACCTATTTTAATTATTTGGGTTACAAAAATACCTGTTCGTAAAACTTTCACAATTTGTAATATCCACATTAAATATAACTGTGCAGGTTTTTTGACGATGTGTTGTGTAAACAATAAATATGAATTCTAAAAGAAACTACTGATGGATATTATTTAATCACAGAGAGGAAACTATTAGTCCTGTGTACACGAGAGTAGGGAAGTTGGGATTATTATATGTATTTGTGAACTAAGAAGGAGGAAATGTAGTATATTTATTTTATCTTGGTTTTGGTCTGGTTTGGAGTCAATCGTGTTAGCTAATCATTAATAGATAAGAGAATGGTTTGACTGTTACATACTAAGACTAGCTAAACTGTGTAATGTATAATGGATTGTATTGGTTGTATTTGGGTGTATAGTAAAAGTAGGGTACGGTAGGTACAGTATAATAATTTAGAGTTGGCTAAAGGAAGTCGGTGTATTTTTGGTAAAGTATGTACTAGTATTTGTTAGTAATATAGTAAGTAGTGTTTGGGATGTTCTTGGAAGATAGTTGTTATTATCTTTTGGTTTTCTTTGTGAATATAGGGAGTGTTCGGATTTTACATTATTTTGTTGAGCTTTAAGCTAAGTTGACCTGACACGGATTGTTTTGGATGGTGCTTAGCTATAGTGTTAGTTGGATAGGAAAACATAGGGTAAGTTACTAGCACTTGTGTGCACTTCACATCACATCTATGTTCTAAGCTGCGTTTTTGGATTTTGGCAATAGTTCAACAGCAGTCGGGTCCAGTGAAGAGAAGTCAAAGTCACTGGCGTGGTTCTGTACGGTGTGGTACGGCTAGTGTAGTAAGTCTGCAGCGCCCGCCTTAGAAATGTGAGGCCCCCGGCAAAATGTAGCAAAATATACATAAAAATTATTATTATTTGCGCAAAGCGCAAATTTTTTTCCTATTTTAACAGATTGTCCTAAATTTTCCTTGATTTTGAACATCAGTTTTTGGATTTCATTAAGGATATACAAAAAATGTTTATATAATGTGGGCGAAGCGGAATTTTTTTCTATTTTACCAGATTGTCCATAATTTTTTTTGATTTTGAAAATCAGTTATTGATTTCACCAAAAATATACAAAAAATGTTAATATAATGTGGGCGAGGGGGATTTTTTTCTATTTTAAAAGATTGTCCATAATTTTTTTTGATTTTGAACATCAGTTTTTGGATTTCACCAAGAATATACAAAAAATATTAATATAGTAATGTGGACGAAGCGGAATTTTTTCTATTTTAACAGATTGTCCATAATTTTCTTGATTTTGAAATCAGTTTTTGGATTTCACGAATAACTGTAATTTTGAGGCCCCTAAAATTTTGTGAGGCCCGGACAATTGCGGAATTGTCGGTCCTTAAAGCGGCCCTGTCTGGGAATAGTAGGATGACTGTGGCCCTGATCTGATGTAGCCTCCCCGTGTTGTTATATGTAGTTCTTGCCACTTGAATTATTATTCCCTGAGGAGAATAGAGCCAATATACTTCTTTTTCTTTGTTCACGAAATTCGGTGCTTTGGCTTCACTCGGTTTAGTTTGGATGGCTAGTCGAGCTAGTTTACTTTACTTTAGTTTAGTTCAGTCTCTCTGTTATGTTATGTCAGTTCAGTAGGCATACATACGTACCGTTAAGCAACATTACATTTAGTACTACTCCGAACAACGCTACTTTCACTACTACTCCAGTGCTTACGTATATCGAGTACTTATATTACATAAAAGAAAGTCAACTCGATTCAAACTCGCCCTCAATGGCTTTTCTACACTTTCCACTATGTCCATTACATATATCTGTATACAAGACGTTAACTTGCAATTTTGGACTTTCTGCCTCTGCAACTTTTCTGCCAAAAGAGAATGCCCTCAAAGAAAAGCACTGAATGCTCAATACTTACCATTATACTTCTATGTCTAATGTACAAACCTATATTATCATTACATACACTAAATTCCATATGTACTCTACATACCTATTTTTCTAGTTTATTAGGGGAAATGTACCTTTCCGAGCCCTCCTCTTCATTTCCTATTTACTTACAACTTATAGCCCCAATGTAAGGGTTCTGACCTCTAGTATACTTTATGCATGGCATAGTTCCCGACAGAACATATGTCATGACCGGAAAATATAAAAGTCCGTAAAGGCAGCCCAAAGTAGACACATTACTATTAGTTACCCTTTATTTCCCTGTCTTATCCACTGTCCTATGAGCACACGCTTTAATAATTTACCTCTCCAACTTTACTCTCCCACTATTCCAAATACCTTCATTTTTAAACATTACTATGTCCACGTAACTCAACAAATTCAACTCTTGTAACTTCTGATACTGTACAAACGGCTATTTTACTTATTTCACTATTTTCAATAATGCATAGGCTATTTTTCAAACTCTTATGTCATTACATTACCACAAATTGACGTAAAAAGAATTTCTCAAGGTGTCATTAGGCCTATAAGAAACCATTACGGAGTATTTGCTCAGAAACGCCTACTATCTTTCGATTTTTTCTGTTTACCTTTGAATTTTACATTCCATATAGAGTTTGTTGTACTTATAATGATCATATGCAACAAGGAAATTCAAGTACAAAGTGTATTAGATCCTTATATTATAGGTAGGAATGCCAATGAGGTACGCTGGTACAGAAATTATAATGGAAATCAGTGAAAGTCAGTGAAAGCAGTGGAAATGTTCTTAGGGAATGTATAGTAATAGAGTAGTAGAATTTTGGATAGGTAGATAGAAGAATTTGGAGTTGTAGTTACGAGAAGTGAGAGAGAAAGGAGGAAACGGAGTGATTGTTGGTTGGAGGAGGATGGAGAAGAGAGGAGGCAAGGGCAAGACAGAAACTCATCACTTTACTTCTCTCCTCACTACACAAGAGATTCAAGTGAGCTCTCAACTTCAACTTGTGCTGGTTCAGATAATATAAGAAAAAGGCACTAGAGAACAAAACGGAAGCAGAACGAAGAGCTCATTTCACTCTGGCTGCCTTTCCCTCCTCACTTTTAGTCAACCTGTGTACCAAAGCTCTGTACTGTGTGAAAATACAACATAACATTCCCTACCCGCACAGAGTCTACTAGAGTTAGACACACTTAAGTGCATTGCACGTACAACATGTTACATACAGGATCCCCTGGAAAAAAATACACTTTACCTTATAACAATTACCTACGTGTATTTCTTTAGGGTACAATGTTATACTTTTAGGGAATTATACGCGCACGTTGGTTTTAGATATTCTTGTTGTTAGAGTCACTTCACTACTTGTATAATGTACCCGAGACAAATATAAAACTGCGTAGCTCTAGTACATGTATCATCTATCCTTAAGTGAAAACACTAGAGTGAAACTCTTTAAAGAACAGAATACTTTCGTATGTAACTGAATACTCAAAGACAATTCCTAAATACAATACTACACATTAAGTCAAAGTCAAGTCAAGACAAACGCAATGTAATACAATATTCTACTTTTGTACTACTCAATGGTAATGGTGCAGAGTAAGCCCAAAATTTATATAAGTATATATAAACTCAGATGCAATGATACCATAAAAGTGAAAGTAAAGAATATTTAAATTGCAATTGAAATAGAAATACATTTGGTAATATTATATAGGGGAGGATTAGGTTACAAATACTCGAGTACTTAAATAGAGATCTAAAGGTATATTTTTAGGTTTAAGTAGGTACGGAAAATAATCTATGCGTTTCTACGCAATGATAAATACAGCAGAGATAAGTCCCTACTCCCTTTTCTATTATTATACACGAATGAAACTGAAAGTGTGCACAGAAATGCTAGGAATGACTTTCTTTTGGAGAAAGTTCTATATAGTGTAGAAATAATGATAGAGTTCTTAGTACTCTTACACGATTGTTTCTACTGTCAGTGAATACTTGACAGGATCCCGGTATAAATGTATATTATAGGAAAATGTATAGTAGAATATATATAAAAATGTCCGTTGCCCTTCTCCGTAGCTAATATCGATCGAAAATGATACTAAAAGGGATATTCGGGTTGGTTTGCTATGTCTTGATAATCTTGGTATTGTTAAGTAAGTATATAAGTATGTGTGTAATATTAGTCTCAACATGTGTAGTAGTAAAGTGACTATAAAGACAAAAAAAGTTTTAGAACTTGGTGCATGTGTGGTGTGTAGGTTGAATGAGTGAGAGTCTTCATTTCTCACAGGGTGAAGTGAGTTGCACAGTTGTTGAGCCGTTGAGTAGGCCTGAGAGTTAAATTCGTCTCTTTCATTCTTCATTCCCACTTGAGCCTCACCGCACAGAGCTCCGCTGGCGTAAGTAGTGTATGCAATGTTCTACTAATAGTCAAGGTGGGCACACTTCTTACTCCCACAGACAGACAAAATGCTCGAGAAAGTCAGGTCAGCCTATAGAAAGAAAAGACAGATTCAACTTGAATTGCACAGATAGTGAAAGTCAGGGAAAGTGGGGAAAGTGAAAGCAAATTTTTATTTCCTACACATTCTTCTTTGGAGAGGAGACGAGACCACACGTAGAAGATAAGCTTAGCACAAGTGAAATGAAGTTCTGCCGTAGAGTAGGTTAGAAATAGTATAGTCGAACGTAAAGCTATAAAGCAAGAGTGTACTTATTACTCTTGTACGGATTATACAGACCTACTGAAATTGTAGTCAGAGTCAGAAAAGAATTTAAAATGACTGTTAGGTATTTCTAGTTTTCTCCATGCTCTTAACATGTCTGCTCGTGTACTAGATACGGAATTGATCCCTGAATTAGATGCACAAGTGAGTTTCAGGTATTTTATGTTGTTTAAGGTGTTTTTATTCCCTAATATGGTATATAGTGTGAGTTTAGCTGGATACGGCTCTAAAAACACTTTTCCATAACTTAGGGGAAAATAAAGTGTGAAATTGTGAATAAAGTATCAGTTTTGTATTTATGTATAGAATGATATACATGATATGTGTATTGTAGATACAATTACAGATATACATATGTACGTAGTGAAAGTAAGAAAGCACTCACTCTGTCAAACACTCGTGCCTTGTCTTTTCGAGTGGTTTGGTTTTTCTGCAAGTGTGAGTGGATGGTTGAAAATCGCTTTTTTCCCTCTTCTGCCTATAGAGAGGTAGTAAAAATGGGATGGGAAGCAGGAACGAGAAGTTCAAATGTTCCAGTTGAGATGAAACCAAACCAAACCAGAGACAAAACCAATCTAACCCAAATGGAGAATTGCTAGGGAGAAAGCAGGTAGAAAAGAAATCGAAAAGGTGTATAGAAAAAAGTTATATGTGGATACATTACTATTTCTTCGTTATATTTCTGCGAAGAATTGCAATACCTACGTAGTATTCCAAGTAATGGAATAAATAAAAGTTCTTATAGTACAAGAGCACTATTGTAAAACGTATAGAGAGACTCGGATAGGAGCAATTGCAAAGTAACACTTTTTACGGGCGGCTATTATGCTTTAAGGCATTTTCTCCTACCTTCTCAACAATACGAATGTTTTCTCACGATTTTCCAACTCCAACTGCGAAGCTATAGCCAAAAATCGTGAACGGACTAAATGATATTCGCCTATGGAGGTGCTTTAGCCTCGCTTCGCATTTATGGTACACTACAATAGCTATTACCCATACATATATGACTACAAATAGAATACTTACACTATAAACTCACGAAAAACTAGGATCTGCACCTAGCGAGCACTAATGTAAGCCTTCTCAAACATCTCTAACCCTAACCATTGCATTGTGCTCTACGCGTCTACGTAAACCTAAACTTTCAGCTGAATACGCATAAGAGCTTCTTAAGCAGCAAACCTACACAGGCCAAATAAAAGAACCAAAAGAGATAGTAAGCGAACCTACCCAACTACCAAGTACCTAGATTCAAATACCATTATGTTTAACTAAAGTCTATTCACTTCCTCCACACTCATATAGAAGCAATACACAAAAATGTTACCGAAATTTACAGAAAATGACAATTTTGCAACTTCCTGGAGAATTTCGAGCATAAAAACCAATTCAGTTTATGTGTAGTTTTTACTCATACTTTTAAGGCAAATCACAAAAAATATAATTTAACAATCGAATAAAATAAAACATGTTACTAGAATTTAATAATTTAATTATAACAGATGTAAGTCCGTTTTGGTGGCACAAAAATTAAAATATAGAATATGGAAATTATAGATCTAGTGGTTTGCGTGATTTGCATTAAAACTTTAAGGTTTAATTCTAACTGTGGTTTTACGGTAATTTAATTTTGATGCAAAAATATTTTCTTAGTAAGAATTTATTCGTTTAATCTTTGAATTCTATTTTATTATGTTTTGGTTTGGTCACTAGTTTGGCTGATTTTGAGAATTACATCTTAATTCAAACGATGTGGACAGTTTTGCTATCTTGAATGCTTCATTTAACACTCGCTGCTTTCAGTTATGCGTAGGTGGTTTCACAACTACCGGTTCTACTGGAATACCGGTAATACTTACGTAACACCTATATAAGGTACCAAATTCACTATTATTATTTTCTGTATAGTGTAGTCGTAGTGGAAGATGTAAAAGGGAAGTCGCAGGTATTTGAAATGTATGTATGGTCGATTTTCTAAGTAAGTTAGTACGTAAAGATAAACGAAAGAAGTAGAACTCGAAGACATTTATGTTAGCATATCTGGCTAGAGGGGTAGCATTTTGTAGTGCTGCTTTCTATACTAGAGGCAGTACATAGGTGTATCTTTGCATAGAAAGGATGCTGTTAGTGCCCCAATTTTGTTCCCACTTCTTCCTACTTAGATTCAGATAGTTTGCTTCAGTGCAAGTGAATCGAATTGAATTCAATTGAATTCTCCTTTGCTATGTGGTCTGCTTTAACATTCTAACAAACAATGTTATCTATAAATGTGTACACTATCTCCTCCACCAATCCACTTTTCTCTATTTTCTTTCGTTAAACACATGATAATAACACAATAATACATACTACACAAAATACCATTATACCTAACTTGTTATGCAAAATACCAATACATATAGGTATTTACTACGTTAATAAATATGTGTAATTGATATACTTGGATAGAAATGTGTCAATTTGCAAAGAACCCAATTTTGGGACTCTCTTTGCACTAATCCATATGCAGAGTAAGAGATTTCGCAGAAAATTAAACTTTTTTGTGCTAGAAAAGACTTACTTATCATAACCTGAAACACCAATAATTAGGAAACACCTGGAAATATTTACATTCTTAGTCATATCATCATTTCCGCAGTAGATAAAAAATGTTTGTTCTATTCTAAGTTATTAGTGCATCAGGATACTGAAATAAGGATCAAATCAGCATCTCCTGTCGACCCCACTGAATATTTATTGCATTTTTCCTATTTGGCACTTGGGTTGACTCTAATAAAGGCGAGACACAGCCAAGATCAAATATAGATAGAGACATGTCATATTTTTCTCACTTTACTTGACTCCCAGTCCCACATATGCATTACACGTCATATCCACTAATAAATACTTCCATATGCTCACACCCAAATTAAAATGTCGACTCAGAATCAGCACCTGCTTTAGTCTAAGTTTGTTTACTATATAACTAAGCACACGTGTGAAATATGTAAGTATAATCCAAGCTGTCATCTATTATATACAATGCACAACGGGCGTTACCAGAAATTCAAAGAAAATAACTTTCGGTTTTAATGACTCACTAATTTCCTGATTGAATCATGCAACGTATTTCTCTGTGTGATTTCATTTATCATTTATAGTAATATCTGTATTGTAACTAAAAAACTTTTAAAAAAAGTTAAGGTTACTTTTTTAGTCCACGTGAAGAATTTGTTGCATAGACAGAGTTAGGAGTAATTTAAAACCATGCTATGTATTCATGCGTAACTTAATTTGCAACATTCCGTATCAAAAGTATGCGCACCTTGCTATCTTTAACAAAATTTGAAAAACTAAAAGCATAAGTATTCATCAGGGTTTCACCACTATATAGGGAACCAACCCATATAGGTATTCGCTTTGAAGGAATTCGTAAACCTGTACACATAAGATTAATATTGGTTATAATAATCCAGAGTTAAAAAATGCAAGATTATTAAAGTGTAGCATACGTTGTTGCACATGTTTTTACACAGGATATTAATAATATTCTTGTTATAGTGTCTAAAAGCGTACGTACTGAAGTTTCTTATGATCTCTAGACTATTTCTTATTTCGTTCGTAAGTTTGGCTCACGCGAATGGAGGCTACGTCACGATTTGCCATAAGGAGCCATCCGAAGTGAACTGAAGACTGAATTGAAGCTCTCTGAAGGTTTTCTGTAGATCTACCTAATGTAGTGTGCATTGCCGTGTTTCTTGTGTTGTATTTGTATCTGTAGGATAGGAATGTATTTCTATAGCCGTGTTGCTTTATTTTGTAGCGAGAGCAGAGGACATACCATAACTTAGAGTTTATACCCCTCGTGAAACGATTTGGTCTGAAGTAAACTAAACTAACAAACAGAAACGGAGAATATTAGAAGAAAGTGTTGTAAGGAGTATAGGTTCTGTAATGTGAGATAGTTTGGTTCACTTTATTTTACTTGCTGCATGTTACTATCAACTAACTAACTGGAAGTGCATGTTGTACTCATTAAAAGTTTCTCCGTTTAGGCAAGTTTACTATGTGTGTGCTAATATCATACTCCTTCCTACCAATATATCGTTTCCCTTGACGGTTTCCTTACTACTCTGTGTTTAGTATATTATATCGTGTGGAAAATAACGACAGGAGTGAAGAGACATAGAAATACATACACATGCACAAACTTAAGAACCAACGAAAGTAAGAGTCGTACTTTCCTTTGAGCTTTACTTCATGTAACTTTCCTAGTTTATTTCATGTGAGACAGCACCGTATACAATATAAGTCTCTATACTCTATTCTACAGTTACTGTTATGTTGTGTGTGAAAGCTCAATGTTCATTTCTTGGATAGTTACTGAAACTTACTTTTGGAAGAAGCATACGTTCTCTATATATGCGTTGTTCGTGTATAAATACAATGTACAATAATAACTGTGTGTATACTAGTATTTGTTCCTGTTTTGTTTTTCAACTAAACTATTTTCGGTGCTAACTACTATTATCGTATAGAAACAGAAACAACACTCTAATACTTATAAGAAGCACTTCTTTCTGGAATACTTACTTTCTTGTCTTGAAGTTACATTGGATTGGATTGCATGGCACTACGGAATGACTGACTGAGATTTACTTTAGTTTAGTTTACTAGTTACTTATGATCACGATCATCATCTTGTAGAATGGCATGTACAATATGTGTGTGCTTCTTTCTATGAAGAGGATAAGTACCTTCCGAGGCTGTCTTGTCTTGTCTGCAATGTCCTGGCCTGATGGGTGCATATGTGTGAATGTGTACACAAACAAAATCTCTGTAACTTCAGTAACTTGTCTTGTCTTGATGGGAGGGAGCCGTTGAGTGATGTTTCTGTTGTAAAATTTGACGCGCAAATCTAAACACGAGAGCCAAATGAGTAGCTAACATCCGAAAACAACCGTTTCCTATTGCTCTCTTAGCAGTACTATCTCATTCCGGGAACACACAAATAAATCTTCAGGACTAACTAAACTTACGGTATAACTAACACCTCTAACTAACGATTAGTATTATATGGGAGTGTTAGAATCTTTATATAGGTAGATGACTATTTTTTCTGCATAATGTATGTAATATTTAACAGTTCCTTACTTTGTGATACTGTTATAGAGTATAAGTATTACTAGCTTAACGGTAAACGTAGGATCTAATGGTAGAAATAAAAAAATTTGCATTTCTATTTCATTGTTTATAAAATGCGCCCTGTTGAGATTTATTATAATGAACTGTTTTTACTAAATTTATCCATTATAGATTTTTATCTTTAATATGCCTATTTCTTCATAATGTATATAATATGTAATAGTTTCTTACTTTGTGGTACTGTTAAACAGTATAAGTATTACTAGCTTAACGGTAAAGGAAGGATCAAATGGTAGAAATAGAAAAATTTGAATTTCTATTTCATTGTTTATAAAATGCGTCCTTTTAAGATTTATTATAATGAATAATTTTTTTGCAAATCTATTCATTATAGATTTTTTAAGATCCTAGAATTCCTAGTTTTGTTCTATCAGTAAAATATATGATTCTCAATATAATGATAATCATAACATAAAGTATAAATGCATTAAAGTTCATTAACTTTTATGCCTGAAAGTACGACTAATTAAACGCATATGATAACTTTCAAAGAAACACTAAATGGTTCTCACGGGATGGTAATGTACTCTTCTAGTTAATTAAGCCGTGTTTTGTTAAGGTTTTTAGTGGATATGGTTTTATTGGTTTTTGGGTATTTGATTATCTTCGAATAGTGAATAGTAAAGATGCGTATAATAGGAAAAGTATATGGGACTGATTTGTTAGGAAGAAAATTGTTTGGTATAATATTCTGAGGTGGTAGGAGGAGGTATAGTAAGGTTGGAAGGAAAATAGTTGGACAAAACAAGTTTTTAAGGAAGTGTGGAGTCTCGTGTGTTATAAATTGTGGTAGTAAAGTGTGAATTTGGAGCAAAAGGGCTTTTTAGCATATTAGAGACTGTGTAAATTTTCGTATGTAATTAGCCTGGAAATCCTGTGCATTTCCCAAGAATCCAATTAGGAATTCTAATTTACAAGTTTTAATAAGAGAATCTGCCCAATTACGCACTTTTCAAGTTTCAGTGACAAGCACTTTCATCGAATCTCATTTTAGGAAGGATACTATAGGACATAGGAGATGAGGAATAGGGAACATGTTCATTGTTCATGTACCATCATAATATTCTAACACGACGATTTCTTTCTCTGGTAAAACTCTACTGCAGCAGTACACTGTGCGATTCTACATTACATTACATAACATATCTGTAGTAAAGTAAAGTAAAAAGTGGTGATATAGAAAATAAGGAAACCACTGCAGTAAAGTAATAGATATAATGCAGTGACGGACTAAACCATATCCATCCATCCATGCCATGCCCCGACAAGACAAAAATGTCAAGAGAGCGATTATTTTATGACAGAGTAATTCTACTCAACTCTTTCACTCACTTTAGTGTACACTGACGACAAAACTCATTCTTCTAACACTATTGTGTTTAAAATGAGTCTTGCAAACCGAAAACCATCTCCCTAACTAAAAGCTGCCTTGTTCCCGTCTCTTCCAAGTCTAACTAACTAAAAAATGGGTTTTGCTTTTACTTGTAGTGTACTAGTGTAGTGTAGATTGAAGGTTGTATTAGTTTTCCACGAATTTGAATAGAATGAAGAAAAGGGTTAGAAGTTAGCGGAGAATGGCTCTTTTTCATTCTCATCTTACTGTATAATATTAATCTGCATATTCTCTTCTCGTGTTACAAAATTCCATTAGATTACAATGCAATACTAAAATCCTGTAGTTTACTGTGGTCTGGTACTTTTTCCCTTATCCAATATTCTTTTAAGCTCTCATCTCGCTAACAGGGAACAGTAAAGGAAAACTGAGTTGCAACTTGTTTCATTTCACTATCCGCTATTTAATACACTTTCCATGATATTTATTACAAACAGTTTGCATGTGTGTTGTAGGTATACTCGTTTCGCCCAATGTATGTACTTACTCCAGATTCTACGCTAGAGTTACTGTAGAGTAATTTGCAAATCCTTCCATGTGCAATGTTCTAGGGAATTCCTACTTGTCTACCCTGGATGTACCTAAATATTTACAGTATACTACTTAGTGTACTTAGTTAGTAAATTTTAACTGGGGGAAGTAACACTTGAGCCAAGCCAAACCAAACTAGCGTTACCGATGAGTCTAGTGAGAATTAAAGACGAGAATTTAACGAAAACCTAAACCGAAGGCCGTGGCATGGTATGGCATGAATGTTCTCCATCTATTACTATAGAATATAATACTCTGCTTCCAGTAGTTACTCTTTAGCAACCTAAAAGCAAAACATCAGATTACTTACAATGAAATGAAACGTTAAATGTATTCTCGCTCCTATGCAAATGAAATGTGTTTCCCGGCTGTCACTTTACGCGCTGGAATATATTAAAATGGAAACTGTGGGAGGCCATTGATTACTCATTAGGGATTGCATTCGCCAGATACACTATACAATCCCTACTAAGACTACGTTTTCTAACACTAGTGCTCCCAAATACCATCTTACTTATTGGGAGCATTAAAATATGGTCTAGTATCGGCACAAAATGTATTTAGCTGTATTAGTAACAGATTTTCATTTACCTTTTGTATTCTATTGCTATTAGGTACATAAACAAAAGTAGTATTACCCACAGTAAATGACATGACACGTAAATACACACAATTTACAGTTATGTTGGGTTGCTCAGTCTGCGTTTGACTAGTTTATACTGAATTGTATGAATGCACGTCTGCTGATGACTGTCTTTAGTTATTTTATGCTACCCGTTGTAATAAAACTGCCAAGGTGTATAGCTACACACATAAACACAACATGTTAGGACATGCACAGAATATTTAAAGAATTTCACACTATGTGTACTATTTAAATTTTCTGAAAATCTACGTACTTTGGTTTGCGCACCGGAAAACGCTACCTAAGATTTAAAGTTCCGTGTCGTGTCTTGGTGCAATATTTGCAAATTGCAATCTAAAAATACAAAGGATGAATTGAAACGAATATCTTGGGTCTGTGTTGTATTTCCTGCTGTATTCGGTATGAATATACGTGCAAACACGGAAAATAAGGGATATTATTCTTTAAAAACATAGTTTATGTAATATAATACGAGGTTTTCTTGTGCAGGGGCATAATGTAAGCTTTGCAGTTTGCACTAATACTAAAAGCATATTTGGCGATCGATCTAAGGCGCAATTACTGTTACGTTCGTCCTACTTATTCTGTTGGTGTGCATAAGAAGAGAGAAAAGTAATCAAGAACCATTTTCAGCCACTGTACAAACAAATGGCTTGCATAAATCATAATTAAATTCTATAAAACTATCACAGAGGCTTAACTATTCTAAAAGTAATGCAATATAATATAGGTACGGTCCTAATGTAAGTAATGTTAATGGTAGCCTAAGTAAACATTTAAGACACTTTCCCTATTTCCACTTCTACGTCTCAAACTCGAATGCATAAGCCGCTTCAAAAAATTTGACAAACTTAATACTTCCTTCCATGAAATATTTTTTTCTTTGATTCCCACTGCATTTCGGAGAATTCTTAGCTAGTACATTAGGTGCAGGGCAGGAGTATAGTTTGTAATGACTACTCCTACCTATATACTCAGCTTTCTTAGTTCTGCAATTTATAATGAGCAATAACTGGAGAGAAATTGGAGAACAGGAAAATTCGTGGGCAATAAACCCCCAGCTTTCTCGGCTGTCTGTTTTTTAATTTCGACTGATTTATTTCGGCTGCGTGTGTTCTTAAATACTTACTTAGCACATGCACAACACTCTATTTACACAAGTCACACTCACAGTGCACAGTCTTCCCCAATTTCCCTTCTTACGTACACTTTAGTCCAATTCTGATATTATTTTATGACTCTCCTCAACTAATATTCTTATATATTCAATATTATATTACATACTGTTAACCAGAACACATATTAGGTACTCTATGTTCCTTTTACACGATACTAATCACAACCATGGCCATACTATTTACTTTTTCAATGTTTCCAATTCAATTTACCATAATTTAAAAGTTTTTCTGTACATTTAAGTAATATTTGTGTACCAGAGAAATTGTGTCGAATTTTCTTTCCTTGATGAATGGCTCTACAAAGTATTTCTATATATTTTGTCACCGTTTTATTGACATGAATTAGGGTCTTATCTCGGTGGAGAAACTGACACTTTTTGAAAATATACAACAGTAATATTTATGTCTATTTGTCGCTTAATGAAAATTAAATGGAAACTTTTTATTTCCTTACTTGAAAATTAATAGATACCTGGTTTACCAAATCCTGGAAGAAATTGAATGTCATAATTACAGAAGTAAGTGTTGATGGTGTTGATGAAATACGAAATATAGTATCAGGTTTGAGATTTGGTTAGTTTGGGGTTAAGACGGTTTGGTTTGTGAAAAAACTCATTGACAAGAAAATAGGAAAGGAGATGACATCGTTTAGGGTTGTTTTTGTGATGTCATTGGATTGGGGAAAGTCGTAATTCGTTTTCTACTTGAGTTTGTCTAGTTATGTTCATCTGGTCTGTAGTTATGTATGTACTGTTTATACTGACATCACATAACATAAAATCAACTGCACTCGACGCTACTGTGTTTCCTTGCTCGTTTAAGGTCTAATGTTGTGTTTACGTTGTTTCAAATGTAATGTAATGTAATTTAATGTAATGTAATGTGATTTTGCCTTTGGAGAGTATATGTTAAGGAATAAAGCGTGTGTTGGCTAAACTGGAGTAAACTGAAGCTAAATCCTAAGCAAAGGAGTCTTAACCAAAAGGAAAGCCAAGACTGTAGTGGGTTGTTTTGTGCTCTGCTGCATGACTTGATGTGATGTGGATGTGATGTTCTTTGGAGTGAACTAAATTCGAGTAACGGCAGTCAACAAGGCTATTCTGTCGTCTTTCCCAGCCCTAGCTAGAGTAAGGTCTGCTTTGTTCCACGATTTCGTTTGTTTTCTGTGAAAATGGGATGGAGAGTTGTCCCAGTGTAAAAAGGAGTTCTATTTGTATTTTGTTGTGTTGTGTTTATGTGCGAAAGCTGAATGAGTTAGCGACTTGGTTCTTCTGCTCCGTTTTATTCCGTCTCTTGTGTGAATTCTTGCATTGCTGTCATGGCCTGGTGTACTTTGGTTTCCTCTCAACAGTCTCAACTACATTTGTGACGTTCTTCCTCACGACTATAACCAGAGAGAGTGAACTAGATAGTCTTCTTGTGCAAAATGTCCTGGGAGTCATTAATTTCCCTTATTTTCTTTCTGTCCAATAAAACTCTTTTATTATCGATTGCTCAGTCAGTTTCTCTTCGTATTTAGTTTAGGATCCTTTCCTTTTGTTTTGTTTTGACTTAGTTTAGTTTAGCTTACTACTTCGCTTCATCTAACATTATTCTCCTTTGTATACCCTATGTTTATGTTTTCTTTACCAATATTGTTTGTAGTCCCTTATATGTATTCTATGTTCAGGCTGCACTTTTCGAGTACAGGAATTTGTGGATCGACTAAAGCAGATTTGTATAGTTCCTTTGGTTTGTTTGTTTTGTCTACGCCAGACCAGGAATGTAGTTTTGATACTAACTTGACAAAGAATGAAAGAGAAATTCACAGAAATAGTCAAGTGAGAGGTTTTCTTTGCATTTGGCTCAGTTTCCCATGTCGTTTCGATTTCCCTCTCAATGTTCACAATTGCGTCGTAAAAATTCTGATTTATTTTCCTATTCTCTCTATTACAGTTTCCACGCTTCCCACCACCCGTTTGTAGCCGTCCTTATTTACTAAATCTTTATATACGTACCTAATTCTTCTTACACACATAACAACTACCAATACTTTTACCGTATATATCGAAATAGTACCACAGGGTTTCAGGAATTCTTTTTAATTAATGTTTCAATTTTGAACTTTATTTCATTATTCAGAATTTTTGTTATCTTTACCAATTGCAGGAACTCAAGAATTAAAATTAAATATTAATCATGTATTTCCGAGAGTTGGAAACAGAAGGGGCAATTATTTCTACCAGGGCTACTATTTCGATATATACGGTATATTATGTAGAAACTAAAGTGCTCTCGTGTTGTGCAGTGCACACTACCATATGGAACTACTATGACAGAAAACTGAACTAAATTTAAGAAATGCGAATCGCAGTTTGAACTATTTCCATTGTTACGTTATGCTATACAACAGCAGATGTGAAAATCCTTTCAATTACACTTTTACACTACACTTCGCTATTTTATGAAGCGCATTATGAATTAAACATGAAAGGACAGCTCTGTACTCTTTGGTTCTGTATCCAGATATATTACCTTAACACACTGTATTTCAATCTTTACAAAACTACTTTCTTTAATCCAAAACTTCTATTTCACTTCAGAGTTTGCGAATTCCCGTACAATTTTTCTTAGAAGGCTTACGAGTGGGTTGCAAGGTCCATAACTTTGCAGCTGCAAAACGAATTACGTGTAAAATACATACGTCATAGTACAATCTGGAAATTAATGACACAGTACAAACCTTGTTTACCTGTAATGAAGTATTGAAATTATCTGGAAGACAGATCAGTTACTTTACTTGTAATATGAATGGTTATAATATTTCTCTAAAAATTTCACAATGGTTTGAAAACTTGTTACTATTAAAACCTTGCTATTGAAAGATTTTAAGATTTTAAGAATTAACATTTTCTGGTTAATTTTGCGTACACGCAAAGTTTAATTTATATCTACAATGAAAATATGGATCACTATTTGCAGATATGTGTGTAACGATTGCTCTTTGACGAAAACATGTAGTTTGTAGTTATAAGACTATTTACTTATTTGTTTACAAAATCTAATTCAAACAATCATATTTGTCTAATTTCAGCTGCAGAAAGGTGCCAACTCTTAACCAGGTGGGAGGGGAATTGGTAAGTACAAAAATATGTCTTCTTGTTTAAACTTTTTATGTAGAAACGTACATTTCCCTATATTTTGATTTGCAAACACTAAGAACGTTCCTACATTGTGTAAATCTTAATATTTTCAGGTTTCAGTCTGGTGTACATCAAACGATTACAATCAACAGAAGTTCCATCAGTACAAAAGGAAAATGTCTTGAGGCTGATGGGGAAAAATTCCTAGTCTATAATGAGTAAGTTTTTGTTTTTATTACAAAGAAGTCGACAGAATATTTATTAATTGTAATTATCAAATATATATTTCTTTAAGTAGGTATGTCAAACGACCGTGCCCACAGTCCATATTATAAATAGTTGTATTTCTGTGTTGTAAACGGGAATCACGACTTTTCACAAATTATGAATGACAGGTTTTTTATTCAATTACTTCTAGAAAACATATTAGAAATTATTAGGAAGAAAATGACAGTAGTATCTATTTACATATAATAAATGGTAAACGTATGTATAAAAAGTAAATATTCTGAGAAAGGAAGAGGAGCGTAAGCATATGTATCTTGTGTAGGAAAACAATAAATACATAGCTTGTTATGGTTATATGTCATGATCTGTAAAGAGTAAGTAACTGAAATTCTGTGAAGCACGAAGTAATTCTTAAGAAGAGGCTTTATTTATTCCATGCAGTTCTAGAAAAGAGGAAATAAGGAAAGAGAGACAGAGCAGAGATACCAATACCACATTAAAGATGCATAGGAAATAACATAACAATGCCAAAAGCATTATTCTCTATTCTTATTCACTGGTGTGGTGTACTGTACGTACATGTGAATCTTTCTTCTTATTTTATATTCTTTTGCATTGTTCGTTCTCCAATCCAATGGATTCCACAATAGAGACGTACCACACGACACGAACCACGAAACAAACTCTCGTCCTCTGCTCAAAGTTCGACTCGACTCTTTTACTGTTTTATTTTCTATTTTCCTTTCACTAATATACTGCTGGGAGCATGGAAATTCTCATTCTTTCCGCATATCTTCCTCCTACAACCAAATAACTCTGCAATACATACAATCCCATGTACACACAAACAAACAACCGATTCTATTATGTAACTCACTACACTAAAACAAATTCCTATGGATAAATCTATTCCCTTACATATTCCATGTCATATGATGCAAATGTAAGAAGGTAAGCAAGATATGTCAATAGAAATTTGACCATAGAAAGAAAACCATATAAAATGTGCACACTATTTAACAAAGTCGGATTTTCCTATAAATATCCATGTACTAGGTATATGTAACATTTGCATTCCTCAATTCAGTCACTCAGAGAAAATGAAACAAGAGGAAATTGAGATGAGACGACTTTGTTGAAACTGTTGTAACGCAAGAAAAGTTGCATTAGAAATAAATGCGAGTGTATTTCTCTATTATTCGGGAAAATAGGATGAGCTCTTTTCTTTGAATAGCGTATCCGTACTTTTTTCTTCTTTCCTAGTTTGAATTTAAAATCTCTTTGTTGTTCTTCAGTGTACTCCGTGCACACAACTTTATTTCGTAGTTAGGTACAACCACAACTGCAATAACTACTATTTACTTTCAAAGAATATGCATGATTTGCATTTTCAGCTTTTCTATCTCCAAGACTTATGTTTATTTTCTACGAATGTGCTCCCGTCTCTTTTCTACATTAAATTGGCCACGTTCGCTACGTTTCCACTTTGCAAGTTCCTCTGCTACCAATCCAATGATTTCCTGGGATTATCCTACTTGTTTGCCTCCAAGGGGTAAACTGAAATGGGAATAGGACTCATCCTCAAGTCATGGAATGCACTAAATTGAACATTTCCACTTGTTTCTAAATATTGTGCAAAAGAACTGAATACGATTCTTCTATTTGCATAAGTTATGTCTATTTACCAATGCATCCCAACTTTCCAGGAACTTTTCAATATTAGTTTTTAGTCATTTAGGTACTACCGACTATTTGCATACTACAGTGTTACCAGAAGCAATGTTATTCTGATACAGTGACTCATTTAGCCGAAGAATTCCAATCTCATGTAATTTTTATGAAGCATTGCCTAGCGCAATGCAATTTCTGACACATTTACCATTACTTAAACAGTTACTGATTGCGAAATTATAACAGGACTAAATTTTACAGGTTAAATCTCTGGTAATTACATATAGGTATTTTAAAAATTAAAATCAAAAGTTTATTAGGGATTTCCTTTTGATTTTGCATTATTTACTGCAGCAAAGAGGATCCTACTTGAAAAAAGTTGAATATTAGGCGTAGACTGTGACTACAGTAGTATAATTGTGCTCGTTATATTTATTAAGAAGTAATCTGGCGTGAATTGAAATTTGAACCGTCTAGAGTTATATAGGTATGTAAAAGAAAAGGTTGGAATTGGAAACAAAGCGTAAGTTTTATGACAATGGTGAAAAGGACGGGTTGAATGTAGAATTGAGTTTGAGTTCTTTGGGTTGAGATCGACAAAGTGACTGAATGGACTGTGAGTTTGAGAGTGAGTTCGTTTCTTCCATTTCCGTTCCGCCCTGGTCTTAAACCTAATGAAAAATGAGTTAAGAAGTAGGGAGTTGGAAGAAAAGGAGAGATATTAGGCGCGAGCTGCTACTTTATGTGGAATTTGTCCTTATGTAGCAATAGTGACAAGAATCGCAGTCTTTGTCAAGTCACAGACGAGTTGGTATTGCTAAAGGACTGAGGAGAAGAGTTGAGAGACGAAACTTACGGTGCAGAGAGCAGATGAGACAAACAAAGGCGGTTGAAAGAAGAGTAACTTAGCCGAAGTGAACTTGAGTGTGTATGTATGTACAGCGAGATTCTAAAGTCGCGCAACATAGGCACATGGTGCTAAAGTTTGCGACATGCTTCTAATATGTATATTTCAAGTGTTTAAGAAAAAAGTGTAGCACCATGTACCTATGTTGCCTGACTTTTGAACCTCGCTGTATAGTGGGAAGCATAAGGAACTTTGGTTTTTGAAGAAATCCATGAAAGTAGTACATGCAATGCACATTGTGCATTATAGTTGTCATTTCATATAGGACATTAAGATATATGGAATTTTTTAGTGTTCTAATGTGCTCTGCGGTGCTGTGTAATTTACTATTAGCACTGTATACTAACTACTGGTTAATGGGAAGTGTAGTGAAGCAAGTCTTACAAATAGAAGAGAGAAAGGAAAAGAAGTTAAGTAAAAGGGAAAGAAAAGGAGACGAAACGAAGCTTAGTTGGAAAGGGAGGAAAGCCAAGGGAAAGCAATGCAGGAGGACAAGAAAGCAAAAGGAAAGAGTTGATGTGAGTTTGAGTTTTTAGTATTGAGACGAATTCAGTGACTAGACTGCACATGGGACGGGATACGGAATTAGGAAATCCCCATCCGGGTTTTCTTTTTTCATTTTCTTTCTTCCTTTCCTATTATTTTCTTTTTAGGCCTTTCCATCCCCACGCAAACCCAAATATGCTTCTACTTTCTCTCTCTTTAAACTCTTTCTTTTACTTTCCTTTGTGTTATGTCATGTGACGAAAAAAGTACCTTCTTATATTTCTCTCTGCCGTATACAATCTGCAACACCCGTCTCCAAGTACGTCTGTTAAGTACAACCAACGTATAAATTATAACTGTATTATCAGGGTTACCTCTATTTGACAAGTTTCGACACAGAATCTACAAAATGAAGGTAGCGAATTTACTATACTAAAAAACTTTGGATTCCTACAGGAATATAGTACACAACATATGTACTATGTACAGGAAATAAGTGCATAGACTATTCTAGTGTTGCATATAATGTGTGTATAATGTACATATAGTGCAGTATCTAAATACAAACCCAATTTGTTTCTTTGCTGCAGAATTGTAGACCTAGAAAGGATAAACTAGGATAGGCCATGGTAGGGTAGCCAAAATTTTAAGCCCTACTTACTTCCGACAACCTACAACTACACAATGCAGTATAAAACAAGGACAAACCAAATCTGATCTGTCCGTCTTCCGAGCGTCTTACTTTCTCTTCTCATTCTTTCACTTTCCCTTCCCTCACAATACAACACTATAGACAACCAGACTTCTTTCTGTCAAGATAGACTTTCTTTATTGCACTCCTCCTCTAGACTTTCTCTACATCTACATTTCAACCGAGAATTTCAGGAATTCTCAACTCTGCCAGATTCAAACATCTTTTGTACTTCTAAGCTCTTCCAATTGGATCATTCTCAAATGTCGACTTTTGCTCTTGCCCTTTCCTTGTCACTATATCACCAATACAATATTTTCAACGAATTTCCCATATAAGTAAGCATAATGAGCGCTCTGTAACATACACCTTTGCAAACTAAATTATACACTACTTTTTATAATCTTAATATGCACTACTCTGGCGTGCAGTAATCTACATTAATTGAATTAGTTTTGTTACAATATATAAGGAAACAAATATGTGACACGAAAATAATTAATTTTGAATATAAAATTGATAAAAAATGATAAAATGCACATATTATTTTAATTGGTAAATTTTAATTATTTTAGGAAAGAAAACTGTCATCGCTGTGTGGTGTTCCATGAGAAACATTTAAATGTCCTCCAATACAAAGAGAGTAAGTTTTTGGAAAATTCCAAAAAAATTTCCATTTGTATATAAATCACTTTCTTGTCATTTACCTATCTGTTGTAATATTTTAATTGTATTTTATTTAGCTTTCTGCATTCCCGAACGTCGCTCCCTCCCCACAATGTGCTCAACAATCACAGGCGATGCAAATCTCTTCTCTATGTTCAGACTTGATGGGACCCCTATAGACTGTCCGTTTAAAGGAGGCCCTTTTACCTTTACTTACAACAGAGGTCATGGAGACTGTCGCTACCCCGTGTCCACAATTGACACCTGTATTCATCCCTCTCGACTTTTACTCAATTATCAAGCCTGCCCTGATGTTCCTCGCTCGGAAAGCACCGGTAAACCAAATATACAGTCATGCACCTTATTTATTAGTGTACCATCTCATTTAAATTCGAAAGAGTACAGTCAGGGGATAAACTATGTCAATTTCGCAATTTATTATTTATATTTGCAATATTAGAACTGCAAATAATATAACGATTTAATGTACCGTGTGACCTAAATGGATTGAACAAGTCCATAATTTTTGAATTCCCGAGATAATTATTGATATTTTATTTTTTGGTTGCTGTGCATAATGGAAATTTCCCCAGTTCAACAATCTTACCTACATAGTAATATAAAATAGTATTTGATTTTGTACAATATTTATAGAATATGGTATGCTGAATGTTCATAAGCTTTTACTCTGTAGCGCATGTAATTTTTATTTCCTGGAGCATATGCATGAAATACCGCATGATTAAATGCATTCGGAGATTTGAATAGTTAAAAGACTATTTTCCACCTTCGTATTCATCATTTCTGTGCATTTGAATGCGACTCGTCGATCTATTGAAGGAAAAGTGACGGGAAAGAGCCGCCTCATTTCATTTCTCTCTGCCTTTATGTTCTTTTGCTCTCTTTTAGTGATCATGAATTACTTTTATGTATCTACATACATAATAGCTATAAATATATTTATTTGGTAGAATATTTGGTTGAAATGTCCATGGAGCTTTCTCTTTATTCTCCTTATGTGTTGAAAGTAAAGACAGAGAACATGCAATCAGCGGCTGAGCACTGGTCTGTGGAAATGTCTTTACGCCCTGCTAATCTCATCTTATCTTTGGTTATCTTGAGTTTCTTTCAATGGAATGGATGGATGAATTGGTTTGGTTGGATGGTAGGTCCTGGCACGAATTTTGATTCGTAGTGGCATGTCACTTCACTTGCAAGTCTATTTCTGCGGCAGAGTTTTCGCATGCTCTTTCTTTAAGTAAGACTAAGACTAAGCAAAACGAAGCGTCGTAAAGCAAAAGCTATCTAAATGGAAGGAAACAAAGCCCAGTACTGTTATACCCAAGGTGCATATAAGAAACGTGTTTTATATAGTAACATTTTATAGTATTTATGGAGTATATAGTTGGAGAGGTGTCTACAATAAGGAAATGTATGTAAGGATGGTTTATCTAGTGAGAGAATGGGAATGGAACTGAATCGCTTTGGATTCGATTGGATTTTACCTAGAGTAGAGAGAGAATTGTGTCTGAAAAAAGAGAAAGAATAGAGGAAAGTGTTTGGATATAGTTAAGACGCACGTTAGGAGCACATAAAAAATTTGCACTTGTGTACTTTTGTACTATGGGAGTTTTTAGTTTAGTTAGCACTGGGGAGATGAAAAGACAGATAAACTTATCCATTTACCCTATAGGAACATATAAGGGTACATATGTTGAAAGAGACGAATGCTAATCTAGAGCAAAACACAATACGGTCATATAGTTCACTTTTCTTTAGTATTAGTAACCTCCCTTTTTATATTTCTGTATCTTGGGTCGGGAATACACATCCAGTATCAAGGTTTCCTGTTCTTACTGATGTAATGTTAGTGTTGTAGTAGTGTAGTGTATTGCAGTGTGGAGAAAGAGAAATGAAATGCAAATTTACTCTTCCAATTTAAGACTTTTCATATTTTTGTGGGGGTGCGGGATGAAAAATAAAAATGCGGTTGTATTCTTCCTGTGGGAATTCCTACGAGGGAAATCCACAGGGAAATTTTCTTTTCTTCCTTTTCGTGAATATTTATGCGAATTTATTTTTCTCCTTTGCTCTCGCAATCCTCACTGCAACTCTATGTACCTGCCTCCTATCTCTCCTCTCTACTCAGTCAACTTGAGTTAAGCAACTAAACTAAACCATCTACATACATAATATCTATCTATCTGTAGATAACGGGTTTTTCTTTTGTCTGCCCGTACTTACAACTAGACACTACTCCAAGTACCAAACCTACTGCAGTAAAGGTTCTTTCTTTTCAGAGTTTTTACACTGTTGTAAGCGGCAGGACTTGTGCACAAAATACACTCTATCTGAACTCATTATATTACACATGCATTCTTATTCTTACATGTTTGGAACAGTTGTTTGTTTGTGAATTGTGCATTCAACTTTTGTATTAGTACCATGTATGTGTACTTAAGCTTTATTTTTACCGAGTTCTCTTTATCCTCTTTGTTTCGCACTCAACAAATCCTTTCCCTCAACTACATGCTTTTCTCTAAACTTTATTTACTTTACTCACCTATTTCGTCTGGGGTTAGTCAATTCAACGCAAGTCCTTTTTGTTCATACTTTTCTTTTTTCGGAATCTTCCACTTTCCCACTCTGAACGTTGTAGCAAACCCGCCGAAGTATTTTATTGTTCATGTTGATTCTAAATTCTTTTGTCCAAACCGGATACAATTTGATTTCTTTACCTCAAACCTTTCACCCTGACCATTTTCAATATTCCAAAAGTAGATTTTACATATGAAAGTTAAATTTTGGGTAGATATTCGAACAATACGAAGAAAATTCAGAAAACTACGATTCCTAATACCGAAAATTGAGTTTTATCAACATTCATGCAATTGTTATGTACTGGAAAAACGAAAACCTGTATTCTCTTCCAAACTCTTATAAAAGACCTATTTTATTAAAGAAATGATGTTCCCTGTTGAATTTCAAAATTTCCACCAAATAATGAGTCATGCTTTGCAGTAGGTTTTCAGTTTCGTGTTTTTGCATTGAGTCGATTTAAATGACAATTTTCAATTTTGTGTGTACCAACAGTGGAGGAGTTGCAGTGCTTAGCAGTATGGAAAGAAGGATCTTCGAGGTATCTACTAGGGCTTATCCAATATCGTCATCATTCATCCTACGAAGAGCGTTTTCGGTGCTTTGTTTTCGAGAAGAGTAAAAAAGGAGTTTTGTACCCTCAAGGGAGTCCACAGAGTTTCGCTAATACTACTGATTATCTGTTTCGTGTCGCACAATCAGGAGATGCGACTTGCAACGGATTAAGTGCTTTCGAAGGCAGCAGAACCATGTTGCTGAAAAAAGGTAACTATAACTACACTATGTAAACGTTATTTTATTTTATATATGAGAATAAAATTGAAGGCATGTGAAAAGTAAAAATCTAATTACATTATATAGTAAATATTTCTCTTAGTTTCCTTTAGTATTTTAGCGGTGAATTCATGTAGCATATAGGAATTAAAAATTTCAAATTGTGACAAGAAACGAAATAAGAACTGAGAAAAGTACTTTTGTTTGATTGTCTGCAGCCCCAACGCCAAAGCCGTGTCAATTCCCATCGTGGCTGCAACTTCACGCCCAATGGCATACGCTAGATCAGCGCTCAACATTTGTTTTCGAGACGAGTAGCCTTCGTGTAAGCAATTCCTCCGATTTGGCTGGCATCTCGCCCAACACGCTCACCATGACTGCTATCTGCTCACAAATCCAAGAGAATCCCACTTTGGACAAAGTCATGCTCATTCTTCACACCACTTCCGAATGGTACATTTCCCCTCTACTCCTCCATCTCTATATATACTTACATATCACACATAACCACCAATATCCGTTGAAATATACAAAAACTCTTATATACCATTTTATATGCATTACACTACATTTTATATACATACATATAAATTATATCGTTATATTTACCCCTTCTGGTACGATTTCTGTTTTTCACTACCCTCCAGGAGACTTTACACCTGGTACCCTAAACTTGGGGGTCAAATAGTAAATCACGTGGAAGGATCACGAAATATTAATTTCAAACTGATTTTTCATAAATACTATTTTAACTTTCGCACTGTAAATAATTTAGAAAGAATTTTTAACACCAATTCAGTGCTAAATATTGAAAAAAATTGATTTTTCTTATTATTTGCATAAAAGCCATGAAAGTACATATAAAAATCAATAAAAGTTTCCATTTTGGTTAGGTATCAATAATTTCATTGTGTTGCTCGAAAACTATTTTATTTATTTTATGTACAGTCTAATAATATTTTAAATAGGCAATACAGGTTTCGGATCGGTTTTTGGTTATTAGGAAATAATAATAATAAAATACGGATTTCTTAGGAAATGTTACTTTAAATTATTCTCTGTAAACGTAACAAAAGTTTCTTTTTAGAAAAGTTGGAAATAATAAAGTAAATAGAAAACACACAAGTGGAATGAATAGTAAATGTAATTAATGGTAACAACTAGTAATAAGTTATAAAGCTAAGTATGGAAGTTAAAACAATATTGTTGCAGACCATCGTAGGAGTATTTGAGTGGGTAGTGGACTGGGTACATTAATTGTGGGATTTAGTTTGTGAGTGTTTTCACAAAGTGTAGTCGCTCTACTTGTACTGTACTGGTTTGGTCGTTCACTCAATCAGTGTAAAAGTAATCTGTATCTAATCCATTAAGAACTGTGTAGGTAAAGAACGTAAACGTCTAGTAATTAATAAGTATCAGTGGGACATGGATATTAGCTGAAAGTATAGTGTTTAGACTTGACGTTTACATATGCCTTTCCACTTAAACATCATTAACACAACACAACAAGGAACTAGCTAATGTACGTAATGGAAAGGGATGAAAGAACAAGTGAGATTCATAAACTTTGAGAACACTTGGCTTTAGGATAGTTTAGTTGCCGCGTTTTAGGTTCTGGCTTCGTTTACTGGGGAAAGGCTTAGGCGAGCTTTACATTACTTGACTGGAGACAAAATGCTTAACTTATGCTCATTGTTAGTTTAGTTTCCATTACAATTCATAAGCATTAAATGCAGGTCTCTCTCTATACTCACTTTCCCTATACGTATAATATTATTCACAGGATTACTTACGATATCAAGTTATAGAATTTATCTGTAGGTATAAATATAAACTTAGCGTCTGCTCTTCCACTGTACAGTGAGAGCCACTACAAAGTTTCCATAGGACTACCAGTGTATAAGGAAATATCAAGGTATGGGCAATTTAAAATACATGTCATGTACTTCCTTATACACTGGTAGTCCCATGGAAACTTTGTAGCGGCACTCACTGTACTTAAGTCTCCTCTGTATAATATCAGACTGTTCATTCTACTGTCAAAGAAAGCCGCAACCGTTAATTAGGTATTACTTTCCTTCCCTACTTATGCAGCATATACTCTTTATCGTGGCTTATGGTCTCTGACTTGATTGGATGGTGGGCAGCAGTTTTAGATAACATCCAAAGCTACTACTACACAGTAGTAACCATTACTTCTTTGACTAATAATAATATTTCACATCACATTACCATTGAACATTTTCATTCAGATAGGAATCCCTGTGTAGTATAGGAAGGGAAATATTCCTCAATTCTGCATTATCTTCCGTTACGGCAATACAATAGAGACAAGACCTTAGCAAACCAGAACTCATTTATTTCATATCTTCTGCCGAAATTTGTTGTCGTTTTGAAAGGCCTTAATGAAAACAAATGGCAGCTATTCTCATTTCATCTGCCTTGAAAGAAACCATTTAGAAAGTCCAGTCAAGTCAAGATGAGATCAGGCAAGGCTCTATTTCTTACACTAGTATCAAATGTAATAATGGCTAATGATTTATTAAGTGTAGTCTACCATTTATTCCCGTTGTTGGCTTAAACCCTCTTTTCCCTCCCAGCAACTTCTTCCTCTTCTCTCTGCTCCCGAAAACCCAACCTATCATTCTATTTTACTCAACAATTTATTCATGATTACGCTTCTATTGTTCATTTACCTTTTACCGACTCATGACATTCCTAACCACATGACATTAACAGCACCGAACCATTATTCTCCTCAGATATATAACAATAAGTTACAAATTATACCAAAACATGAAAGGGAACTACAATAATTACTTCCTTGTTCTATTAGTAATTACAATATTTCATACTTAGGGCCCTTACAATGATAAATTCACAATTTTCACAAGTTTCGTTTTCTTTTCAGCAAAAACGGATTTATATGCACATCTATTTATCGCCGTGATGGACACATTGTTGAAATGCAAATGGGTGAGATATTTTTTTAAATTATTTATTGTATTTTTTTTGGCAATGATAAATTCACCTGTATATTTGGTTACGTATTATAAATGAGTGAAAAACTAAATAGAAATGATAGGTTGTAAAATTTTAAATAGGTTGCTAAACGTTTGCTATTTATTAGTAGGTTAGCAGAGTAACAAAGTAAAATCTACGATGTCGATGCTCTCATTATGGATTAATGTTTATTGTGGTTATTTTGTAACAGTAGTAGTAATATTGCAATAATTATACAGGGAAGTAGTTTCAGTAACTGTGTTTAACTGTCATCGCATCACCATTTGAGCGGTCTGACAACGTACCATTACAATAAAATAATAATAGTTCTACAGTGCATTATCCATACCTACTTACATATAAGTATAGAGTTTCGCGATTATAAATATGTTGTATAACGTGTAATAGGGCGGCATTAGGGCTAAATTGCATGTTAGAGTCTAGTCTGGAATATTAAAGCGGTAGTGCTGACTAGTACATGGAAAAACTTATGGGAAATGGCTTTAGCCATAATTTGTTCATGGAATGCTCGCAAATAATTAATAATGTTTGTAATTACAGGCACAATGGCCCGACGGGCAGATGACGCCTGCCACATTTCGTTCTTTAACCAAAGTCTCCTGCCTTACGTCACTCTTGTTTGTGAGTTCATTTAATTTAAATTATTGTAATGTGTTCGTCAAGTTGCCTTCACCTTTTACCATACAAAGTCTCGGTCTGCACGCATATTAATTGGTTCTTACTAATTTATGCTTCGTTTTCTACCATGTAATAATTACGCCTTCTTTATGCACATTCTTCGCCCTACTTTTCATATTATGCAAAATCCTACACTACAAAGAATAACAAAACCAGAATGCTAATTTCTAAAGCATTGCAGTAAAAACGGTAAAATCTGTTGACACAACTCATGATCATTAATGCAATAATGCACATGTATGTATTACATGGATAAAAAATGTGCGTTTATTTTGCTTATTTCGCAAGCCGAAAGTTTATGAAATTGAGCCTGTGGACGCGTTTGCAAAATTCTGAAAAAGTTGCATACAAATGTGTGTTAGGAAGAAGATGAGCTCACCCCTACTTAAGTATAGTGTTTAAAGGATATAAATATGTAGTAGAGAGATAGGGAGAAGTTGAGTGAACCGTATACACATATTGGAATACTAGAAGTAGCTTAAGTGCATAAGTTCTGTTTTGGAAGTCTAAGCACTGCGGAGAAATTTCTTTCTTTGGTCTCTCCCCTTGTTTAAGGCATTACTTACTTAAGATAGAGAATAGTTACACTTTACACTGCACTGACTGACTCTGCTCCGAAATTCTGCAGTGTCCTTTATATATTATAGTGATGCAACACTAATGCGTAGTTTTATACGGGTGGACTATATTTCAGACTAGTATAGAAAACATACATGTCCAATTTTTGTTTTGTATTACAATGTAGTAGTATCTAGTTAAAGATACTCTGTCAGTTGAGACCGTTAGTTACATTAGAGCACGTTTCCTTGTATTGTATTCCACACACAGCAGAATTGCAAGTTCAACTGAACATCTCCTTCCTTGGTATGTATCATTCGTATGTAGAATGTTTTGTAGGTTATGGTTCCACAGAGAAGTAAAACTTTCGTGTGTATCTCTACTTTAGTGTGCTCTGGTTTGCTTTCTTAGTTTGGCCTCCTCTCCTCTCTTCTTTATTGCATTTCCTTTAGTTCAACTACCCGTACCTTGTTTTACTTATATAAGGTACCCTATCCCACACGATACACGATCTATCGTGTCCCTATTGTCTTCCATGTTATAATGTTATGTCCTAAGTTCCAAGTAACCCCGGCCGTCGTGTGTGTATACAGTGAGACCCGCTACAAAGTTACCATAGGACTTCCAGTGTGTTAGGAAATATCACGGTACAAATAAACGGCAATTTAA
Source organism: Yoshiicerus persimilis (assembly GCA_020352615.2). Taxonomy (NCBI): domain Eukaryota; kingdom Metazoa; phylum Arthropoda; class Collembola; order Entomobryomorpha; family Tomoceridae; genus Yoshiicerus; species Yoshiicerus persimilis. The sequence continues at coordinate 18,665,606 of CM036944.2, read as the reverse complement.
AATACATGTCATGTACTTTTTTATACACTGGTAGCCCCCTGGAAACTTTGTAGTGACCCTCACTGTACATGAATATTGTATATGCAGTATTATCTCTACTAGATATTCTGTTACAGTTTCTCATGCCTAAAGTAAATTTCTCTCTCCTCTCTCTGTTCCATATAATTCGTGATGGATATCCTTCAGCGAGTACACCCGAGTCGAGACAATGTCCAAATCTTGGTCGTTTTGCTGTCACCGGTTTAGCAAAAGACGGACGCAAAGTTAAGAATGAGTGTAGCACCGAGGGATTCACTACTCTTCGCGTCGGCTGCACTAGCCTTGATACGCTACAGTTTCGATCCGACTGCTCCTCCAGGGATGTTCTTTCTGGTCAGTCATTTCATTTCCTAGTCCTTATATTTTATACATATTTCCATTTCTACACATACCAACTTTTACAATAAACGAGTAACCGAAAATTCTCGCTACTCCTCACTCAAAACTACTACAAATGCGATTTTAACATTTATTTACAGTAATTCCGTTTATTACACTAAACCAGTAGTAAATGATACATGATAATACTTTTCAGAAATTAATTACAAATTTTCCTACACAATTCTGTAACTTTTTTGTCAGGGTTGCATTATACAGGGTTGACCCTAAGTAACGCTCCATAGAACAAAATACTAAAGTTTGCGACAATGTGAATAATCTGCTTTAATGTTTATTCTCTCAATTACCTATATAGGTTTGTATTAGAACTGATAATTATTGTCTCAAGCTTTAGTATTTTGTCCTATGGAGCGTAATTAATGGCCAACCCTGTCGAATTGACATTGTAAATATTGTAATACATCAGGTATGTGGAAATAATTTGGAGTCGATCACACTGTGACTGTAAAAATAATTTGATTGTGTGGAAAGAAGGGAAATCGTGTGGGGAATAGAAAGTAATATTTGTGTATGCACAGATGTTAGTAGAAAGTGTCAATTTTTGTAGTGTATTTATATAATAGTTTGTTGGTGTGTTTTTGATGTATGTAGAGTACTCGTGTCACGGGTCGTGGGAAGAGCAGGGTGTAAGCTATTTAATAACAACACCGCTGTCAAGAGCTTCAACAGGAGCCCGAAGATATTGCTTTGTGTTCCGGGAGACGCTGGAGCCCCTGGAACTGGCAAATAAATTGAAAGGCCGTTCTTCGACGAAGCAGCTTCGATTGTCATCTTTGAACGGGAACTCTAATCCATCTGATGAAGACACAAGTCCTGCCTTGCCAGACGCTGACAGCCCCGAAGACGCTGAATCCGATTACAAAAAAATCCTTCACTTTTCAAGTATAGCCGACTCTTGTCGACGCAATGTGGCTCCTGGCGTTGAAGGACATTTGGCTTTCAATGTCACCAGTTATGGTAAGTCCTTTTCAACCTTTCCTTCTGTCCCTGTCCTGTCTTGTCTAATTTCTTTTTATCATTATTTTGATTATTCATTCAGACAGTCAACTCCAGCCAAGTCAAATCTTGTAATTCTCCCCCTATCACTTTTATAAGCTTAAACATACAAAATTCTGCTATCTCGTAGGGAATTCATATTTATATTGCACTGCTACTACAATACACTGTCATAGTGCTTTATGCATGTCTTCATTCGTCATTCATACTTGTAATACTTTTACAGATAATAAATTCCACGTAATATTTCCGTGACTGTCGGCTCTGTATACGGTGCTCTACTTTAGAGTCTCTTCGTGAAGAGCCAGGGAACGTATATTTTATATTGCGTATAATAATGGAAAGAAAATGTCGGGTAGTTCTGGAGGCGAGAGAGTTTTCTTTTACTGCATGCTCTTCTGTTAAGAGTAATAGCAAAATTTCGGATTTTATGTCACTTTTCATTCTGACGAGTCTTTATGGATTTCAGGGCAGTGTGACGACATCAGTGCGACACCACACACATCACCATATCCAAAGCCAGCCCTTGTGCTCACTTTGCCTTTCATACTCCAAGCTCTATCTCTATTCCCACTCAACTCTCTTCATCATTCACCAAGACTGTTTTAAGCAAATGCAATCAGCAACCTAGAAAATTGCCATATTCATACAATCATCACAAGAATAGGGTTTACTGTAATTTTATGTACTAAGCAAGGGACATCCAACATTTTATATTCCAATATAATATCTAAATTATATAATTCTACTCTAATAAATATGTTATGTAATCTTCTCTACTCAAATGCCTCCTTTGGTCAAGTCAAAATGTCTAAGCCTTATCTTTATTACCTTAGGAAACCGTCTGCCTAAGGTATACAAGGTAAGACTTTATCCAAGATTTTCTATTGTAGTCAAATTTAATATAGAATCCTGCAATAGATAAGTATTAAGTGTAAGGAATACTTCCAAATTTTAATACATGAATTTACAATTCATAAATTTACATAAAGGAAATTTTCCTAAACGATTTGTTAAATTTTAAATTTTACGCCTTTATTTTTACTACGATGCATTTTTCTGTTTCGTACTTCTATGTTTGACTAAAATTCTTATTGTAATAGAATAACGAAAGCTTGGCTTAATTTTAAGTATATTATAGGATTTCTTTGTTTGCAAATATTGAGGCGTTTCTAACCACACCCAAATTCACCTACTGTATGTACTGTAGTTACCATATAGTTATTATGATGCTACACAGAACTCTGTATACAAACACTATCAGAATACTACATAATGATTCAATTGATTCATTAGTATTATGAATTTATGAGATTAATTTCACACACGAACGTCTGCCTCTATACACCTTTTTACCTATATATCAGCATATCTTGTCCTGAACTGTACTACTGACAGTACTAACTTACTACATTATATACCTATACATATAATAAAATCTACGTTCGTACTCTAATACGTATTTAGTGTAATCAATTCATAAGTACAAGTAAAATTTTTGTGTGTTAGAAACTAAACTGATCTAAACTGTCTTCGTATTTGTACTGTCTATCTCTGTCCCCTTAACTTTTATTTCCGTGCAACTGTGATACTGTGAACCAAACTGTGATGAGTTTTTATTGTGAGTAAAAATCTTTTGTAAAAGTATAAGGAGAGTGCTAATCTTCATACTACCCTTATATCCACGAGCTAAATGTCATGAGCAATCTGTCATGTTATCATGTCAAGCTTTATCTATCCAAACCCTACTAGGCATAAATCCTTATCAAAATAAACTTTCATACTTTCTCTATCTCTGCAATCTGTCTACCTACCTTCAAGCTTTCTCCTACAATATCTAACTTTTTTCCTATTCATTTTTATACTACTAAAAATACTAACATTTCCCATTTCAGTTAATTGCTAGAAAACTCTCATTTTTCAAAAAATGTTGATTAATTTCCGTTTTTAGACAAACCAATAGTGAAGTAGTAGGGTTTGTTACTTTTGTTATTAATAAATAAGGTAGAAACTTGTTATATGTATCCACAAAGTAAATAGTCCCGTTGAAATGTTATTGTTGAGTGTAAAATGAGAATTAGATGTGTAAAATTGATTGTTTGTAGTGTGTAATTAAAGTGTAATCGTAACACATATCTAATAAGTATTTGGTGTGTGATACTGATATCAATTAATACGAAAATTAAGCAAGTGTTCTCACGGTATATAAAGAGAAACGCTGTTAGTAATTGGGAGACGAGATATGAGAATGATGGTAAATAGCTTTTGTGTGTAATCATGTGACAATTATATTGTTATACCTACATGACTAAATTAAGTTTAGTGAATTATCTTATATTGTGGCACACACACTGAAATAACACTACACAAGGTAATGCAATGTTATATACATTTAGTATTATTGTTAATGATAATCATAGAAATGTGTACTTTACAAAATGATTACTAGTGGTAAGTATTAAAAGCAGGCTTAGTAGTAAAACTGCTGATTGGTAATTCTGAGGGATTAATAATTAATCCGTTACTTAATATCTGAGACTATACCGAAGATACCAAAGGATTAAACTAAATATTAATCTGCTTACAAAAGTAATTAACTCGGCTTGATGTAATGTAAACTAGGTGTAGTTAATTATAAATGCATTAGAATACACACAGGTATACATAATAATAATGTTTTACGTACCTACACGATAATACAGTGAGTCTCAGCACAAACGTTACATGGACTTACAGTGTATAAGAAGGAAATGGCAATTTAAATACCAATATTCTTACATATGCATGAGTTGTCTCATGTAACGTTTGTACTGGGACTCAGTGTAAATGTTACACTATGGGATGTATTGTAAGTAAGATAAATATTGTACTAAAGTGTATTAGAAAGGAGTGAATTAGGTATTATTGTATGATAATAGCTATTGGTAAGAAATATAGTTGGTATAACACTGTTTTAGATTTGTGCGATGAATTGCAATCCAATGTGAGAAATAAATAAAGCAGAACAATGTGGTATGGAATACCAAATAAATGTTAATCGAACCGAGAAGTAAGTCGTTCTTTCCTAGAGTTCGGGCTGACGGGGAGTTCGAGTGCCACGGACGGGCATTCAATCAATATCATTATCATGTTTCTCGTTTGTTAGCTCTGGATCCCTATAAATAATGGTAAACACTCTTATACACACAATTTAAATATATCTTAACTCTATTTCCCTATACTATTATTCGACAGTGAGTTATCTTTCTTTGGCTCACAGTGCATAATATTTGTACAGATGAATGCTAAACCTGACCTAAACATAAGAACAAATCCAACAACACTAATGGAACACATAGATCTTGTATACAAGTTTAAAATTGCACCAACTTATCTTAATCCATTGAAAGATTGAGACGATCGCAAACAGGACCACAAATAGCACAGGCCAAGCCAGGAATGAACTGTCGTCCTCTTTTCCGTCTATCTCCCAGAGATAAAATGTGCAACTCATTCCTTCCTAATTTCCTAATACATTCCTATTTCTTTTCGTTCTCTAGTAACAAAACACATTAGACCTAGAATGAAACCAAAATTAAATGTATCAACCAGTTCGAACGAAACTAAACCAAAGGAAAACAAGAATGCAATTTTAGCTATGTGCAGATTCTCTGATAAAGTACAGTTTCGTCCTTTTTGCAGACTTACTTTGTACCGTTTTCGGATTCGGATCCCGGATTGGAAATCAGAACGGGACATTCACTTTAGCTTTCTTGGCTTTGTATGTATATAGTTTATAAATGCATACAACCTCTGCAAAGTGTATAAAATAAAATGTACAGGGTTGGCCGTAGGTAGTGCTCCATAGCACAAACAGACAAATGTGCGACATTCAAACTTAATTGAGCGAATAAACATGGAACTGAATATTTACATTGTCGCAAACTTTAGTCGAACTTTAGTCGTTTGTCCTATGGAGCGTTATTTACGGCCAACCCTGTAGTACTAGTTATACTAAGAAGAAAATATTGTAAGTGGGTATAGTCTAGGTAGTATTTATGCGTGGAGATATGTCATTGTAGGTTTTGGCATGCCGTAGTATCTGTGTGTGTCGTAAGAGCTAAAGTGGATCTCTCAATAGAAAATAGAAGAGCGAGCTGAGGAAAGCGAAGAATAGGAAAAGAGAAACTTAACCAAACCGAAACATCAAACATGCGGACACCCTAAGGCTCCTGAGACTAATTTTGCTGATGGCTTTCCATCTCTTCTCTATCTTTAGCTCTATAAGCATAAACTCTTAAAGTTAACCCTTTTCTCCGCTTATTCTTCTTCTCCTCCGTCAGTTCACTTTCGTCTTTGGCTCTCAAAGGATTTCATTCCTAGACTCCCTTCTATTCTCCGACTCAACTCAACTCAACTACATGAACTGAATTCTACTTTATGTACGTATTTCTATGAATTCCTCTTTTGTGCACGCTCAAATAATACCCTTAAGTATACCCATGAAACCCCTCGCATGACATGACAATATCTCTATAACTACTTGTACATACATAATATATTTTATATCCGCAGTTCACCAACTCTATTTCGATACTCCTTAAGTACCTACACAGCTATCTAACGTATTTATCCAAAAAGTCCTCAGGGGTATTATTATTAATTGTAATACTAAAATTTTTGCAATAAAGAATAAACCCTCCAGAGGAATTATTTCAGTTTAAAAAAAAAGAAAATTACTTTTCACAGCATGACTTTGGGTTTTCCCGGTAAAATATTACCACATTTTCTTCTTATTCCTCAAAAGCTTTAAAATCTGGTATAAAAATGTTTTCAATGCCAATTTCTAGTTGTAATGCAATAAAAATCTTTAATAGAAAAGAGAATTTATCGGATTTTTGGGATTTTTTAAACTTTGACCAAGCAATTCCCCCGGGGAGATAATATTTCGACAGAGGGACTTAATTTGGTAAATACGGTAAATGTCAAGAGAATTACTTGTATTGGCCGAAATTAAATTGTACATGATTAGAAATACCTATCAGTAAAAAGTAAAAGTGAATTATTACGAATTATCCATTGAGTAGAGATCAAAGAGAAATGCAATTGTAGTAAATGAAACTTAACTAGGAGTACAGTCTGCATAATATTTACAATCTAGTAATGGAAATGGTAAGTAAACTCCATTTATGTACTTCTACAATGTCCACCTCCTAAATTAGGTAAGTGTCCCGTGCTCTTGATCTATTCAAGTTGTTCCGTATCCTGTCCACTGCTTGAGTATTCACTTAAATTAGACGGTGTACATTTGATATTGTAAATACGTAAGTGTAGTGTATATGTTGATGGGAGAGGAGGAAAGTCAAAGGGCAGAAGCAACGGTACGTTAACTCGATGTGATGTAATGTGAAGGAGAATAAAGAACGTACCTCTACCTCATGTGCTACGCGTTCCTTGACTTTTCTACACCAATAAAGTTTAAGTTTACATGGAAAGCTAAGAGAAAGTAAGTAGACATTTCCCTCTAAAAATGAGGCAGAGGAAAGATCGTAGTTGTGGGATATTATCGTCAGGGAGGTCACATATATCGTTTTCAACTTACCCTTTCTATGTATAATACAATGCCTTTTCAAGCAAGGGAAGCCAACCATGGCTACTTTCACTACCTCCACCTATATCTACTATCAAAATAAACCACTTCCATATATTTCCCTAATATAGCTCACAAAATCTCGTTTTGTCTATAATGTCCACAAACTACAAATATATAGGTACTTACTTTGAAAGTTCATTCATTATGTTTTCATTGGTTTGAATTCTGAATGGGGAAATGAACTTGAAATATAATTAGGCAAACAATTTATTAAAAGTGCGTACCAACTACGTTCCAAAAATCCAATACTACAAACTAGAAATCTATTAGGAATTAATCTACTTATTTGCAAAAGACAAATTAAATTATACTGGTGCCATATATTTTATGATTTTGCAGGAATAAATGAGAATTTTTATTTTCTAATGTTTCCCAAGTTTCTTTTTCTTAAGTAGATTGAATGAGTTTTGAAATTGGGGTAAAATATTTGAATATTTTTTGCGGAAATCTCGAGATGATGCAAATGTAGGTTTGGGAAAAAGTAGTGTAAGTAAGAAGAGAGCTGATCTAGTTAATTCAACAATCGTAACAGTGAAATAGTGAAAGAGTGAAGTACAGGATGAGAATCAACTGTAGACAAGACACACATGAGCGAGCCGTCAGGAGAAATGTGAATCTTGTGAGACGATTTATTCTGAATTTAGTCCCATTCTGTTAGTCTCATGGGAAATCGGAGTAGCAGTGGTGGTGTATGTTATATAGGTACAGTATGAATATTCTGTGTGTGCGGAATATTAGGTTGTTTCTGGAATGCAATGCTGTGAAACTAAATGATAGTGTAATATAAATATACATAGGATGGTATACTGTAGGAAGAAAGGATAGCGGAAATAGGTGGAGTCCAGGAATATTCAAGTCTGTAGTATATGTAGGTACCTGTAGTATAGAAGAAATATATTTTTGGTGGAAAAAGTGCCCTTAATATAAAATGGTAAGTTTGCTTAAGGAAAAGAAGTGGAATCTTCCCTTGAGCAGTGTCCCTTGGAAGTTTGAGCCAGAAGAAACTATTTTAGAGATGAAAATGTATGAAAGAGTGAAGTAGAGCAAGGGAGGCAGGATGTGTATATTAAATATGATACGTTGCAGATATTTAGTCAACAGAGAAGGAGAAAGTCGAAAATGTCTTCTTTTGTATATCGTATATTTTCCTCATGACTGAAGCCAAGGAAGGTAACATACCCTCACGTTGTATCACATCCACTTCACCCATGCAACACCAATCTCTATAAGGAAATCCAACTATAGGTATGCACAATTACAAATAAGTACCCAATTCCCCTATATAGTACGTTTCATGAAGACTTCTTTAGCTCAACCTAAGCTAACAAGGCAAGTGCTTCAGAAATATGTCTACTCCAGAGATATCCAACCACTTAAGCAAATATAGAGAATATAAAGGATAACTTTTCAGACATAAGCCAGCAAAACATCCCAAGAGCAGAATATCTCGGTTGGCTATCCAAAAGAACAGTTTTCTTATTATTACCTCGTCTGCATCTACATAACTACTGCACCATGTCACATTTCTCTGCATAAATATTTCCAACCCACTCCCAAATTATCCAAAGAGTATAAATACCAAGTCCTTCTCAAATTATAGCCAGGATATCATTCATTATGCTTAATTGGTCCCCATTTCAATTCAACTATACGAATATTGGCCTAGAAAGGAAAACTTCAAGCAAATATTTCGTTAATATGTCGGTCCTCCTTTTTTGTTAGCTGTATTCAATAACTTTTTGCAAAAATAAATAGAAATTTACTTCTAGTAATGAAATAGATATGTATCAACTTCCTTAATTCGGGTTCTATTACAAAAATACACAAAATACCTACAAAAGGATTGAAACTTGCCGAAGAAACCTTAGAATTTGTAATTTGGGATACAGATATGGTATATACTTATTTAAAAATGTGTGTATAGTAAGGATATACGAAAAACATGATAAATCACAGTTTATTTGTGGTAAAAAAGGGAATATCTATACCATATACGTTTTATAATACCTAGGTGTCCTGTTGACTAACTTTATACTATATCCTGTCTGGACTAATTCTGATTTGGTACATTAGGAGTGGGACTACAGGGCACAACACAATAGATTTGCGGGAACATAATAGAGATGGAGGATAGAAAATGGAGGACAGTGGCTTAGTGTATAGAGATGGAGGAGTCGGAGCGAAAAGGCTCAATAAATTCAATAGAGCTTCTCGGTGGACATGTAGTCCATAGTCCAATCTAAAGGAATCCTCGCAAGTCAACTTCATTCCATGGTGGCATTAGGTAAGTTGAAAAAGACGGAAAAGAGTTTTAACAAAGTTATACTTGCCCTGTGGGTTTTAGCAGTGTATATTGTGTAATAGAGTGACCAAGCCACAATCTATCTGCATTGAGAGAAATTGAATGAGATCTCCTACTTTCCAGTGTGCCATTAGCAAAAAATCCTGATCTGCCCAATCCTACAAAAGGATGGACGAGAAAATTCCTGTACTTACGTTAGATCCGTTCCCCAGCACACATTAGAGATATGTGTGGAAAAAGAAGTGCAATAAGTCCATATCCGTTCATTTGCTAATACTTTCTGTCCATCCCTACCAGCAACAATAAGGAATATCACCATCACCCAGCTTACAATAATATAGTTGAGTAATACATCACGTCAAGTGGACTTTCCTGTTCTGTCGTCAGGGCTTTAGCTTTAGGTTCCACAATCCTACCTATGTACTACAGCGAGATTCATAAGTTCGGCACCATAGGCACGTGTTTAATGCATATGAGCGGGCATACACATATATATGAATACGAAAGATGTCGAAATAAGAAGCATCACGTACCCTATGGTGCGGAACGTTAGAATCTCGCTGTATATTACATCTATTGTGTATTTACCAAGTGTCTCTTCTATTTCCGTCTCTACATATATTAAGAAATATGTTACAGGTGCATTGGAGTGATAGGGATAGTATTCTATTCTTTTTCAAAGGTTTCTGCCCTCTACTACGTAGAAAAGAATTCCAGTCCACAAAAAACTGACCTGTTCCTACAGAAATGTAGGTTTACGAACTCTATAGACTCTTGTATAGGATGGTAACCGTGTTTACCATTGTGGCAAGGCTAGGGAAACTTTTCTATGTTATCTTTGCTCCATTTGGATAGTATTACTTCTCGAGTCTGTCGCTTGATGGTTTTCTTAGGGGAAATTCAATTGAAAAAATACGGTGCTGACTGACTTGAGTGGATTCAAGTATACAGTCCTACTTAAGAGCTTAAGAAAAAAGGTAACTGAGAAAGCAATAAGACTTTTACAGAATAAATAACTTTCGCTTCCCTCTCTCGCACTACTTTAAGGACATTTTATCTTTCTTCGATTCTATTTCCATGACTGTAATAAACCATGATATAACCAAGCTATAAACTAAGTTTTTATGACTCTCCATGTAGATACATACATAAATTCTAGTCCTACTGACTGTTAATGCGAACTTCTTATAGCTAAACGGGTTAAGAAATGCTAAGCACTACGTATCTTAATTCCTGATGATAAGTATCCTCAAACCATGTTAGTTTGCTAAGGATACTTACACAGTAGAGCAAAAAATAAGGTTTCTTTAATCAAATCGTCCATGATACCAAGAATTATATAGAAATTCATTTTCCACTTTTACATTACGTATTAAATTCCAAACTCGTTTACGTTTTCACTAATTATTGTAATATACAAATCATTTTTTACATGTTTATGTTTAAACCAAAGGAAAATTGATCCTCCTTGCAAAACATACAAGTTTTGTGTAAGAGTGACGCAATGAACAAACATTTTGCTGTTAAATTCGTGAATATTTATTATTTTTGCCTACTCGTACGGCAATATGGACATTATATCCTCTTAAAATGTTTTAGTATCTACGGTATGTAGGAAACCTACGAACTGTATATTATTTATGCGTGGAACTTTGTTCTACAGTATCATATACACTAAAGTAAATAGTAAAGCATAAGCATAAGCAATAGTCCCATTTAATGTGCGTTGCAAATTGCATGCTACAATTTTGTGACGCATATAAAGTGCTCAAATGTATGCAGAAATTTGCGTAGCCCAAGTATGCATGTTCCGAAAGTGAAATGTAGCCCTTTTACAGCATTGACACGCCACGGCGTGAAAGGAGAAAGTACAATGGTACATCCTTATTGTCTTTGATAACAGTGAAAGTATTCCATAACTATAGAGCACAAAGTGGTAGTGGGAAGTTGTTAATTTTTACGGCTGAGCAACACGCATTGTAGTATTATATTACTCATTACATCACATCATGGTAAACAAACGCTTGCACAAACATCCGACGAGGAAGGCCAAAGCGTTTCACTAATGCACAACATAAAGGACATCTTTCTGTGTAAAGATTAAAAGGAATGGATCTACGCACGATATGCACCTGGAGCCTACACAGATATTTATTGTCATTGCTCGTGTTATTAAACGTAGATGTATATAGATACTAGATTAAATGTGTTAAATAACTTGTCCCTTATAATATGCACTATATACTTGATAGTTTACATTAATCAAAAGGAAAACCGGAAAACCTACAATTTTTATTTAACATTTTTAGGGATAGAATGATTTTTAATGAAAATATCCTAAATATGACAAATAAACATTTTCCATCCAAATAAATTCCAAAATGTTATTCAAAAATACGGGTATGATTTAAATGGGCTGCATTAACATGTCCCTTATAATACGCACTGTATACTTGATAGTTTACATAAAGCAGCAAAAATGGCAACAATACCTATAGTTTTTATTTAACATTTTCATGGAGAGAATGAATTTTAATGAAAATATCTTAAATATGACAAATAAATATTTTCCAGTCAAATAAATTCCAAAATGTTTTTCAAAAATACAGGTATGAAGAAATAAGGGTTAAAGGTATTTGTCCTCGGCCTGTAATTCATGTGTGGGAATAACCGGTGTAATATTATTGATTATAGGTATGACATTCCTTTGCACTCTCACGAGTGTAGATTACACTGGTGAACTAGAAAAGGATAGAAAGGGAATAATTACTTTTCGGACTGTTTGGTTAGCGGATAGCCAGCGAACAAAGATGAGTCTCATATTCGTACGTGAACGCATACACATGTCAAAGGTATCGCCCTGCTGATTGTATAGAACCTTTTTCATTAAACTTTACTCCATAGAATGAATACTAGTACACAAACAACACCTGAGTGGGTATTACAACAAAGATTGGGCTTAGTGTCATTTAGCCTGTACGTATTTACAATAAATACAAAGGGAAGATTAGAATCAACGTATAGTAGAGATATCGGGAATATGTTATAGTTTCTGCTGGGAAACGATTTGGTTTTCGCATTAGATACCAGATACCCCAGTTTCTAGTTTGAATTTAATTTCTGCATGGTCTGTTTTCATTATTTAGGTCTATATGCTTTTCGTTTGATTTTCGCCATGTTCTGCTCCTAGTTGAGTTTTATTTAGTTTAGATGGAAAACATGCAACATTTGTTGTGGATTTTAAGTGCTGATCCTGCTGTGGTTTCATGTACACGGTCCACATCAGTATGCTAACAATTAATTCCTGATTTCGTATACGTGAAGTGTGGTGTGTGGTATAGCTGTTTAAATCGAGAATAAGATAATGTACTAAACTGTGGAATGCCAGCTGAACTAAAACTGCTAATGGTGGAGCAAATTGAAAGCGAGGGAACTAGAGTATTGCACTAATCGTAAAATTACAGGGAAAGATGCGATTCAAAAGTAACTAATGGAATCGAGCATGAAATTGCCTACAGAAAGTTTATGCTTCTCGTAGATAATTTTCTCTTGAGAATCAACTTCCTCTCACGCAAATAAAAACACAAGAATCAAAACCTAGATAATGTACTTTTCACTTTAGAATTTTGTTAGCCACAAAATGAACAATTATTTTCCTGTATACATCATTAAAACTACTTTTCAAAATCTAATCTACAAATATATTTCATTAAATTATCTACAAATTCATTTTATTAAATTATACCGTCTATTTCGTCCAAACGTTTATAATATCAAAAAATTTAACCTACTTTTGTGTAAATGTGTTATAGGAAGATTGTTGTAGTTGTGCTAAGACAATCTTAGTGGAAAAAGTTTACCTCTGAATTGGCACTGTGTAGATTTACAGAAGGTTAGGAAAAGTGTAAGTGTAACGGTACTGCAAAGCAAGTAATCTGTTTGAAGACAAAAAAGTTTTTTAAAAGTTGCGATAGCTGAAAAATAAATAGTTGTTGGAAAGTCTAGATTTTTGGTCTGAATTCTTGCACATACATATTATGTCTACTTAGCCAAGTTGGAAAGCTCAAGTTGTGCCATAAATGGTAAAGTAAATTTGAAAATAAGAGTACGTAAGCCGGATCAAATGTAGTAAAGACCAGACAAGACAAGATTAAGCCTTTCTTTTCCATTGTATTCTATTGAAATTCTACTGTAACGTGCATTGCATATCTGGATATGCAACTAAGTTACTGCTATTGTTCTTTATAGTTCTCACTCTATGCTCTCCTATCATCCCGTCACATCACTCCACGCGTTTTATTCTCAAAACAAACTTTTCCTTTTGACTTGACTTCACTTTGAACAGTTTCTCGACAGGAGCACAGCTTCCTTTCCAGTTCTATCTTCCTTACCTAACTTCAGTCCACCAGACTAGGCCACATGAAAGTAGAACGGAATATATACATAGTTACCGAAATTCGAACCTCTTATACCATTTATACCAAATTACAGGGTCACCAATATGTCAATAACAGTTTACCAGGCAGTATTTACTACTATCACACCAAAAGGGTTACAGAAAATTCTAAAATTATTATAAACGTCATTTTTCGGTTTGCAATTTTCCCAATGTTAGTAAATCAGGGATTTTCATATAAAATTAGTTGCAAATAAAATTAGTTTTGCCTACGATATGAATACATCCAAGCCATCTATTAAGGAACATTTCACAAGTTTTCTTTCCGGTTGATAAAACACTTGAGACGTTTAAAAAGTTCCAAAAAAGTTTAAAAAGGGCCAAAAAAGTTTTAAAAGTGCCAAAAGCGTTTAAAAAGTGCCAAAAGCTTAAAACAGCAAATATTTTTGTTGTAATTTGTGATAATTGCCATTTTCCATGATTATTGTAAATCCAAGAGTGGCAAAACAAACGAATGACGCTGTAAGCACGATATTTCTCAGGTTGCCTATTGTAAATAAGAATAGAGTGAAAATGGAATAGAAAATGGTGTTTTCCATCTGTTATCTATACGTATTGTGTGTTGAGACATGTATTCCCCTGGCTTTGAATAGGTATTAGTGGAGACTTTGTCTGTTGGAGTCATAAACTCACCTTAACTTTGCAAATTGCCGAAAGGACATACGGGTCTTAGTTGTAACTTTCAATTTTGCTGATGTTGATGCTAATGTTGATAGGATGGGTAGAGTGGGAAGAGAGGAGATAGAGTTACACTTTATTGCCTTATCTTTGTACGGCATGCGAAAGGAAGGAGCCTAAACATTACCTTCTTGTTCCATTACATGACGTTACAATTTGTTATGTTACTTATGACTTTGTTTGTTTACGAAAGGAAAAAAGAGAGGAGTTAAAGTACAGTGTAGTTGTTATGTAGCAAAAGTTTCCCCTTACTAGAAACTATTAGGAATGTGTTCTATATGGGAGGGAAGAGAAAACTTGTACTAATAGTAATAGTAATACAGTACAGATACAGTACACATTGGAACTAAGTAGTTAAGTATAGAGTTACTGGTGCGTTTATGTGTTACACTTTGACAAGACTTTTCCCATCGGAAGACAGTTTCCATCGCGGACATTCTCTTTCAAAGACTTTTCCCATCGAGACTTTTCTTATCGCTACTTTTCCTATCGCAGACTTTTCCCATCGCGACTTTTCTCATCGCGACTTTTCCTATCGCAGACTTTTCCCATCGCGACTTTTCCCATTGCGACTTTTCCCATCCAGACTTTCCCTATCTTAGACTTTTCCTATCACAAACTTTTCCTATCCCGACTTTTCCTATCACCGACTTTCCCTATCTTAGACTTTTCCTATCGTCGACTTTCCCTATCTTAGACTTTTCCTATCACAGACTTTTCCAATCTCGACTTTCCCTACCTTAGACTTTTTCTATCACAGACTTTTCCCATTTGAGACTTTTCCTATCACAGACTTTTCCCATTGAGACTTTTTCTATCACAGACTTTTCCCAACGGTGAGGGGGAACTGTCTTCAGATGGGAAAAGTCATGTAATGGTTACACTAAAGTAAGCTAATGTGAGTAGCGGCTAGGTATGTTTTTCTGTATAAGTACGTATTTGTATTGTGTGTAGGTGAGTAAGTGGCAATGATAGCCCATATATCGAACAAAAGTAAACCAAACCAGTTGTTCTTCTTTTTCTTTTACTTTTCTTGGGTATTGCCACATAACATACATTACATCACAGACAACATCAGATCCTACAGAGAAAGAATGGCAGAGGTCAAGTGAAAATCTCATATTACATACCAACTAAGTACCTACCCAAAAAACTCTCATTCTTTATAATAATACCCGTCTCATACTTATCAAGAATTTCACTACTATTTTCTCTCTCCTAATATATTGGTCGCACTACCTAAATACTTTTTACTGTTACTCTTCTCTCCCTACAACCTCTCCTATACTTTCCATACTTTCCCCGTATGGTTACACTTGGACTAGACCGGCAAACAACTAAGTATCTCAGGATTTCAACTTAATGTTTTCTGACAATTCCTCTTCTCTTTTTAGCACTATGAGAAAACTTTCCACATTGCTCTTGCTCTTTGGCTTAACATCTCCAACTTTTAGACGTACACTTCACAGATCCAGGTTAACAATCAAACAATCTTACCAACATCCTTCCATGATCAAATCATCATGTACTACAATACTACTATTTACATTACAAGCATACCAATACATAGTTTCCACACAATCATACACATTTACAGTAGACTAAGCAGAAAAATACAATTTTCTACGGTTCAAAAATAAAATAAATCTTCTTCTACATGAAAACAAATGCGTGGCAAAAACTCTCGAGTTTTAGGCTCTCATTTCTGTGAACCGCTGTGTAATTTTATTCCAAATTCACTCATTTACCGGAAAATAATATTTGCCACATAACTAAACAAATGTCCTTAATAATGGAAAAAATACCACAAAACGAATATTATTACTGTAATTTAAACTGAAAATATAGTACAAATCACAACTATACCTGCAATTTTGACATTTGATTAAAAATAATGGTAAATTGAAATTGTGGTAAACAATTTTCATCTTCGTCATTTAAATTTTTTTTGCTCTTTCTATACATTGAATAATTAATTTATGGTAAAACTAGTTTTCATTTTATGGCAAGTGATTTTTCATTAATAATTTTACTGTTGCACATAATATTTTTGGTAAACCCAAAGTAAAAGTTCGCCTTTCTGTGTAAAATGAAAGCATGGTGAGTATACATTTGTTAGAAATATTTAATGCAGAGAAATATATTTGGCCATCGCTTAAAACCTAAAGTTGGTTTGGAAGGAAGTTGAATTTGGCTAAAGTGGTGAATAATGTAGTTGTCACTTGAAAGTTCCTTTGAAGGTTGGGTTGAAGTTTGTCGTCATCATATAATCATCACTCCATAATAATCATCATCATCTGTGTAATATAAAACGCAAGCAGGTTGAGCATTAAGTTGAAGAGGGCACACATTATACTGCATTAGTACATTGCACTGCAATTGAGTTTAACCGGTTGACGAATCCCCTTTTCCTTTGAGTGGAAGGGTGTATAGAAGCAGAACGAACGAACGATGAGGTCAAATAAATGTGCTGTGATATACAGTGATGCACATAAGTCACGCACCATAGAAAATGCATGCAGTGTTTGAATTGAAAATGATTCTCAAACTTTTGAGATACATTTTCAAATGTGGTACCTAATATCATTTTCCTATGGTGCGTTACTTATGCGTATCACTGTAGCAGTAAATAAAGCAACTCTATCATTATCATATTATATTCCAAAACGACCTATTTGCGGTTGACTACATTAGAAAAGGAATCCATTGAAATTTCTGCGAATGGAAATTCATTTCACTCTCATCTCATTTCACTCACATTCAAATCATGCACAATAGCGGTGTATCTATACTTACGTCAAATTATACCTCCCATATTTCTCATGGCTGAATTCTAAATTATAACTTCACTTAACACAGTTCCACCAGTACCACTGTCACAGCACTGCTTTCTAAACACTTACCGAATCCCCAGTGAAAGTGTAATGTTCTATGCCACCTCAATTCAAGAAACGTTTACTTATTCGTTTGATTCCTCTCCTCTCACATTCCATGTCATCCTAACCAAATACAAACTGTAAATGCTTTTCAACTTTAAGTTCTACTTTAATTATTCCTAATTTATTATTCAACTACTACTTAGGGTTACTTCCCCAAACTGTAGTTCCCCTTCGGTTTCCTTTTCATCTTCTTAATGTCAGTTCTGAGTGATACCTACATTGACACGGTCTGAGAAATGAAATATTACGATTTTGTAATATTTGTTAGGAAAAAATATGCAATTTTTATACATTGTAGGGAATCATCCTCAACACGTTTCACATATAAACAGTTTTGCATATAAATACAGAAAACTGCTCAAATTCAGTTTAAATATTATAATGTAGGGATATCTCTGTATGTAAATAAATGTCTAGGACTAACGTGTTAGATAGAGTTTCATGAAATATGTACTTAATATGAAGCGTGTAGATAAATTTGTGTGCATTTGGGTACAAGAGCTGCTTGGGATATTTATTTATCACTGGATGGAAGTGACACTATGTAAATGAACTCAAATATTATGTTTTGCTATTGTATACATACGGAACACATATATAATGGGAGCTTTTGAATAGAAAAGTGTTATTACAGCGAAATGCGCTGCCTATCTGTGTATTATAAAGATAATAGCATACAATAATAAACTGTCGCATCTTTCTTTTAATATTTGAACTTGTAGGAGGCTGAGACATGGTGTAAGTAGTTTACTTTTGTATGTAAATATAGTATTAATATGAAAATATACATAATTTACATGTTATTATACATTAGCTTCTAACAGTGTAGATATAGTCCTTATGTTTAGAGAAAGTTGGGAAGAAAGAGAAAATTGAAGTACCCTTATGTAAGTTAATGTATGTATGGCAGTGTAGAATTACGGTACATTAGAATGATGCTTTTGCTTTGCGTATGATATGTAAAATGTAAAACTGAGGATTTAAAATCCCTGAGAAGACTTGTAGCCTTGGCAGAGTCAAGTCAAGTTGAGTAAAGGAAAAGAGACATGACACAACACAATGATGTGCTCTTGAGACGTTAACTGTACTAGCTATGTGTGCTTGCATAGTTTCTGCATATTAGATACTTAGAGTTTAAATAGAGTTAAAAAGGGAAACGTAAAATTTGAATACCCAATGGAATAGAATGATGGGGAAGGACGTAAAGTTTAAATTTAACTGATGTTATATGAAGTGCGCTCATCCCAACCTTAGAAATCCATGTGCTAACTATAATAGAGGGAAAGTAGGAACTTTCTAAGTAGCTAGTGATATCAGCTTTGGTTTAGCTTCCTTAGAGTTGGTGAATGAGTTGGAGAAGCTGACTAAGCAAAACTTTGCTTCCAGCGCTATTCTCCTACATAAGTTATTCTGTGTATAGCATGGTAGTGAAAAGTAGGGTTATAAACTTATATTTTAACAGTTTGATTCCTGGAGGAAGTAAATTTTACATAGACATAAGTACGTCTTGTCTTTGTAACTTAGTTGTGCTTTAATGTCTACCTTCCACCATAGATATGACAGGAATAATGCAATAATATACATACAGACCACGTAGAATCTCAAAAGCAGCTTTACAGATAAATAAAGCAACTCTTAAGTAAGAATCTTCCCTTTCTTCATTTATGTTACATTAAGAATACACTACACTTGCTCCTCACAATGGAGATTCCAGATCCAACACTCTAAACTCTAAATAGAAAAGTAGGAACAAGTTTTTTACAGATGCTTCTTTTCTTGCTCTGTTCCATCTTAAAAATATAATTCAATTCAGTCCTTAAAGTTACAAGTAGGGACTCGCACCGAGTTTAGTTGGCAGAGGGGAATATCTCTATTGTCAGGAAAGAAAATAGAAAAACGTGAAAATGTAGCTTTCCATTCGGTTCGTTTTCCTTCTTCGGTTTAGATAACTTTTTGGTTTAGGGTTAGCATTCTGTTTCATTCCTAGTCTCTCCAATTTTAAGCCAAGTAAATATAAAAGCAGGAAAAGTTGAAACATTCCTATTGTATTTTCATGTGTAAGTATTTCCTATTCTTTTCTCTAAGCTTTCTCCACACACTAACTGCAGATACACAAAAATATAATAATACTACACCATTCCTACTTATTATAAGCACTTTTTATACCACATGACAAACACAACATATGAAATACAAGTTTCAACTGTATTTTTTCTATTATCATTCTTTTGTGGATGTCTATTCAGTTCTGCAGTTACAAAAGACAGCTTATGTTTTCTAAAGGTGTTACGCTATAAATAATACAAGGTACACAGTGTACCTAGTCTCAACAATCCCACAATTCAGAAACCATGTTTTCTAAAGGTGTTACGCTATAAATAATACAAGGTACACAGTGTACCTAGTCTCAACAATCCCACAATTCAGAAACCTCACAAACTTTAGTGTATTCAACGCAAAAGTTATCTTTATTCAAGCATAATAATACCAGTGCGAGTGACTTAGCTCACTACATCTTCTATAACCGAGTGACTTGAGAATTTCTCAATCGTAAAAACTTTTCTATGCACATAGTACTACCTTACTCCCTTTTCTCATCCTTTCCTATCATCAACAAAACTTTTTATACAGAATCAAATAGTAAAACTCTAGTTAAGATTTAACAGATCTGTGGCTTTTCTCCAATTTCTAAACTCCAATGCATTCTTCTTATATTATTATATGCATTTGTGATTATCTCATGCATCCAATGAAAAGTGTAAAAGTCTTATGAGGTGACATTTTTGCAGAGTAAACCTGTTTGAATTTTAATTATTCCCATTCCTGCTACTACTAAATATGTCTCCCAGCTCCTTTTTGAGATCTATACTATAATTGTAATTAGTATTTTCTCTAGGAATTTAATTAAACCTCAATTACAAATCGTAGATGCACTCCATGGACCTAATTTACTATCACAATAAATTAATTAATAATTCTATAATTTCTAAAATCGACTTGATACCTTAATAAATTACTTATGTATATAAATTTTCTTAGTGTAAGAGGATTTCTTTGCTTCAGTGAAACTAATTTGAAATTTGCCTCAGAATTTCCGTTTGCTTGATCTAATTTTTGTTACTTGAAAATACTGATGCAGTGATAATGATAATTATTCAACGTATGTTGAGTGTTTAAAGGAGTTAAATATATTTTTAGAAACATTACAGGTTTGTTTCGTTTTGGTTTTAGAATAGATAGGAAAATAGTATCTGGTAGAATATGGAGTTATCCTCTAAAGATAATTTTAACAAGAGAAAGCTTATGAATCTATAAAGATGAGACCAGTGTTCTGTTCCGCTTTGCTGTGCGAAATAAATGTTATGATAAAAAGTGAGAGTAGTGAAACATAACACTAAAGACTAAGTCTACGCCTACGGTTAGGTTGAACAGTCCAGTCTGGAGTCAAGAATTGAGTTCACTTGTATTCTCAAGAGGCATAGTTACCTATATATAGCAAACGCGCGCTTATACAATAAATTAATGCTGGCTAATTAGATTAGCACCTGATATGCTGGTGCGCACACAGTACCTACGTACCTACCTGAGCTAAAATAAGACTGGTTTGGTTCTCGGAGATATTAAATATAGAAAATAATATGTTCCGACAGAAATAGAATACGGTTACATGTATATGGAAATCGTGTAGTAGTTGTGCTAACTCAAAAGACAGATATTAGAGAATTTTCAATTCAGCTAACGCATTCCGAAGTATTCCATTGTGAGACTTAATTTAGGTACAAGCCAAATTTGCCTAAAGAAACACTAGTACCTAGTCAGGTTCCACAGAGCTTAACACAGTACCTGTACTGTAGTGTCCAAATAGGTATAATATCGGACTTATTAATGCTTTCTCTGTTTAGTACCAGACTCCTGTAGTCGACGAGTGGATTTTAATTATGCTGATTCGGATCAAAGAGCCACACTCTAGTCGATTCGTATACTGTAGTGTTGTGTATAATATTTGAGCCAGAACAGAACTTGATTTTAGTTCAAAACTAAAGCTAAGCAAACCTATGTTATCCTAAGTTTATTTAACGCGAGTCACGGCAAAAGGAGAGAAACACTGTGTACTGACTTTATAGACGTACACATTTGCATTTACATACATACAATAAGCACTGGCATAAATGCACTGTAAGATTTGCCAGTAAAATAAGTTTATTAAATGCAAGCTACTCACTCAGAATTTTATATTCGTATTATTCGTTTCGCAGACTCCAGGGAAATACAGATGTGAATATGAAACACTCACAAATGCACTTCCCCTTTATCTAAAGCAAAGCCAACCAACTTTTCCACTTACATATACCCCGTCGTAAAGCATAGTTACTTTGTTAGCACAAACAGAAACATAACTAACCTACTTGTTAAAATATAGTTTACCCTCTGTTCAATTGTAGACAGTCTAGACAAACATAAGCTGTATCGAAATAAATATTTCATGCATAACACAGTATACAAAAGCTTAATAAAATTACAGGCATTCACAATTTACTGATTTATGGAATCGGGGTGCGAATGCCTAAAACTTATATAATTTTCAATGGATATGATTTACGTACCATAATTTTTTTTGCAGTAATAACATTATCCGGTAAATTATCATTACAGGTATACAGTTCTCGTATCAGATCATTTCAAATCGGTTTATTTTAAATTTGGAAAATATAATTCAGTATACGGTCTAATTTGAATTCATCAAGAATTAGGAGAATAAATTAAAAATTTCGTGAATCTGAATTTTGATTTTTGGTACAACATGTAAGTAAAGCATGTAAGTTCTGTTCGAGTACAAATATTCCAGTTGTAAAAGTTAAAGCCAAGTCAGTTGGCAATTCCATCATATTCCCACAATTCTTCGAAAATTATTTCCCCTTTCTTTGTGTGTGCTACACGTAAATAGTTCAAATCCAAATCAATAGGCAAACAAATCTCTTCTGTTACTGTCCGAATTACTTTGTTTCCTTTACGCTTTTCTCCAGTAACCTTTTACGAAATGAAATACATAGCCAACATTTATTAAGAAGGTTAGTAAATGCTAAAAACAAGAGATAAAAATCCTTACGAAAATATTGCGGCCCTCCACGATGAATATTAGTTCGTCTGAATTGAAATTCTTCATATTTGCCTTGTAGGTTCTGACGCGGAAGGGGAATAGTTTAACTTTAGGATGATTTGCACTGTAATAATAATTTTTTGTAGTGATTAGATAAATATTTGCTTATAATTTTACAGATATATTTTCAGAGGGATTTTCTTAACTAAGTGTATTTGAATAATCTTAGAAGATCTTAGAAGAAATACCTTAGATAATCTTAGAAGAAATGTTTTAGATAATCTTAGAAGAAATACTTTAGATAATCTTAGAATAAATAACTTAGAAGATAATCTTAGAAGTACCTCAGAAGATGAGCATCCAGAAAAGTATTTCGTTTGGAAGGTGGAGGAACTGGAATAGGAATGCCTTGTCTGCACCAAAATTGTTGACAATGAGGAAAAGCCGAGAAAATTCTTACACGTGGTTTGAGGAAGTAAACTGAAGGTAGGCGTCTTCCACGTTGAAAAATATCATCTGGATGAGCTACCTGTGCCATGCGAAATCCGGGTCCGGGCATTGGAGTTAGCAAAATTTCCTGAAGAGTCTCTGTTTGTTTTTGAGCCGGAACTTCCTCAATTTTCTTGAGCTCAACTGGTTCATCATGTTCTTCTTCATCTTCTGTAATTGAACTGTTGGAGAATAGTTTCGTTGTTGAACTGATATATTTATTTGGATGTTCCACTTTTAAATATTCCTTCACACGCTCATCAATTTCTTCTTGGGCAAGTCTAGCCTGCATCGTCAGTGTGCTATCATTATCATCATCCTTATCATAGTCGTCGTAATTTTCTTCACTTAATGGAAACATAGTACCGTTTTCGATTTCATCGTGTGTATCATCACTTTCATGATGAGAGGAAGATGAAGGGTCACTTCTTTCCGAGGTAGAGGCACTGCTCCCACTGCTAAATAGGAGATCGCGTGTATTCAACGAATTTTCCGAACTGTTCACTTCGCTTTCGATTCGCTCACGGTACCCTTCAATATCATATTCATCCAAAGAAAGATAATCCGCAGCAATATCTTCCACCCGGATGTACGATTGCAGAGCATTCCTTTTTAAACGATTTAGTGTTGCATTTAATGTCCATCGGTGCGGATCTTCTTGCATGTAGTCGTGAACTCGGAGTCGAGGCAATCTCATGTCTATCTTCTTTTTTGAAAGCTCCGTTGACCAGTGCAAAAATTCTTCGTCCTCCTTTTTTATCAAGCTGGCCATTTCTCCTTAAAGATTTATCAGTTCCAAAAACCTATAATAACACAAAAATTTAACCACGAGAAACTTTTCGGTATACTAAACGATATTAGTAAGCAAAATAACGCTAAAATTTAAATTGGTTGAAATGGATTGGAAAAAGTTGGAAAAAGTCAAAGGAAGTTGTTGCTAAAATTCACCTAATATATGCTAATATGCTACAAAACTCCAAGATGTTTCCAAACCAACAAATGGGTTATCAATTTGGTTTCGTATATAGCTGCTTCAATTCTTACACTTTTTTTGTTGACTGCAAGATAACTGCATTGGAAACCGGTAAATGATTTTTTTTCTGAATTGCTAATTTTGAAGAAAACTAAAAGTAGATATTTCATGATAACTAACTTCTGATATTGTTATTTGTAAAGATCTTAAAGAATGATAAAAAATGCAGTTTTGATGAACATTTAGACGTAATTTCACTGAATTATTATATCGAATTTAGCATATAAAATGTTCCGGAATTGTTTAAGAAATCAATTGAATTTGAATGGTCTCATTAATCTAAACGCGGGCAGTGCGTTGTTTATTAGATTCAAAGAAAAGCAATTAGTTTGTAAAGAGTGAGTCATAAATACGCGTCCCTTTCTTTGGTTGAGGGCTATTATAGCTGGTTATGTAGAAATGTAAACATAAATATCGAGTGTGCTAAAGAATAAAGTGAAACAAAGTAAAGGTTTACTTTAGTATTTGTAGGAACTTGGAAAGTGGAAATGAGCTCCGTCATCTGATACCCCAAAAGCCAAGCAAGTGAAAGTGATATATAGTTTCTGCGTTTAATTGTGTATATCTGAGAGAGAAACTGTGAAAACTAGAAGCGTAATCAAGAGAGTATTATTATATCCAGTTATTAGTGTTATTTGTACAATACACATGTGTAGCTAAATATCGGTACACACATTGTATGCTTATTTATGTAAACATAAGTACAGTTCCACTACAAAGCAAAAGTACATTGGTTTTGCCATGAGTGCTATATAAACATCACAGAAGGCACAATAATAGTACAGTGTTGGCCCTAAGTCGCGCACCATAGGGAAATGCTTGTAATAATGTTTGAAAATGTTTCTCAAACTGTTTGAGAGGCATTTTCAAACATCTACCTAATGCTATTTCCCTATGGTGCGTGATTTGGGGCCAACTCTGTAGAATACAGCACAAAACAAGACCGTAAGTAAACAGTATGAATGAAAGCGAGGAGTAACCGATCTTTGCTTGGTTTTTGCTTACACGTCCATTGCAGACAAGTGGGGAATACAATGACTACCATTTCCTTCCGTCCTTCCTTCCTATACAGAAACTGAGTATATAAGTAGAGTAGGAGAACATCGGATAGTGGACTGGACCGCAACGAAAAGTTTTGCCTTGCGGAAACTGGAAAATAACTAAACTAAATTGTACATTATGTACATTGCCTTACACTAGACATAATACTATACAATAACAACCTCGGTTGCATACTATAGGACTAATGTAATGTATATATGTACAGTGATGCTCCAAAATCACGCACCATAGGGAAATAATATAGAGTTTGGGGAATAAATCACGCACCATAGGAAAATGCATATAATGTTTGAAAATACCTTTTAAACTTTCAACATTTTTCTTACATAATATCTCTTTCCTATGGTGCGTGACTTAAGCGCATCACTGTATTTAAACATGTTGTTTGTATGGTATGCGGTTTCGTTCCGTTTGCTCTGGTATAGAGTCCTGTGCAGTATTGACATTACTACGCTGATGTTGCAGTTGTAACTGTAAGTACATTTTACTTACATGGATAATTCCTATTAGAAGAATATTTGGCGTAAATAGCGCTACATGTGCAAACGGCAAATAGCAAAGGAACCGTAGGTAGGAGCTTGTAAAAGTTTACGTAGCAAAATATGCATGGAGTAAGAGTAGAGGGAAAAAACATGAATATCACTAAAAGTAAAATAGGAAAGTCTGGGACGGGATGGAAAGTCGAAGGCAGTAGATTGAGAGGGTCCCTTGAGAGAAAGAAGGAAAGTGTGCACCATCATACACATAAATGCCCTGCCCTTCTCTCACTAAATCTCACAAATTAGCGAAATGTGGAAAAACACATGGAGCCCTACAAATTGAGCTGGTGGAAACCTTGCTGACTCTGTACTGCGTAGCGTGTTCATTTATTCATGTAGATAGATAGATAGATAGATAAGACTTTATTGTGTTTCTCAGACAATTGTCTACATACACAAAGTAAATATGAATCACCAATACATAAATTTCAGCAATCATATTATAATGCTTTTACAGTTACTACTTTTAACCTACGAATTTCAATAATGTAACAGTACAAAATTATTTTGATTCTGCTTTTAGTTACAGCGGTTTGGCAGCACCTATTCATTTAATACCCATGCCCTTAATTTAAGCGCTCCAGAGAGGAAATGATAAATATCATTTACTCTTTGGATTGCTACAGCATCAACCTCAAAAAGAGTATGGAAGTCACTAGCATTTAATTTGTCCACATACTTACTAATAAATTTATATCGAATACCTCTATAAATAATACACTTACAAAAAACATGGTACCAATTTTCCAATTCCATATCTTCATTTCGGCACACAGTACAGATATTCTTATTTGAAATATGATAAACAATATTATTAACTATTATTCTAGGGCTATAACAATTAGACAACCTTAATTGACAGAAAACTCTCACTTTTTCAAGAGAAAGCTTATGATTTAGGTAGGGCGCTACAGTTCCGTCTAGCAGGAATCTCCAGTTTAATGAACGAGAAATCATTAACTGCTCAATATCCTTATTAATCATAGTCTGCTTAAAACACTCAATCATTTCTGGAGCCTTTTGTGCTAAAACATCTTTGCATTGCGCTTGCCACACGGAACTGAAACCGATCCCCTCAATCAGAACCCTTATTTGTGATGCCCAATTGTACCTGTTTGCAACCTCAAAATTTTTATCTTCAGAATAAAGAGTATTGTACACTATTTTAGGATAACGATTTTCATCCATGGCTAAAAGTCTGTACCATAAGTTAAGTGCCAGTTTAAAAATTTGGCACAGAGTGTGATATCTACCAGTTTCCAGTCTAACAACATAGCTGGGGGTATTCAGTGGTAGTCTTAGAAGACGCTTTAAAAATTTTAGCTGCACAGATCATTTATTCATGTACATATTACGTAATGTGAGTAAATATGTATGCATAATCATGTTTTCTATTTATGTTGCGTTATTATAATGTATAATTGCAGTATACGCCAAGGCTCTTGTAGTTATTAGTTCCCATTAAGGTTGCCTATCTAGCTAAACTAAAAAACGTTACTTTTTGAAAGTTTGCTGCTCGTATTATGAAAATGGAGATGGAAAGTGAGAGTGTAGTATGGGAAAGTGTGGAGATGCATGTCCTTGCATCAAATATTCATGTACACTCTCTGGTTGCCTGACTTTGTCTATCAGTCATCTCTAATCACCGTGGCGTGGCGTAAGTACCAGAATATCCCGCAAAAATTTGGCTAATGCAGGAAAAACGGAAAAATCTCACATAATTTTCTATCTTCGAGTAATGCATACACATAGCTCAGATCTGTAGTGTACTTATAATACATAATGTAAATATCTATTTAAATTACCCCATTTGAATTCATGGGGAAATATGCTCCTTGTCTTATGTACATGCATACACAAAAAAAACTGAATAGAATGGCCAGGCCAGAGCAAAAAAGGAAAACTTAGCAAAGCCAGCTATGCCAGAGATTCTATAGGAAATCTTTACATAAGAAGCTATTGCACGTATGCATGAGTTGACATAATGCTAAAGAGCATTCTACTGATAGGAACCAAACGAAAACTGGAAAACTAAACCAGACTTATCTCCTGGCTAACATAACTGAACATGGGAAAGCAAAACCAAGAATAATACCAGATATTCACTCAAGTACGTATAGACAAATACAGATACAAGATATGATAGTGCAGAGTTATAGAATTACTAAAACTAAATAATATTCCTTGGGTTTTCGTTTTATGAGCATAAAACTAGTGAACCTCCCTCTGTAGCTGGGAATGTGCCGTTGCATTGATCACAAAGATGTTTCATAGAATTTTAAAGCCAACATTAGCACATAACGTATAAGCATTGCCAAACACCACCAAATGGACTACATAACATGCACTATCTGTTCATTGGATACTTGGGAAATACATCTTGCAAATGAACATGAGAAAACACAACTAGGCCTATATCCAATACTATTGCAATTTAGTTATTCATATCGTGAAATACCTAACACTTACAGTGGAAAGCACAGGGAAACACAAAGAAACAACGCAGTGACATTAAATAAAGATATTCATTCATAGACACACATTCCAGACCTTATATTGTATGGATTCGCATATTGATAAGATTTCTATTTTGCATTAAGTATCTCTTGTACTATGTAATATTTCTATAGTATTTCCTATGGTGGGTATGAAATTAGATAGGTTATGCATGAAAATGGAAAAGTATAATAAATGCACACGTATTATTGAATGAAAGAAAAGTCTTTGCTGGTTATTGCATCTTGTCTCATGTCATGCCTCCTTCTTCGGAAATTCCGCGAGCTTAAACAGTTAAGTATTACAAATATATTTGTGTGCCCATACATAAAAAAGAGTTTGTAAGTAAAAGTAGCACAAAACAGAGGATATAGAATATATGTGAGTATATCTGAATTTGGTGTATAATATGCGGCTTGTAGAGTGTGTAGGTTAGTTTGTGCTAAGTTGCATTACATGGAAAAGTAAAGGAGTACATAAGTAATATGTACATCTGTAGGGTGAGACAAGTAGAGATTGGAGAAAGAGGGCGAGAATAGCGAGAGAACAACACGAGGAAGAGTAGTATGTATTTTTGAGGGAAACGAAGGAAAACGGAGCAAATGCATAGAATATATAAAAAGGAACGGATGCGAGCAACATCCTTCTAGATTTAATGATTTAATAAATCACTTTCTTCGCGACACAGAGACACGGCCCACGCTCAACATGTTTTTCTCTTCCTGTGAGTTATACGTTCTTCTGGAACTTTATGAGTCTTGTACTATGTGCTGTGTTCTCTAAGGTAGATCAGGCCAAGCCTTCCCTATCCTCTTATACACCGAGATTCTAAAGTTACGCAACATAGGGCACGGGCGCCATATTTCTAAAAATGCATTTATATTATGTACATATTATGAATTAGAACAAGCATGTCCCAAATTTTAGTACGAAAGTGTCCTATGCTGCGGAACTTTTGAACCTCGCTGTAAATATACGTCTTCTGGTCTCCTCTTTTCTTCTTCTCCTTCCTTCACAACTAAGTAATATCATTCCAACGAATTTCCCATCATATAATATCCACATCACATACTAACTTAACGGCCCAAACATACCTAAATACCATACGCACACTTACCACACACCCAGTCAACCACTTTCTATATTACTTATTATGTAGATAAATACCAGTCCTGGTCCTGGCAATGCCAACACAGAATTACATTCTACCAAATGCGATAAAGAAAATAACTTCTCCAATGCCAATTCATTGCATTAGTAAACCCATTACAGAGAAATGAGTACCTACTTCCTAGTCACATCTCTGTAATACTAACCGCACAAATTATACCTAATTCTAATATTCAAACTCCTTAACGCTTTAACCATTGCATAATAGGTCAAACGAAAGATTTTTAGTAATTAGACTAACTTTTAAATATTTGTTTGTATTAACACTCTATTAGAAAATATTTTTATATTTAAATTAACTATTTGTATTCAGATTATCAGATTGTCATACAACTATAAAGTGTATAGAGTGTTTCGTGTTTTCAGTTTTAATCCTAGAAATCTTGTGGTATGTTTGGACTATGTAGAATTGAATGGAAGTTGTAAATGATAAAATCGATTTCGATTTAAAGAAAAGAGAGATGACTACTGGTGAAGTGAGTATTAGTACACGTATGGGTATGTAAATAATATATCATCTATCTGCAGTGTGTGAACTATATGATGTGTAATGTTCTATGATATGGCCCTAGTGTAGAATTGCAATCTGAATCTGGTCTACACTGGTATTATTATATGTTTGTGTAGTATAACTGTTTGAGATAGAGAATTGCGTAGGTAGGCACTTAGTGTTCGGACCGTTTCGTTTCGTTTAGTATTTTCCGTTTCGTTTCGTTTATTTTTGAAAAACGAAACGAAAACTTCGTTTCGTTTCGTTTTTTCCAAAAACCGTTTCGTTTCGTTTCGTTTTTTCCAAAGACCGTTTCGTTTCGTTTTTCAGGATGATGCAAAACGAAACGAAAAAAACGGTTTTCCAAAATGGCCGACTGACATATAGTATGACCATAGAAAAGACATAGAACAGCTAAGTTATATGTAATTTTATTAAGGGCATATCTAAAAATTAATAATTAAAACTGGGCACAGCCAAATAATTTGTTAATCATTATAATTTCAATAATTTGGCTGTCTGTAATGTCTGTTGATGATTGACTATTTGAGTGGTCTTTGATTATTGTATATTAACTCAACTAATTTTTTTAAATTCTCGAATATTCCACCATCCTCAAATAGGAGTAACTGCAATATTCGCAATTGATAAGAAAATAGATGCTATGCAAAGTTAATCGCAATTACTACAAAATATAATGACAAGTGTTACAAGAAACCTAAAACATATTGAAACAATTTCATCTGCAAATTGCAATGAAATGAATACAAACGACTGTACAGCTATTGCAGTCGGTCGGGATTCTTTGCTGGGAATTGTAAGGCCAAATGTATTTGGATTTGCTTCATATGCTACAAAACGAAAAAAACGCGTTTTTTTCGTTTCGTTTCGTTTCGTTTCGTTTCTCAAAAAACCGTTTCGTTTTCGTTTCGTTTTTGAAAAAACCGTTTCGTTTTTTAGGCAAAAACGAAACGAAACGAAAGGAAATAAACGCGTTTTTCGTTTTTCTAAACGAAACGGTCCGAACACTAGTAGGCACTACTATAAGGAATGTTGAATAGTGGGACTGAGAAAGAATGAGACGGCGATGTTGATGATGATGATGTCAATAGAAAAAGAAGAGTCGCATTCGGATCTGCGAGAAATCTGTATTCAGACTACTATTTAGTGATGGCGAATGTTGAAAAGAATGGTACGGATTTACAAAGTAGCCTAATTTATTTAAGCGAATCATGTAAATTGAATGGAGAGCTGGGCCATTTGAGGGCGTCAGCAGGGTGCACCGGAGGAATATTATTAGCTCTACCAGAATATACATTGACTCTTCCACAATCTAGAAGGTAAACTAGGAACACTACCTACTCCTGCATAATATTATTATCTACCTATACTCCTTCGGTGTTCTTTATACTTTTCTTGAACCAGTTCACATTTACATTCATATAGAATAGAAATTCACAGATATGTGTCATCCTATACCACATAGTCATATATAGTCACATAGCAGACCAAAACATATAGGTTTTCCAAGTTGTCCTCTACCGTAAGTACGGATACATTCATAAGGTGAATAAAAGTAGGTAAAAGGGTTATTTTCCTCTGGCAATGGCGTACACGCGACAGGAAAATGATATCTCGCCAAGAAAATTCATATTTCTCTATCTTTATTTGTCTGTTTACATAGAAATCAATGCCATGAAATGAAATGAAAGGAACGAGAACATTTTCCCATTATTCCTCCACCACGCGTTTTCATCACTTCCTTAATATTCCATTCCGTGTCTACTCAACCGAATTATTATGAGTTATATTACAATCTAACCCTATAGATTACCTGATAATTCTACTACAATCACAAAAATCTAGATTCTTTAGTAAAATTTCTTGAAAACACACGACTCTTTAAAACAACATAATTTCCAGCCATCCACCTACATTAGAAATAATAGTGCAAATTACAAAATCGGAATATTTCATTAAGCGCTTCCCTAGTTTACTATTCGAAGAGGCTTTATAAAATATAAAAGTAGATATTTTTCGGATGTATTGATTGTTTATGGTTTGAAAAGTAAGATTAGGGTTTGTAATTTGGTATCTGGTGATGTGGGTAGGGAGCGATAAGTCAAGTCATCCCATTTGTATCAACGTAGCATATCTAATGTGAAATTCAATTGAATCATTTGAGCCGAGCTGGAAAAGAAATGGATCAAAGACGTTGCAGGTTGAAATTCCTTGGAAGTCAATGTCACCTCGAGAGTTGCTGTATGGTTTCGTTTAGTTTGGTTGGATACATTTCTTCTTAGGATTATTCCGAGTTACGTTTGCCTTCTGTGCGTTCTTGTGACTGGGTAGCTGTAGCATAAGCGTCGGAAAACTGTGTGGAAGGAAATCAAGTCCTTTAGTTAGGAGCTCTCTCTCTCTTTCTCTCAGTTTTACTTGAGTAGGTTGGTTTTGGTTTTCGCGAGTAATTTGTATTCCGCATGCCTGTCGTCACAATGATTTAAAGCACCAAAATGGAAAAGCCAGACAAGAGCAGACCAGACTGAGAATAAATGGCTTTGTTAAGGTTAGAATATTTATGCCCGTTTCTAGATGTCTTTTCCTCTCCTCCAGATATAATACTATTGTAGCACAGCATACGTAAACGGACATTTGTGTAGTAATAATTGTACTATAATATATCTCGTTGTAAAATACTATTACGGTTACCTTCAGATAGGAGTTTTGTATTTCCGACGAATAGAACTACATTTATTAGTTATTTATTTACATTTCGAATAACAAAACAAAAGTATTAGCACTAATGGGAAAATTACTAAAGAGAAAACTGTTCTACGCTATTATGGTTTTGGTGATGAAATGAAACTGCAGTTGGAGAAAAGTTACAATAGTGACGGTACCTTTGCATTAGTATGCAAATGCATGTGGTATTAATATAAGCCTCTGCCTATTATATACCTACTTACGGAATAATTGCAATAATATCTACAGTGAGGTTCAGCCCGTACTAGCCATGGTACTCAAGTGTCTAAAGAAATATGGTATTTCATTTCACGCGTCATTCCAAAAGCGGGCAATTTAAATACACATGTACTTCTTTATTTATACACTGTAAGTGTCCTATGGCTAGTACAGGCTGAACCTCACTGTATGTAAGTGGGAAAATACTTTAATGCGGGCGCTACAATTCAGGTTATGCAAGTGCTTGGCTTCAGTTGACTTCTCTTGCCTTCTCTTGTCTACAGTTCGGAAGAGGTTGTCGTGCCGGGTGACATATTCCTACTAGAATATAATACCAACTTTAAATTTCATCCAAAAGCATAGCTCCCTATTTGAATTATGTTGTGTGAAGTGTGACGATGATCCTGTAACGACTCCCTATCTGCACCCATACACTTCTCTAAACTTCCAATGGCTAGCCCTACTCTACATAAATACCAGTTCACATTTATCTGTCCTCATAACTATTCTCACAGCTTTTACCATTTATATAAACCCAGGAATATGCACCGGCTACATTACTAATCAGTTTATATAGTAAGTATATCGTATATCTAATAGAAACTACATTGTCCTATTTTCTCTGTGCTTTTCACTTCACATATTTGTCAGCATTCAGATACCAAGCACAGATATTACTACAAAGATGTAATCCAAATGTCCGCAGATATACCTGAACATTCAACACAACACTAACGGTTCAAGTTTCTCGTAAAGGAAACTAATATTGCATTAATCAATCTTTTGTGGTCTTGTAAATGTGCCGACTGTCTTCTACAAATGCAAATGCAAACCAAATTAAAAACTGCATTATTTCTATCAAGAGAACAGGTGATGGATCTAGATTCTATATTTATAGTGTCATTAACATCTCAACAAAATCATTCCATTTATTTCATTAAACTTTGCAGGTTTCTCTGGGTTCGCAGAAAATCCACACGTTGCGTGATGCTTATTTATGCATAATAGAAGGTGCACTCACTATACACATTAAAAACAATACAAAAATTTTGCGTACGTAAAAAATTACACATAATAAAATGGAAAAAATTACTTAGACTTGACAAAAGTATTCATTTTCCGAAAACATTTACAAAATACCGATTGATCTACAATCTAAGTATTACGCTTTCCCCATTAGGAGGACGTTAATAGAATTGTCCACTAGGTATTGGAAA
The DNA here is from genome assembly GCA_020352615.2 of Yoshiicerus persimilis. NCBI lineage: Eukaryota > Metazoa > Arthropoda > Collembola > Entomobryomorpha > Tomoceridae > Yoshiicerus > Yoshiicerus persimilis. The sequence goes on along the minus strand of CM036944.2, from coordinate 18,631,610 downwards.
CATGTCAATATAAATGAAGCATCAACGAATCCATACTCACCAATCTTCATGCATAGTGGTCTTAATCCCCTGCCAACTCGCCTAGAAATCATACTTCTACTCGTTGTTACTCCTCTAATGAACATTTTAGAATGGGTGTGCATGAATGCACTTTGTTGGAGCAATATAATGTGTACGATTATTCCACATATCATCAAAGACGGCATAAATAGGTAAAGTGGCATCTCCAATGATTCTCGAGTGTTAATGGTGCCACAAAATGAGCCGACAACCACAAAATGTCCAGCAGACACAAGAACCAGGTTTAGGGTCGAGCAGTATGAATTGACTAAAATATTGTGGAGATACATTTGCTGAAACAATGGAATCGGTCGAGATAAAGATGAAGAAAGCTTTGCTGACCAATATTTTGTCATTTGTATGTACGTCCCCCCGGTTATGATAAACACTGTCACAGCAGACGTGACTGTTGAGAAAGTAAGTACTGCAACAGCCGCATTGATGATGTGACAAGCAACAATCACTACGGTGTAGTCGCTTTTGTAAGCGTAGATGGAGTGAATACCTGGGATGTCACAATTACGCATTTCCCAAGTCAAAGCAATATGTAAGACAGTTCCAGTTATCAATATTGAAGGGAAAATCAGGAGTAAGATTAATCCGAACCAGTCCACATTTCTAGGTTTTTGATTTTTCACCGGGTGACTCGAAAGTACAGGCCCTATAATAAATTTCATTCACATCTGTCAGTATTTATTTTCATTGGTTTAGAAAATATATTTTGAAATCCTATCTGTGTCCCAATTGGGACACGGACAGGATTTGTTGGATTGTGACCCAAGTGGGACACAGACAGAATTTGTTGGATTGTGACCCAATTGGGACACACACAGAAATTGTTGGATTGTGACCCAATTGGGAAAATTGGAAAAAGACTTTTTGTTTTTATATTTTTAGCATTTTTTGTATAATCGCCGTGACCTCACCATTATCAATGTAAAAATGTACCAAAATATAACACAGTCCCAAATGGGACCCTTTTAGGCCTAGACACGTTAAACATTAAATTTATGAATACTTACTTGCCAATTTGAGCCGTTCATCTAAAATAAAGATGTTATTGATGCAGCTTATGCCATCTTCCCATCTTTGGGTTGCAAATGTGTAATTACACATAGCAGATATAATCAGCCCTGGAATGGCACATATGAGTATTATAAATACCTTTGTATTCACAATATTCTGTCCGTTGTGAATTAGCTTGAATAGGTAAACGAAATGGGTTACTAAACACCCCAGATTATATATTGCAAAAACTGCCCAAGCCCGGAATTTCCACTTCTTCTTGGTTAACACGCATAGACGTTTGTCACTATCCCATTCAATGGGAATTAATCCAGGAAAACTAACAAATTGGAAAAATTTACCTACTGCCAAGTACATTAAATTAGTAATCATGGCTTTCTCCTTAGGAACTTTCCCCTAAGCTACTTAATATAAAAAATGAATGTTAGTATTTCGCACAGCAAAGAAAAGAAATAAGAGTTTGATATAATATTCCTTGACCAGCATGCGTGAATAGCATATCAGAGGTCGACCTACCTAGAAATTCTAACTCAAATGGTGGGTGGGTGCTAGGACAAAGGTAAGTTGTATAAAGTGTGGAAATCCAGTAAAGTTCCGGAAACTGGAAGGACGATACACGTATTACATTTCTATTTAATTGAAAATAAAAATGTCGAAACTGTGTAGTTCAGTTCCATGCAAATACAAAATGCGTAAACAGTAAATAATGGATGATGGTCTTTTGGCGCAAAAAGTGCCTACACTTATATTTGTTGTCGTAGAATAAAGCTTTTAGACTTTAGGTACTACTTTATTGTTTATACATAAAATCATGTTTACAGTCTTATGTCTAAGTAAATGTGTAAAGTTCTGTACTTCTGATGCTTTAGGTCATAAGAGTTTAACCATATTTTTTAAAAGGATTTAATGCCTACAGAAGACCCACTGAAAATTCCATTTAAATTTATCAAAGCTCTTTAGATTTTTGTGGATACTAGCTAACTAACTAACAAATGCAGACAGAGAGACACCCTGCTTCTATACAGTAATTCTCGATAACAAAAAATGTGAATTTCTTATTGTGGGGTTGGTTTATGGATGTTCATGTTACGAATTTTTGGGCACAAAGGAAATCGTTTCTTATTGGTTAGGTGGCAATAATCACAGAAATTAATATTATTATCTTCCCCCTCAGTCAGACTGAGCTTTGTATCTGCTAAATGTCTAAAGATGTTGGTGAGTCAGGTTTATAATTTGAAAGTCGTAAATCCTTTTGAAGTAGAATTAAATTTCAATCATCTCACTTTGTAAGACTAATAGAATTAGGCTTTAGTTTTAATAAATGAGCTTTAATATTTGGTTTACTACTTTCCTTAAGAAACCAAACAGCTCTCCAGTTATGTTCTTTAGATATGCTTTATTTACGGTGAGGTACAAATACTGAAATACCATTGGCTACGAAATTACTGTACAGTGCATACGCTTCATGTGTTGTTGTATATGCTTATAAAATATTATCATTTGAGATGATTACTATATTCTTCCGTTACTTGTATTATGGCGCAACATAAAACACCAGAAAATGCTGAATTTCTATGGAAAGTGGATAAAATGGGCAAGGGTATTAATCCCACTGAATGACACTAGAAAAGACTCCTTTCCAGTATATTGGTACTCTAAGCCGTGTTTGTTTGTTATTTTCTGAGTAAAGGTATATGAATATACAAGTATGGTATATAATAACATTTGCACAAATACTTTGTACTAATAATGTCACTAATTCTTAGCGGTTTCTCTACTTCCTAACAGCAAAGGGAGTAAATGCTAAATTTCGAAAATGATCTTATATAAAATGTTATTGTATATTTTGTAGTGGTAGTAAATACAAAGCTGGTTGCATAAAGGCAACCCACAGACAAGAACAGGGAGCCGACTTAAAAGAAATTAATGAAGATCTTGGGGACAAAGTATACTATGGTATTAATGCTCTAAATAGTAAAGAGAGTAAAGTAAGTAGGGAGGAGAATAAATCTCTTGTGTTGAGAAATCTCCCTTCCTCTCTTCTCTGCCGGCAGATCCTTTCGTTAACTTTCCATTGAATTTGTTATGATTCTTACAATAAGTTAGTCTAAGTTCGCTTAACTTTGACTTGAGTTGGCCTGGCCTATACTTGACTCTAAGTGCAACTCGGGTTTTCGTTTCATTTCATTCAGTTCACTTACCCCGCTTTATTAATTAATAGAGTTACCTATATAAGTCTGTCTTTTCTACACAGTAGACAACATTAAGTCTAAGTAAGTGCACACCACAGCTGGGAAACTAAACGTATTTAAGTACGGATGAGTCGCCCGAGTTGTTGAATACATTCGAGAACTATTTATCAGTTCCAATTCTTCGTTCCTCCTTCAGTCAAGACAGGCAAGTGTTACATTTGCCATTTAACTAATAAACTCACTGAGTATGTATGTACACTCTAAACGAAATCTTCTAAGGATTCACAAGAAACGATGAGATATTCCTAAACTAATAATATACGGATAGAAATTAACTTAAGCCATATGATTTTCAGTTAGGAATCACTCCTTCTTCGTATTTTAGAGTAACACAAGCATCTAATTGACTTAAGCTCTTCAATATAGTAAATACCTAAATACAAAATGTAACACAGAACAGTACCACATCACAGTTTCCAGACACTTCATTTTATTTAGAGGAGACACGCTGTTCAGACGGCACATTCAAATCCAAAACCTATTCATAACTTAAATTGCCATGAATTCGATTCAAATTCCCATTTTACTCTCCAACCCTATTCCTTTCAAAAGGATTAGTTTACTCAATCTTTATAACTTCTCTCCCAATCTCATATTTCTCTTCATTAAAATACCTTCATACAGCTTAGAAACATCTAAAGGGTAGTCATAACCAAAATTAAAGCTAATGGAATTAATCCGTTTGAAGATCAGGATTACCAATAACAATTTATGATACATGTTTAGTGCAGAACTAATACCTACAATAAGTGTATTATATTTTAAATCGAAGATATATTTATTTTTGTAAAGAATAAACAAATCTATCAAAATAAGTTATTCTGAATTCCAATGCACGATTCGTCTACTCTGTATTTTATGTTTTTCAACTTAACTGACGTAATCTGACATGATGATCTTAGCTAAAAGCTAAAAATGACATCCATACAGGTTTTGATTTGGATCGTATTGTATTTGACCTAGTGCATTCATAAATGGAAGAATAAAAATATTTTGGTATTTATTGTCTATTATATTTTTGATTGTATTGCTTACCTTACAATGTACAAGTGACATGTTGTAAACATGTGTATTACACTGCCAATACTTTTTGCATTGTCACATAAATAATATTAAGTTAAATATGATTTGTCCCTCCTTGTCAGTAACGTACTAAAAATAAAAATATGTATTTTTAAATCTACAAGAATAACTGCATGCTAGACAATCAACATACATAATAGTAATAGAGTAGAGAATACTTAAAGTATGAGGATCATAAACAAGCACATTAGTTCTGCTCGATATGTCACTCTTACGGTTACACAATACACGGTACACAATAGCAATATGTTAAACAGTTTATAAATACATACTAACAAACTAAAACTCTTGACATGACAATACAAGGCCGGCAACTAATGTATTATATTTAGTTATATCACTATTAGCTAACAGGTTAAACGTAAAAGTAAGTTTACAATACTATAGATTACATTCAGTATACTAATAGTAGGAAGGGTTGCAAATTTGGTAGGCATAACTCAATTGTAATTAAAACAGACATTACACGGACGGTAAAGGAATACCTACTGCCTTATCTTATGTAATTTAAAAATTATACTTACAAATTACAAGTCATCACATTACATTACCCGCTCATTTGTCTGCTGTATAGGATAACCTTAGTGTGTCTGCGTCTATACATACTAATTAAATCAAATGGGATTGGTTTGGGTTCCTTAATAAAGTACATACATAATTCGAATTCTATTGTGTCTTCTCTATTAGTATTTCGTACGCATACCTACCCATTACTAATTCAGTTTTTGACTTGTGGCTTTAATTCATACATTAATTGCCTACACATAAAATACCTACCTTTGTACAGTGAGGTTCACCTGAGAGTAGCCATAGCACTTACAGTGTATAAGGAAGTACATGTGTAATTAAACCAATATGTAAATAGATACCATGATATATTCTTATACATTGTAAGTGCTATGGCTACTATGAACTGAACCTCACTGTAGGTATATAAAAGTACTCATATTACATACAATAACATTTACATAGTAGAAAACAGGTACATAGAAAACGTGTTGCTTTGTTTGGTATTATAAAATCTACGCTGGAAGATACTAAATTGTCAATGGAGCTGCGTATAACAAAAGAGAGAGGTTTTTTCAGATATCCAATCTATAGGATCAGATACACAATGATAACAAGTTATGCAATAGGTTGATAGGAGTCAGGAGTATATTACTCAAAGTGATGAAATTATAGTAGCCTGTAATTTAAATATAGATAAATATAGCCTTAACTTATTTACATATCACATAAATTGCCATTAGCTGAAAATAATCCGGTGGATAATTGTAGTGAGAGTGAGACTAATGATAGCCATTGGGGAATTAGTAGCTGACCCTGCTGTTATTCCTCTTGTTTCGAAGTAGAATGTCTCGATATCATTCAGCAGAATCTTAACTACTTCCCTCGAGTCGGCATTGGCGCAACTTGAAAATTGTCTTCCGATGCATTGAGTAATATCATGGAGATTTCTATAGGCACCAAAAATTAACAACCAAGAAGTAATTAGAATCCAATAAATGCTAGCGATATCGTTTCAATGAGTCATATTAACATTTCGTGTGTGTGGTAAATCATAATTTATGGAAATCGGAAAGAAATTCGTTGCTCTTTGTTCGTGGAGTCTGTAGAGATGTAATCAACACTTCCGTAGACATTGGGATTGGGCCAAAAATTATCCGCACACAACAGGAAATCTTTCCCATTACTATTACATATACGGTATCCATCTCTTTGTAACACAGTAAATATTACACGTTAAAAAATACATAGGTACCTGTCCAATTCTTCTTTGGTCATTGTTGAAGTAAAAATGAAACATTGTGCAATATCTCGGGTTAAATGAGCAAGATGATCTTTCAGACATGCTTCACCTCCGTGCTCCCAGAATCCTAATTTAATAAATATATTTTATTCCTAAATTACATAACAGGTTCCTTATCTTCTCTTTTCTTTCTAAAAGCCTTAAATATTGTATTATGTAATAGGATATCCCTTACGGATGAAAGCAGATCCGTTATCTTGGCAAATTGTATCGGATAAAGCTAGCATAAAATAAAATACGAATTCCTGTTGTCCATCAAAACATTTTTCAATCAATTCGAAATTTTTCTTTTGACACTTTCGTTTTTCACTCCAAACTGCGCATTGTATCGCGATTTCTTTTTCGATAGCTTGATGTCTTTTAGCAGGATCGACAGATTTCAAAGCTTCCAGGTTTGTAAATGTGGACGCAGCTTGTGAAGGATTGCAAGAAGAAAATAATTCCTGGAAAACGGTATTAATTATTTTTCGCACCATTTTTTCTAATCATGGAATAATTTAGAAAAAATTGGTTACTAAAGCTTACCAATTCATGTTGCTTCACAGTATGATTTTTAGCACTACAATGTGACGTAAGAAAAGTCTTGATTCTTGACTGAATTCTGTCCTGGTTTCGTCTAGTTCTGTTTTCAGCATTAGTAATAACCACTAGGACACAAATTAATAACACACCAAGGCACATACTACTTAACCACGAACTCCTCATTTTAAAATTAGTAAATTATGAATTTTTCAGGAATTATCCGACTTGAATCCAATCATGTAACCGCGGACAATGTAAGGTAGGTAGCTGAAATGTAGAATGACTGGAACTATTACGGGAGCATTTTAATTGTGTTTAACACCTTCCCTATTGCCTAGAACTTAACTGTAAAACACTTATAAAATTGTGCAATACGCACAACACCATTGGGGCAATACTGATTGATGACTGAAAAGAAAATCTAAAGCTGTATTGAAGAAGGGAAATGATAATCCAAAGTAAAGGACTCATTCACATGAGATATAACACAAAGGTAGTTATAGTAGACAATACAACGTGTATGTAAATGTAAATGTAAGGTAGTGGTATAGTGGTAGGTTATCTTTATGCGGTTGCATTTTCATCTCATGGAAAGTGCCAATAGCCATAAACATAAAGCTACGTCTTGAGATACATAAAACGGATGAGGATATGTATGGTTTGAATGGGCGATTGTAAAATAGTTCTCAAACTTACCTGTTGTGATGTGATGTGAGTACTTATTACCAGAATATGAGGTAAGTCACATCTTAAAAAATCTGGTAACTCATAAATACCTATGTACATGTTTGCATGTTGTGTTTTAGATTAAAATATCTTGTAGGATACATAAAAGAATTGGAGTGGCCAGAAATGAATAGAAAACAAGTGAGAGAGACTTGGCTATAGAATTTGTGGCTGTCTTGTTTGTCGTGGAGGTCATAGCAGAATTCTTATGGACTTTTTATGTGCAGTCTCATTTGTGGCATATTTTTTGCGGGACGAGGTTATCAGTTAAGAAAACCTAATGTGCAGTAGTTACCTATAAAGCACTATAGCGTGCTGCTTTTTAAAAACTTACATACTATGTCATAAGAAAAACAAATAGTAAACACCTAGACATATTGCTGTACTTATATCTAATAGAAAATAATATTAAAATGTATAATAATGAATGAATGGGCTAGTATACAAGCTGCATCATTTTATTCCCTATTTGTACATATGTTGCACTAGAATATTATAAGATAAGAGTGCACGCAATAGTAGAAGGTATGTCTTAAACACTCATTTAATGCTACATTTGATTCACAACGCCAATTCACTTTGCTCAAAATTATACAGTCAGAATGGGACAGAAAAACAATATAGAACTATGGGAAACCGGTCAATGCAACACAGATTTGAAAGGATTTCTTGCCTGTCTATTCTACGTATTTACTAAAGACTACTACCATTTATTAAATTCACATAGGTATATTATGTGTTATGTTAGTTAAGCACTGTATGCAATCAGGCACTAATGTACCTGTCGTATATTTCAACTTCAACGTTCAACGTGGTATTATTTCTCAATTTGCAGTGTTTACTACGTACCTACTGCGGCTATCCTACAATTACAATAGAAAATTGAAGAGCAAGGTAGACCACCTTTATGGACGACCGATAGAATTAGGACAAACGTTTTAACTTTAATAGCGCTAATAGTGTCACACACATAAATTTAGGTAAAGGGGTAATACAAAGCACTTGAGAAATTATTCATTCATTATTAGGAAGCATTCTAAATTACACCTAAAGCAGTATAAATGGAAGACGCAATAATAAGGAAAGAAATTATAGATGGAAATATGCATAAAATATATTTTTATATTGAAAAGGTATTACAGAAAATAAAATTTTGATAAAGATTTTCTAAATTTTGTATAGTATATGTAGAAAACTTTTTATTAAAACCTAAAAAACTTATTGTTTTCAGAGTAAATTGATATTGATACTTGCAAGACAGAAATAAAAGCAAAATAAAGCAGAATGAAAGTTGACTTTGAACAGGATTGTTGACAAATTGATTTTGTGCTTATCGTCGTAGTCGATGCATTTATGACCAATAGTGGTGGATCAATGTCCTTGATGCTTGAGTGGTTACTACAGGAAGAATGAAGTGCGGAAGCAGTACGGATACATGCAATGAGTAAAAAGATGAATATTTGCATATTTTATACTCTAAGGTAAAACTATAAAGAATAAATGGTTTTCATAGATGTTACGATTTTTAGAATCCCCTGGGATTTTTGTGAACATTGACTAAAGTAACTTTAATGGATTATGATTATGACTTTAATAGGTGGCCTCTTTGAAGCTAACCTTTATTGTGTGCAATCTTTAATAGGTTTTAGTTGTAATACAATTTTGCTGTCAATTTGAGATTTCTTACCATAGTTATACAAATGCTGTGATTTTATACAATCCTTATAGATAGTGTATCTGATATAGGTTACGCTACAATAGAGAATAGGTGAAGGTCGGCGATACAAAATTGTTATGGATTGTAATAAGCGTACTCAGCAGGTACCAATGTTCAGGTTAATTGTAAATCATATTTACTATGTGCTGTATTGCAAATTCTGTTCACTGTTGTGAGTGAAAATAATATTGGTACATCATTGAATGTTGTATTACAACTATGTAGCCAGAGTAAAGTAATTATGTATAGGGAAGTAGTGGAAAATCACACAGAGGGAATTTCCTTACCTAATGTGATTCATTTATGCATACAGTGCATAGTACTGATAATATCTGCATAAATACTAAAACTAATTTCGATAATTGTTTGCTGTCTACTACAATAATTGATACAAAATTACAGGAAACTTTTAGACGTTACAAAATTAGGGTCATTGCTAAAGTTTCTATGGCACGTCTCCACACTAGTCCTCTCAAGTGTTTTCTCACCATGAGTATCATCATGTGCAATAAGATGGTGAACTAATGGAGATGTTACAAACTGTCACATCGCATTATTTCATTACACAATCAAATCAGTCATGCTTAAATTCCATCACAATACTTTCAGTTTAAAAAGGTACATATTTATTATGGCACTTTATTTACAAGTAATTTTATTAATGTTATTTTGTATTCTTTAAATCAGAATACATACTAACGAATTATGTTAAGATAAATTTTTTGAGATCTAAAAAAATTCTAAGAAAAATATGGCAATGATAGACAGTACATTAATAATGAAAAGGGCAATTAAATTCCAATTCTTTTCCTAAACCCTTTCCCAACCTTTATTTTTGAGCATCACCTCCTTTCCCTTTTCACCACATAACATATGGAATGAAATAGCCAAAATGAGCCAAACACATATTCCTACTGCTACTCCTATGTAAACATAAATATAAATAGTTCCTTCATGTTTAGGTATAATTTGGACATAGTCATCTGTGTCTATGTCGCTTTGTTTTCCTTTAGTTTTGTCGTTTTCATCGCTCTTAAGCAAATGACGATCTCCCGTGGCTGTACTTTTGTAAAATTTAGATGAATAATCAACGATAATGCCAAAAAGTTCCATAGGACCATCTGTAGGACATTGCTTTAACTGGTCCACCATGCATTCCGTCACTCGGTACAGATTCCTAGAAAAAAATGATTTCAAAGAAAAAATGTAAATGCGTCAATACAAACGGTAACTTGTTATCAATTCGCAATTTGTTTAAGTAAGGTTTGGCGTACTAAATGTTTAACAAATGTTTACATTGATTGTGTTGTTCTATTAATAAATATTGATATTGATATAAGCCTAAAGTACTCAACCTCAAACGTTATTTACAGTCAGAGTCAGAGCTTTGAATGTAAATAACGTTCTTATCGTTCAACGTACCCAAATACACAGATTTATTATAAAATGTTCAAAGATATGCACATACGTCCAGTAAACATGAACTTTGCACTTAGAATATCGTAGTACTGAGTAAAAGAAACCTGCATTAAAGGAAAATTTGTAACGAATACGAGTATTCATTGCTTATTTTGTTTGAGGGGAAAAGTTTACAATGCACGGTTTAAAAATATTCTTGACAAAAATTATTCACAGAAATCGCAGATTTCGAATTCTATTCAGTACTACCTAAGCAAAAGAATGCTTCTAAATCTCCAAACCCACACTTGAGACATATTTCTCATATTTATAAATAATTTCATCTTTATAAGAAAATGGTTGTGTGGATTTGCTTAATATTAAGTCAGTCCTTTTTTGAATTCTGCTTTGACTGGATAATTCATGATTATGTTTATAAGTAATTTTATTTGTTCCTGGCCAATACATCTGTACTGTTTGTATGTGGGTTGTGTTTATAGCAGTGTTTCTTATATGTGAAATAAGATGCATATTGTACATTTGTGATAAATAATCCCATTAAATCAATGACAAGCACAATTACCGATATAACCATTCATAAGGCAAAAATATGAGGATTAAATTGTCACTAATTCTTAACACTCTGCGTTTATAAACAATTTATAAACCAATTGTACCAATAACATTATAATGATATTGGTACAAATATATATACTATATACTTCCCTGCGATTTATTTTTCATTTACTTAACGTAAACCTCAAATCATGCTAATTTTCCAGGAAATCAGAGAGAGTTAAGCTCTATGCTCAGAATTCCGCAATAAAAATAAATATTGACTTGGTTTATCAGTCAAATTTGCTTAAGCTCAGTAAATATACTTACCTGCTGAAGTGAGCAATATTTAGGGGACTAATGCACGATAGCATTCCTTCGAGAATGTCATTCCTCTCTGTTAAGCACTGAATGCCCCCTTCCGCAATAAATTGTATATAAACTGTTAAACAATTAAGCAACATTTCAAAATTAGTGCTATTTATAGTTTTATTGCAGTGTTAATATTATAGTGAATCTTAAGTAGTAATTAATATCCTTTTGCAAGGATTAGTAGTAATTAGTTTCGTTTATTACCATTAAATAATTCTCTGCCATCCTTGCTGCACAATGCATCACCGAAGGCTAGGTTGAAATCCATCAAGATGCTCCTCTCAGAACTTATGCATGGCTCAACAACATTTATGTTAGCCCGGACACACTTCGTTTTTTCAGTCCAGTCGAAACACCAATCTTCTAGAATTTCATCAACAATAGGACGCATATCAGAAACAACTTGGTTTATGTCCTCGTCAATTGAATACGTCAAAGGAATATGGGGATTCGTAAAGCAGCTTAAATAGCTCTCCTGAACATATAATCATACATGAACACTAATGGTCAAATAAAATTCAATTTAACTTTTATTGAATTTCTTTCAATAAAGAGGAATGTTAATTGATTTCAAATTGAAAGAAATTTATACTACTCAAATCTCATGAAAAATTGAGTAAAAATATTAGAAAACTTACCAAATCTGAGTCTTGTAAATTGATTCCATGGGATTGGCAGTCAGTGACAATTTTGTCTCTTAAAATAGGAATGTGTGCATTAGTTTTATCATTGCTATTTGTGTCAGTTATAAAGCCAGCTGTAACGCCATAACTGAAACTAAAAATTGTAATTGGAGAAAATGCTATAAAAGTATAGAGGTATTTGTAATATATCATTTCTTGATTTATTTATGCAGTATATACTATAAGGAAGCTTGGAAGAAAAATTCCAATGCATTTACTATGATTGTATATTTTTGTTTCAGCTATTAAATTAAATTTACTCAGCTTAAATAGGTTCAGGCTAATGGAAACATTCCAGAAACGTTTAACATTCTGCAAACGTTTTATATACTCCTTTAAATTGCAGCTTTCATCATGAACTCTTGCTATCTCTACTTTTCGTCGTTATTACTTATAAAACATTTGTTTACTAATATTTACTTGACAATACCCCATTAATGGACTTGTATTATCTTTTATCTTATATAAAACATTTATTTACAAAACAGTATTTGATTCGCTGTTTTTAGAAAGTGGATCATCAAACTCTAAATATAGACTTTGACAGACAACACAAATACTGTTATTTATCTCCAAAGCTATTACAAATAATTTAATACTATAAGTAATCCATTAGTAGGCATTATTTTTCGTTAGTTCAAATGACACAAAGCTGCTTGGTGATAATTATTAAATGGAATATGGCATATGACTACTAAAACCTACCTATATGCTTACCCATATGTGCATCAAGCACACAACGAAAAAACGGTAAACGTCCGTATTAAACATATAATATTTAGTATATATTATAGTTATTTGGAAAAGGAAAACAGTAAAATACTCCTAAATGTGCACAGGTTGTTCACATTTACTAATCGGTAGGCGCGACGATAAAAATTGGTTAGGCGTAATGCATAATTTGCCTATGTTTTCAGAGCATATATTAAAGTTTACAAATATTTGACAGCCATTAACCATGCTGAAATGTAAGTGCTATTGGCGATATGAAAATATTTTCAAAGTGCAATTGCATTATGTGTAATTTATGTGACTATGAATGAGTAATTAATCTAATATAACAAATTCCAATGAACAGGTGAGGTACAACCATAATACTGTAGTGTAGTATTAATATATAATTTATTTGAGAAAATTCAGTCTCCGACAAGCTCTACAGAATTACCAGTACTCTCATTAATGAGATGCTCTCTTTTAGTACAAATCAGAATATTTTTCAAAAGCTCAAGCCGAACCATCAAAGTCGCACCAGTAACTAATAAAATAACAGCGATGAGAGAGAAGAATGCAATATACGCAATCTTTGACGAGTAGCACAAACTGACAGGTGTAAACAAATTAACATTATCATCATTAGATCTAGAACTGGGATTCAGAGTCGAAGCTGAGTCATTAGCATTGCCATCATATCGCAGCAGGTAAACGAATCCAGAACTACTGTACGTTTTCACAATTTGGTTCAGAATTTCAATCAGTAAAACCTTTGGTTGATTTGTCTCACAGTACAGAAGTTGGGCTTGCAAGCAATTTGTGATTTTTCTTAAATCCCTGCAATAATTCCAAAAAAAATCAATCACACAATTTTATACATACATAAAACAGTCTCACATTTTTTTGTTTTTCGAAACTACTGAATAACTTCGCAAGCTAAAACAAAAAATAGTTTAACATTTTATGGAATTATTTTTCAGCCTAACACAAAGTTTTGTAATATAGATAAATATTAATCCATAGTAATTAAATAGATGCCATGTAAACAAAATATCCTGAGCTCAAGGCTTTTTCTCATATTATAAATGTAATAACTCAACCATTGCAAAAATCCAATTTGCCTTAATTATTATTTACTCACCTCTGAAAATGCTCAACATTTAAAGCGTCAACGCATGTTATCAACTCTTTGGTTTTATACCAACATTCCTTCTGTACTTGCCTTAGGAAAACGGTTAAAACTGTTAATCAAATTAAAACGAAGACAAATTACCAACAGATAAGATATTTTAAGATTTTTATCATTTAGTTAACCAAATGCATAATTTATTCAGTTGCATAATCGCATTATGTAAATATTGTCAATATTAAAGAAAAGTGTGAAAAAATTTACTTGGTATCGCCTGCCCTTTGTTAGTGCATGCATACTCGAAAAAAGAGGTGAGTAAATCATATCCGACGGCAACGTGTACTTTACTCCTGAGACACTTGTCAATGAATTTTAAATTATGTCTTTCGCAATCTTTTTCCTTTGGCCACATGTAACACCAGTCTTCAAGCTGCAGCCGGTTCGACGCGGCCATTTCCTCGGGATTCATTTTATCTGAGAAGGAGAATGACAAGCCGGGTTGCGTGCAGTTCAGGAAATTATACTATTCATACAAAAATTCATAAATCAGACATTACTTCTTTTGACATCACAATACATGAGATACAATACTATAATAAATGTCTCATTTTCCTTCTTTAGTTATTCTTCAAGAAAACTGGAACTTTTATTTTTAATAGAGGAGAAAAATTACAGAAATAAAAAAGTTTATTATCAATTATGTTTTGAAAATGTTAAATAATATTTTAAGAGCATTCTAAAATTTATGTTTCGGAAATTTACATTTGTAGATACAATTTTTGAAAATGTATAAAATATGTAGTGTTTAAAATTGCATACGATTTCACTGTCTGGTAATTTACTTCCTTCCGCTTCACATTGACCTATAAGAAAATCTTTCCTTAAAGTGGCAACATCATAGCTTTTATTGGAACTGGGTTCAGTAGCAAAAAGTTGGACGAGGACCGGAGAATGAATTAGGAACACGACAGAAACACAGAAAAATTTCATTTCCGTTTCACGCATCGTTAGTTTGTTGTGTAAGTAGGTGTGAGATATAGATTTCACGGAACAGTGAGCCAGTAATATCTAGTAAAGTGGTAACATAATAGAACGTAAACACACAAGGAAATACTTTATTGTAAAAATTAGAGAGTGAGAGTTGAATGTTTAGTCGATGTACTTAAGTAACGACTCTGCTATTCCTTTATGAGTTGCACACATACACGCAAATTGAAAAACACGTTATTCTTACATGTTTCTTAATGGATTCACAAGCCTACATTATATTATCTAAATGTTTTTGAATCGAAATTCAAATTTGGAACAAAACTGACGAAAAACTAAAGATTTACAAAAAAACAAATGGTTTAACAATTTATATTGTCCAGAAGAATCGGTACGACGTTTGTCTCGTGCCTCTCTTAGATTATATCAAAGATATACTAGTATAACTGGTATGAACTGGTATATTCCAATTGGGAGGTTACGACACTTACGTAATCAAAATGAATTTAATCCTTAATTTAATAATAATACAGTTTTGTAGAGAGTCACTATCTACACTGTGTAAGAATACAGTTCTAAATTGATTCTATGGCTTTCAAGAATTAACAACCTAAATGTCTGTTTCTTAGAAATGGACTTTAGTATGCTACAGTGTAGTCTATCTAATATAATGTAACCCTTTGGGTTGAAGTCGTGAGTTAACTATATAATCCGTAATATTCTTATTTCTTGCCCTGTGCTACAGCGTGTGTGCATGAGATTCTTAGAATATGTGGGGAATAGGGAATGTCATGTTATGTCAGTTGAGATTTCTTGCAAGAGAACTTGTATATAGTTACTGTGTTTATATTCTATATGGTACACAATGATTTTCTCACTTTAAAAAAGTAAGAGTAAGGGTGAATCGCCTTCGAGCGAAACAATTGGCCTGTCCTGCACTTTTAGTTAGCGATTCAATAGCTCTATAGAAAAACTCGATTGCTACACTAACCTAAAGACAATATAACTGTACACAAAGTACGTACGTAACTTCTTCTGTTCAAAACTTCAAAAGAATGTATATCCTTTTACGTAGATCTATTGTATTAGAGTCTAAGTACTATTATATACTTTGCTGTACACATATTATTACGTATGCATTTATAAGGTGTATGAAAACTTGCACATTAGATGCTGTACTTAACTTGCATATTATTACTTATAGTGTTATAGTATCTTATGAAAACAAAAAACCCCAGAGAACTTTATTTTAAAATAGCAGATGTGCCAAAATAATGTAAAACCTCCTTAATGCGTTTTTGCCACATTTCAGCTTAAATGGCAGTTGCTCAACTATTTAAAATGAACTATTTTTGTCAGTTTTATTGCTACAAACCAATTAGAATTGCATTAGAATTTCGTTTGAAACTGCAAATGACCGTAATATTACAATGATGTATATTTATAACTACTAAAGGATGAATATGTGGAAATTACTACTGTTACTACTTTAAAAAATATCATCATTACTGTTCATCATGATTTTCATGATACACAGTAATGCTCATGCTGATAAAGTGTCCCCACATTCCTTAATAGTGTTCTCCTTAGGTGTCATTAATTAATTGGAGCATGAGAACATCGCTTATATAAGCAGTTGAGCAGTTCACATCGTATATCAAGCCTTTATTATTTTTAGATTTAATAATCCAAATAGGTATGTCATCTATAGGTTATCGTGTAACAAAAGCAGTACATACTATGCACAGTGGAAGATATGAGTTATATAAAAAATGACAGTTGTGCATGTGCAATCATAATAATAATACTCATATTGGTCATGAATGGGTTATATTAGTGATTAGTAATATTATAGTATTTAAGTTTCGTAATTACATGAGTATTTCTAGGATACATTCATTTATCGGCAAGAAAAATTCAAATAAAAAATCATCGCAATTTAGAACACTAATTTTCTTTTCTAAACAACTGAATTATTTGAGTATAAAGTGCGATAATTTAAGTTCTACACAAAACATTTTCCGTACCCACAATTATTTTTGTTTACTGCAATCGTACAGATCTACAGCAGCCATAGCATTTCTTCACCTAATGCACATATATAAATATTATATGTATATACAAATAGCATTCGTAATGTATGCAGCATTTAATTCAATCAAACAGCTAAACTTATAATTAGAAAAGTGTAGTAGCACTTACGATATCAACGCAAGTACTTACATTACATAACTGGAATTACAAAGTCAAACTCTGTGGTGTCTCTGCAATTGCAAGTGAGGCATGTGCGCTGGTATGTAGGTACATGGAAAATAAATTGTGTATTTATTGTATTACCCTTAGACTATTAAATTATTCTCAGGAATGAGTTTGGCCTGTATTGCAGTCATTGTATTAAACTGTACATTGTGCATTCTAGTTTAAATTTTAAAGATAAAAGGAAGCAATGCTACCGTATCGCGTGCATCCAAATTGGGATCTTTTGTTAGACACTTTGCGGTCACAAATGTATGGATGTAATGTTGAAATTCTTGAGCTTCAATTGCTCCCACAGGACCAATTACACACGGAGCAATAATTTTAAGCTCAACTACTACCAAAACTAAACTACAAACTTTTCCCATTATGCTGCACAATCGAATAATTACTAATGCACATGTGGATAATAACTGAATATATTTAACTGCTCTAGCAAAATATACCTACTTACTTCCTCTACTAATTTATATCATTTCTATATACACTTTTGCCATACCTTGTAACATTGTAAACTTCTTTCTACTAAGTTTTTTAAAGATATGCATATAGTCTATAGTACTTTGTACCATTTCTAAAGATATTACTTATGCACCGATATTCTTGTAATACATTCCTAGTAATAAGAGATTTTCTTAATTTTAGTTTAAACAAGCGATCTGAATTGATTAAAATTCTTTAAAAACCCTTGACTGAGATTTTCTCCACAGTACAAGACTATTAAGCAATAAAATAAATTAGCCAACTTTATGCAGACTTTCTGGAATGAGCGTATTAGAGAATTTAACTTTAAAAGAAAGTGTGCAGTGAAGCATTTGTGTTTGGGGAAAATATGAGAAATAAATGCGATTTTTAATGTTTGCATGGTATTTACTATTAAATGCACTGAGTTTTAAGATTAGGTTTTCAACAGTAGTCAAAATGAATAATTTTGATAGTAGTAGTATAGTATTTGGAGAATATTGCATTTATTTTCTTGAATTTGAAATTTAATTCATGTAAATTAGAAGTGGAGAGAAAGAGAATCTGCGGACTGTTATTACTTGTTTAATTAAAAATGGATGTCAATAATAAATCCATGGAACATAGAGATGTATCCGTTTATGGAATCCTCCCTGCCTACAAATGAGACACAAAATCCCCACAACACAAGAGTAATTGAATAACTTTTGTCAAGGAAAATCCAAAATAAGCAATTTCCTCTTGGTGAATAGCGAAAACGAGTGTGTGGGTGAGTTAAACAGGAAAACCATTTGCTGTAAGCCTCGACATAATAAACCTTGGCTGAGGAAGACCCGGATTAATTTGCAAAGTCGGCACTATACAACTCAACCGAATCTCTTTTTACTCTTCCGTTCTCATCTCGTCTCAAAAATAATGATCTTTCTCTCCGTCTCGTTTTACGTGTCAAACATAAAGCTTTGTTAATAAAATCGAGGAAGCATATTCTCCGGTATGTGAATGAATGCCTACAGTTTACATTGCACTATGCATCACATCACATAAGACACAATCATTTTTATGCATGTACTGCTTACCGTAAGTACCGCATGTCCTCCAAATACGGAAAAGGGCATATCCAGAGTGTCAAAATTCTTCCATTCTCATGAAATTTTTAAATATTGCATTGCAGATACTACTTTAACAATTTTTTATTTTAATACCACCTGGAGAATTTTAGGAAGAAAATTGAAAAATCTAATCTGAAGTTGCTAAATGTAGGAATAAAATTGAAAAATCTACTCTAAAAAGAAAATAGAAAAATCTAATCTAAAATTGTTAAATGTAGAAAGAAAATTGAAAAATCTAATCTAAAATTGCTAAATGTAGAAAGAAAATTGAAAAATCTATTCTAAAATTGCTAAATTTAGGAAGAAAATTTAAAAATCTATTCTAAAATTGCTTCAGATGAATTTATTTCAAAGAAAAATCTCACTTAGCACAATCAGGAAAACCTGCGGTAATATGATAGGAATTTTCGGATTATGTTATGTCCTCTTTGCAAGGAGTGCTATTATGAACATAGGTGAACGTATGAACATATAGTGGGATACGAGTACATATCCATTTTATGCATCCACATATATAAAGACAAACACGAGGTAATTTTATTAGATGCAAAAGGGGTGAATTTATTACAAGAGTGCGGATTATATCCATACTGTGCCCAATACGGTACCTTATTTATCCTATGGGGTTTATTGAATACCACTCTTGAACATTGAATTTCAAGCTTCAAGGGGAACGAAAAATAAGGAAAACATTTGCATTCGAATCTTGCTCGATGCTCAGCCACTGCAGCGAAAGGGAAAAATTAGCTGCGGGTAAAATAATGAGAATTTATTTTATGATGGATTTGCCCATTTTAGTTTGCCAAGCACACTACTTCCAGTTCCTGTTGTATCTTTCGTATGCTACTCATTTTCGATGCACGCATTCCTATTTAGAAAATACTCTGTATGTAGGTATTATGTGCATAACATAACCCTTTTGCATTTCCAATTTGTCACAGACTAAACAAAGGAGACAAGTTGCCAAATGAAAATAAATGATTAACAAAATTATCCTGTTCCAACACGATGAAAATCTGGTGAAGCGACAATCAAAACAATAATATTACAATAATTAGTCGAATCAACTCACTCTGAAAGCAACGCATCATAGTGCCATAAATCATTATGAAACATGATCCGCTAACTTCTACTTTCACGATAATACAATAAAATCGTTTCTGCCACCACTGATGGACATTTTATACAAGATAGAACAGACTTTATACAAAAGATTTCATACAAAAACTAAAAGTTTATTTATTAACTTTCCGTCAATTACGCCGAAGAGTACTTTAATGATAAATATAAATATTGCTACTTCAAATCTGTAGATGATATTGATTTATTGCTGGATCATTTATTTATTTGATTTAAAGAATTAAGAATCTTGTGGTTCAAATTTGATAAGAATTAAGAATCTTGTGGTTCAAATTTTGCTAAAGTATTAAGAATCTTGTGGTTCAAATTTTGCTAAAGTATTAAGAATCTTGTGGTTCAAATTTTGCTAAAGTATTAAGAATCTTGTGGTTCAAATTTTGCTAAAGTATTAAGAATCTTGTGGTTCAAATTTGATAAAGAATTAAGAATTACCCCTGATCCTTTTTATTTATTTACACAATTGTATTTAATTTTTCTTCACTCATCGGCTCACCTTAGAGAGAAAATGAAAACAGTCGAAAGGGGAATTACAAAGATATGCATTGAATAGCACACGGTACAACATAATAGCCATCAATTCTAGACTTGTTGAAGTACGATGACAAAAGATGACATATCGGTGTGATTAATTGAGTTGGGCAAACGAAAACCATGTATGAATTGGTCTGCTGCTCTTTTGATGTGGTAAAGGGTTGTGTTGGATGCAGAGTTTTCCATCTGACCTCGGGTCGCCTCTCCAGCTCCCACTCCTATGAAAGCATTCTGTTGCCTCTGCTTACGGTGACAACACAATTGTGCACAATAATACACTTTTGTGATGCTATTCTTAAATGTAGGGACGTTTGTCATTTTAATAAAATTACCAGCTACAGAAACTGTCATGCAGTGTAGAATTACGTAAGTGAGGGGGTGTTTATGTATTGTACGGTAACAAACAATAAAAGGACTGGACAATTCATGCGTAGCAAAGGGACACAGTCTGGAGAGTTTAATAAATTCAGTTTTTGCTTTACCATATACAGATATTTACTGGAGATATACAGATATAATAGAAAACTATGTAAAATGGTAAAATCTATATGCTTTAACATAGTTCGTACTGTGAATTGAAAAGTTATGTCTATATGCGTGAATTCATCCATGGAATTACATGGATTCCTTCGTTTATTGGTTTTCTTTCTTTTCTCCAGTAGGTATAATGTATAAAGTATAAAATTAATGTTTTCCACCGACAGTATTCGTATAGAAATAATAAAAAGAATTCACATGTTCGTATATGACTATCACACAGATTGAAAGATGCATTACCGAAAGACTATAAATTCTATTCACAATTCACATGGTGCATTATATCTGTACATATGCCAGATTGCGAGAGCTACCAGACTTACCGCACCACAAGAGTCGCAGAAGCTGATTAATGACGCAATGGAGGTTTCCAATCAATTTTCCTCCACCAAACCGCTTTCCATGAGCCTACTACTGAACCATTAATAACACAAAAGTGATTGTCAACCAATAGGGCTCCGATTTAAAAGTGTAAGTAAAACATTGAAATGTGTGATAATAGGTTCCAAGGGACTGGATGAAAAATTGGATAGATCAATAAATAGTTGTATTAAAAGTGCAATAACTGAATTAAAACTGTAATAACTGCAATAAAAGTGTAATAACGTATTAAAAGTGTAATAACTGTATTAAAACTGTAAGTACATTTAAATGCCTTGAAACGTATAATGTCTTTGAACATTAAATGAATTTAGCCTGGAAAATAAAATATGTTATGTTATTTCTCAATGATTTCTCTTTGCGATTCAATATTTAAATATACTTACATTGTTAATACGGTTTTTACACTTTTAATACACAACTATTTATTGGTCACTAACATTTTTCAACCAGTCCGCAGGAAATCCGATTATCACTTATTTCAACCTTTTACTTATACTTTTAAATTAAGGCAACCAATCGTACATCACATGAACGGTGGAAGTATTAGTTTACTTACCTCTAGCTTGAGCTTCCCTTGGCTACTTAAGAGTTGCGTGAATGTTGCTGAAACATAGTGTTCTGTGCACATTTTGTCACATGTCATGTACATAGGTAATGCGTTTTTCTTAGTGCACTTGGTCATGAAAATATAAATATTTGAGCATTGAATACCTTAAATAGTTTTCAGTTTCCAAGCACAATAGGAAATGGAACCCTCCCTCTCCTTGGTTCTGGTTTGGTTTTGCAAGTCAGGAAATCGGGAAGTTGCCCAATAC
The DNA here is from genome assembly GCA_020352615.2 of Yoshiicerus persimilis. Lineage (NCBI taxonomy): Eukaryota > Metazoa > Arthropoda > Collembola > Entomobryomorpha > Tomoceridae > Yoshiicerus > Yoshiicerus persimilis. The sequence goes on along the minus strand of CM036944.2, from coordinate 18,609,345 downwards.
ATTATTAATCAATAGAGGTACATAGCTTACTATTCGGAATTTTCAGGAAACAAATGGGGAAGTATTCTGTAGCAGTAACAAGTTGGAGTTTTGCATGTACTTTTACAAACTACTACAGATATGGCATTTTTTGTTACAGGAATTTTTTACCAAAGGAATGCTAGAACACGATATTTCCGTTAACGAATCTTGTATTCGATGAAATATGTGTAGTATAGGGTGTTCTTCCAAGTATTTACTTAAGATAATTCCAAGCACGCTTACACTATGACTATTTCACTAACCATTGGTGAAATTCCTAAAAGTAAACCCTCTAAAAGACAAACCAAATGGAAAAATCATGGCCCATTGAAAAGAGACATTTTTCAAACATGATTTTTCACTTAGCAAACTTCAACATTCAAATAAAAAGGTTTTCACAGTCTTTGATCTAGTAGTTTCACATTTAGACAAACTTTTATACTCCACTTGAATTGCATTGCTAAACAAATAGCTTTGAAGCTTGTATGGTGCACGGATTGCATAAATGTATTTCAAGTTACAACTTATGAGAATACATGTGTAAAATATCATCGTGGTTTCTGAACACATTAGTCCATATTATTACAGTTGCATTTTCTTTTTATTTTGCCCATTTTGCATCTGTTACTAATTTTTCTATTATTTTTTCGTTAGAGTTTGTTTATTGTAAAAGAACTCAAATTCTCACATTCTTAATTTTTTTGAGTTTGTGAAAAATCTTTAAAAAATTGCAAAATGCAGTTAGGTAAATGCTTTAAAATGTGTTATATTTTGCAAAGAAGCCAAGAAAAGGCTAAATTGACATTTAGTGGTTTGATAGTTTGGATTTTGTGAGAAATCTGAGTGGAACCACAGAGTACAGAGTGGTTGTGAAAAAGAAACGAAAGAGGGAAATTAGAGTGAAGATAGAATAGAAGTGAGGTAGAGAAAGTATCATGAAGATACTATTATAAAAGGTTGATAAGTTCTTTGGATCTAAAGTCACTCCCACATCTTCTACTTACATCACATCAGAACTTTGGTAACAAGATTTAAAAGTTTAAGCTCTAAAAGAGCCTGAAGACTCTAAATCCTTCGTTTTACAACTTTGTCTTGCTGTTGGTGAATCGAGCGAGAGTGAAAGTGATACATAGGTTACTACTTACACACACACTTTACTCTTATGTATAAGTAGTTAGTTACTCTACTTTCCCTCCAAAGTTACTTTCCACCAGTTTAGTTTACGTTCCTGCCAAAGACGTAATTAAAATTGCAGAGGAGCAAAAGCAGCGTGGCGAATCTCCACTTAAAATACAAAAGTTAGTCTTCTGGGTCAAAAGGATAGATATATTACCTTCATACATTATTAACTGACGCAAGAAGCTCCATTACATTCAAAACTAACGACAGTAAACACTACAGAATTCCAAAGAACAATTCATGTAGAATACTCCACCAACTTATTGCCTATGTGAGCTTTAGGAACACAGATCAGAGTATAAAATGCATTATGTCCACGAACATCATATTCACTATTCACGCACCTATTACTTAAAACTTCTAAGTAGATACGACATTAATAAAAACTATATAGGTTTATCCCTAGATTATTATTACTATTAGCTATACTCATGTAAATGTAAATTGAGCTATTTAAATTGCGGTACCCTGCTGCAGTTAGCAATAGCGACATCCTTAGATTTAAAACCGCAGTTTTGGTCACTTTCTTGTACACGCTAAATAAATTCTCATTTTATCATTAAAGGGATTCCATTATGCATATTTTCTGTAGGGATAATTTGATATTACAAAATATTAACTTCCAAACCTGCTTACGCAAAAACAAATTAAGTTGAATAATATATAAATTAATGTAAACAACAGATGAATCCAGCCAGAGCAAGCTGTTCTACTGAAGTATCATGAATATTACTTTATGCATTGAAGTAAGAATTTCTTAAGAAAAATGTCCAAAATTTTTAATGCTCCTAATTCAACAGAAAATTCTTGAATTTCTCCATTCAAGGTTCCGAATGAGTAAGAATCTTCCTATGTATGTTTTCGTATTTTATGCAGCACGATTTTATTCTTGATTCTTAACATTTCCTTAACGTTTTCCTATAGTTTAAATGCATAGTTGTAATATTAATTGACAATTACGGCCATCAGTTCAGCTTTTCCAAGAAGCCTTTAAAATAAATGCAGCTAAATAAGCACAACGGTTATATGCGTCTTTCATGAGTAAAGCATTTAGGGTAGCACCTGAAGACACAATGAGAAAAGACAGTAAAATCCTCAAAGCAGATGATGTTCAAGAGATTTATGTATTAAATCTACACATTAGATGTTACAGTGAAAGTACATAAAAAGGGTTAGTTGAATAATGTATTGTGTGTCCTACTTAAAATGTAAATACTAAATACTTAAGCTCAGGTATAAATGTGTCAGTGTCCAAAGTGATTACGCAGTCTGTGTCTTAGCTAGGACTTTTATGAATACGCCTATTGGCCTATTGGAAATTGCTTGTAAACTCAATTTGCTAAATCTTCCGGTTGGCACCTCATTTGGCAAAGACCCATTTGGCAAATTTGCAAGCCCCGATAGGCAAAACTTTTTATTTTTGGCAAATTTTTAAAGATTTTTTATAACCTCTTGCAAATTAGTGCATAAACAAAAACTCAAAAATGCAGAAATTAAAAAATACTCAAATGCATATCATTTATGTATGAAATCTAAAATGTTTTTGGAAACGATTTGTTTGTGTGTAGAGTTTTTGTACCGTTTAAGTTGGTTTCCAATTGGCGGAGGCCGCTTGGCCGACAGAAGACAGATATGATTTGAATGTAAAGTAAGATTATCTATCTTTAGAAAATAAAGTGGAGGAAAAGGATCGGAGGAAGAAAGATTATAAATCAAAGGGAAGTTACTAGCATCAGAGGTTTATTTTGTATCTTGTATTTTCTTAGTTTTCTCCTTAGTAAATAGAGCATTAAAAGACGAATGGAAAAGAGAAATCTAAATAGACTAATGCTTCAATAACAACGACACTCCAATTTACCATTCCCCCGGTTCTTCCTTTAACTTATGATAGTCCGGGTTCGTGTGACTTATTCTGCATATTAGTTTTCTTTCTTCCTTGCTAAGCACGAGTATCCTTCCTTTAACAGTAGACTACACATCTCTATAACCAAAATACTCCGTATACTCAAAGGAATAATATAATAAACATATACTGAATGAACTCAGCAGGAGCAGCACACTTTTCTTTCGTTGCCCTTTTACATTTTACGATACACTTAAGTTTGTAAGGAGAAAAGAATGAGTTATGAACTCAGAAGCAGGTGTATTTTACATGAATCATTAATTTCAAAGTTCCATTTAAAAATGACATGTTATAACATTGTAGATCTTTACTACTCCACACACAGACAAGACTCCATGCTAGCAAGTGCCAAAAATATAAACCCAATAGGAGCATCATGTGGTTGAGAAAATAAAAATGAGATTTCACTATCTAGCTGACAGACAAAGTCAGACAAGACAAGACATAAAATAAAAGTAAGGCAATTGAAATATACTTAACAGATTTTATGTACACAATTGACAGTACAAGTATAACACGGGAAGCTCGCTTTATTATGTAAGTGTAGTATTTATTGCTTCTTTTATCATTACCGTTGTGCTACAATTAGATTTAAGTTGCTCATTTTCATTTCTGTTCCTTTTCTTGGAATAACTTTTGGTAACTAGTGAATGTAGTGATACACTAATACTATAAAGAGGAAATATTACGTTCTGTAAAGTGCTATTACCGTAATAATGTCATTTCATAGTGATAACTAACGATAAATATTGTCAATCAGTGGTAAAATAAAAAACATCAATTTAGACAAGAAAATCAGCACAACTTTCGCACTCTCCGACTCTCAGTTACTTAAGTACTAGCTCATTATTACAATATTAATATGTATTTACTTAGAATTATCATTATTATCATTATTAATATAATTTGTAATAATTCATATTTCAGCTTGTATGTGCTTTAGGCCTACAACAAGCAAACCCTTGTGTATATGGGATATCCATAATTACATTAAGTAGAATAGATTGTATAATAACAGATAAACGCAAATTCGAAGAATTATAGAACTAAATAAAATAAATACAGCCAGCAAATACGAGTATTACAATAGTTTTTAAATGTAATTCAATATTCAACAGTTCTGTGAACAGAAAACAAGAAATGAGTATCAAGAAGTATAATAATAACATAATTATTGCACTTTGCACTAGGTGCTATTAGAATTGGAACATTTCACTTAGTTTACTACGTACTAGTAAATCATATTTCATTTTTGTTTACTAAAGTTTAGTTTAAAGCTTACTTCAGGTGTCATGTCGATCAGTCGCGGAGGAATGCATTCGAATTGTAGTACATACATTATATTGTAATATATTCTTAATAAAGCCAAGCCAAGCAAGATAATCATCTCAATCTCCAAATCGCAGTTATATAAAAATTCTAAATTTTAATATCTAAAAATGTTGATATTAAGGTTTAGAATATTTCTGTCACTACAATTTGCTTGGCTTTATTGAAATACATTGTATCAATTGTATGTGTCACAATTCGAATGTATTTCTCCGCAACTGATTGCCACCTTAGCTATTGCCATGTTTTGCTACCTTGTTACAATTACTACAGTCAAAGAGGAATTACCTAGTTCATAACTACAGTTAGAGAATGAATACTCGTACATCAGTAGATCTTTGCCTATAAAATTCTACAGTATAAATAGCAGCTTCAAATAACAATATATTATACTTAAACAAAATCGAACGATAATTCATCACACATAGATTAACAAAATTAAATTTCTAACCGAAAATAATAATACATGCACTAGTAAGTAATTAATGGTGACTTCTTGCTACAATTTTAATTTTATTATGAAATTGAATACACGTTGCTAACTGCGCTCCAGCCTAGTGGGTAAGTCCAGGGAGGGAACCTGCGAACAAGCTCTTTCATGTTTTGACTTTTCATGTCGTCACCAAATAGATAAAAGGCAGCTTGAGTAATATCAACGACTGGATCTGAGCTTTGGGTCCCGGCGTTTCCTTCTTTCCGTTGAAAATCAATTGTAATTTCTAGTCTCTGAAATTCTATTCCGCGTCCATGGAAAATAAAATAAGTTGGCCGCCCTTTCCAGAGAACTTCAGTAGGTGTTGGAACTTCTGGTGTTAATGACCATTTAGTAATATCGAAGTTAGAACCTGGACTAATGTTTATTGTCATATGGTCTGGGCCGACAAAAGAAAATGTAATACGACGCACTGTTGGTGATACAAATGTGTCTTGGGTAACGTCCATTCGGACTCTTCCTTTCAACTCGGCTGATAATCCATTTTTCTTAGCGACCCATTGAGTTTTCCTGCAAACCAAAGTAGCATTACACTAATTGCAAATACAGATTCAATATTCTTTGAATAATAACTCACCTTATCAGTTTTCTAACAGGGAAGTAGAAGGGAAGACCACAGTACAGTTCATCACATGCAAAGACATCAACTTCTTCCCGGCGCTCAATTTCTGGAACATCATCAATAAACATGGGGTAGAAATTTGGAATATTGGGATCCAAATTGAAAAACCAGAAACCCGCATCATTCTTCTTTACTGTTGTTAAATCTTTATCGTAGAAAGTACGGTCCACTTCCTACAATAAATCATAAAAAGGATAAAAGTTAAATAAAACCCAGATGTGTCATTACGTAATAAATAATACATACTGCAATTATTAACGTACCAGAATGTGAAGTCTCATCGGTGTCTTTTCTCCATATGGAATCTTGCCAATAAACACAACCATAACGGCTAAAACAACAATCATTAAAAGGGCACTTCCTCTGAAAAATGTTTTCTTGAAGAACACAAAAATTGGTACTAGGCCACTGAAACATGGAACAGACATCGTAAATGCTGTCAGTACAGCAACAAACACATTAGGGTTTGTTTCCGAACCCGATCTCCCCATAATTGGAACAAAAACATCAATGCATCCCGTTACAAGGTAGAGTGATAATGTAAATGGTAAGGCTTCTCCAACCAGCAAATAGAACATCAAGCGTTTCTGAGAATCTGAAAAAATAAAAATTTAATGTCATAACATTTATATTTGTAATTATATTCAAAAAACATATTCATGAATCACTCTAACCTGATTGACGGAAGATTTGACGAGCGGCATACCAACCGACAATTCCAAACGCCAAATTCACCATCAAAACGAAAACCATTCTTGATGAAAACGTAAAGGCCAACAGGAGCAGCGCCAGTGTTGTTTTAGTGGCAATCCATGTGTTATCTTCCGATCCTTTCAGAGCATACGTAAATGCCAAGACCTGTCCGACGAGACACGGGATGCCAAAGAGAAGGAAGACAAACCATGGATAGGAATGGAATGGGCTATAAAATTTGAAAATATTGAGCAGTATGGCTACAACCACAGCTGAAAGAATTCCCGCTGTCCATGCACCAATTGTCGAAAGAACGTGCCACAATATTAACATCTGATCCCCATTTGCTGTAATAAAAAACATATTCAATGTCAAGCACACTTTCAAGACTGTTATTATTCTATACTCTAGTTTTGGAGCAACGCAAGTACCATTTCTAAGGTAGTTTAGATTTTTCACCATGAAAATGGTCAGTTCTCGATTTAAATACTTTTTAATATTGAAAATCTATTTCAAGTGAAAAACCATCTTTCAATTTATGTGCATTCTTTGCCAGTTTTGACATTTAGTTGGAAATAGGGATTATTTTCATTAATTTCAATCGCAGAGACTACAGTTTAATATTTCTGATAGTTTATACTTGCATAGACTTTCATCCAAGATATTTCTTTGTTTCAATCGTAAAGACATGAGGGAAATAACATGAATTCGTAGTGACACATAGGAAACTACTTCTAATCAAAACTTCTAATCTTTACATTACATGCGATGTAGAGATGGTTAGCTCCTAACTAAGGAAATTTGTGATTTGACCTTTTAAAAGCAAAGCTTATTTATGGAAGAAATAGCTTTTAATGCATATGAAATTATTGTGGGGAATGGCCATGTCAGGTAATTCATTAGGGAATTTGACATACCCTTTAGCAAAGTGTTAATTAGAGCAGTATTGACATTAATGCGCAATAACTTAGCACTGGAACAATTCTCTACGACATATTTCTGGCAGAAGTATTTATTACTATCATTGCATATTGCATTATTATCCGCATTTACCAAAAGGTTGGTCATGTCACAGGATGCATTTAGTAATTCAAGTGGAGCTAACGAAACCTAACGTGTAGGCACTATAAAAGTTCAACTTTGAAAAGAAAATGAGCAATCTGTCATAATTTATAATGGTTTGGAGTTCGGTACTTGTAAATACGTCTTTATACCGTTTGTAGTACTAGTTAAACTATAGGACCCCCAAATTTTAAGCCAACCCACATCTCCTGCTGGTGTATCCGCCTCATTAACATGATGACAACAATGAGAACCCACTGGTGAATATAATATAATTGTATTATTGGGACTTCTCCAGAATTTCCGGTCATAAAGGTCAGTAATATTAATAGAATTATATTACCGCTGTTGGATATCCTACATTGAGAATTTCTATACAAAACTAATGATTTAACTAACGATTTAGTGATTTAGCCAAGTATTGATACATTTTTCATGTAGTCTAAATATTCAGAACGAAAAAATAACTCTATACAGTAGTATACAGTATTAGCTCTATACTACAGGTAAACCTACAGTTAAGTTTCCAAGAAGTAAACCGACGAAGATAAATTGCTTGTCGTCTTATCACAATTTTTTAATCACCACTCAATCATCCAAGTTAAATAAAATGCAAACCTTAATCAAATACAGCTATGCTAGTATAAGTCTAGACAAGAATGCTAAGTGACCCATATCACACAATCATAAATTAGCGTGTTCAAATAATATTGCAGACCAATGTTTACAACTGAACTGCACTTTTATTTATTTCTCTGAAGAAGTCATAGGGGCACCCGCAGAGACCAAGGACCAAATAAATAGGGGCGAGGGGCCTTTATCCCGTCCCATATTAACTACACATAAAAATTCCTAGCTTTTGCAACGTAATTTAGTAGGTCTGCAACCTGAGGTTATTATGACACTGGAAAAGGACTAGAATTTATTTCCAAACAATATAATCATAAGAAATACATCAGAAACTTCCACCTTATCCAATAATTTTAACAACCTAACGATAAGTCTACCATGTCTCATTTAACACCATTATTTGCATTATAATTAATAACCAACCCAATCGCTAGCACCCCCAATGCAGATTAAAAGCAATTGCTGCATTTTCTACCACGGAAACATACTTTAATTAACAGAGCTTGCACTTTCCATGCCGAGAAAATGTACTCATCAAGGCTACGCAGCCACACTAACGAAAACGTCAACTATTCGTAAGTTACTGGCATGGGAAGGCAAACAAAAGCGAGTTCCTCAAAAGAAACCCAGATTTATTACCAAAACTCAATGTTTCTTCATACGTGCATTACAGTCGTACCATTAAGGCACGCTTTTCACGATTCTTCCTGTATTCATATGAAAAGCTTACATGCATACTGAAAACATTGCTTTTCTTCCCACCTGCGTGTACAGTGCCAACAGTGCATACCCAAATTGTCGAAATACGTAACGAGATAATTGTTATTCGTGTTGGGATAGTGAGAGTGCTTTCATTTTCTTCAATTATTACATTTAAAAGAAAGTAAGAAAGTTCATTGTATTTCGATTATAATCTCAAAATAACTAAGCACAACCAAATACGATTAGTTTACATATTAGAGCTTCATAGGAGTATGCCGTATGCCCACAGTAGTGGTATGAACTCTTTAATTTAATACAAAGATTCTGCGCAAGCCTACTACTTAACTAATCCTAATCAGTTAAGAAAGAAAATAAATTTGCCTGCCCACTACATAAGTCAGTACCTACAATAATAGTTATATTCTGAAAGCAAGCACGCTTATTAATTCAGGTCACACAAAAATTAAATCCTGAAGAATGAGTCGCTCAGTAATGTAGGTGCAATGAGCCGCATTTTCTAAGCGTAACTGATTTTCTGCACTTTTCCGTTTTTATGGTTAGCGTTAGAAAGCATGCATTTGCATTCTATCGCATGTGTTAATGTAAACGTGAATCACGACAAAACGTAATGGATAGCAGCTCAGGAAAAGTGTCTTAATAAGTGACCACACGAAATGTAAGAATGTATGCGCTTCTAGAGTGGACCTTATCAAAAATTACACTGAATAGGTTAGCAACATCATTTAAATCCACATAATTAGCTTACATTAAGAGCCATGGACCAAAGTAAATGAAATATATGCAGGAACAAAGAATAGTTCAAATACCATGCATGACTCTGGTCATGCAATAAGTATCTGCAGTTTAAGGAGCCGTAGAAAAAGTGCCCCATGTTTAGTGCAGACTTAAGGAAACGATTATAATAATGCGACCTTGTAGGTTTAGAAGCAAAGGTATTACACAAAATGAATGGAGAAAGTCGGGGAAAATAATCTTAATATGTTTCTTTTCCCACGCAACGAAATTCTAATACTGCGCAGAATAATATGTAAATATGCTCATTTTCTGCTAATTGTGAGCCTAAGAAGTTAAGAAGTAACGTCGAAACATAATTTATGCTTACTTCTCACACTAGGACTATACAATACATTTTATGGAAGCGTAGGGAAAAACTGTAGCGCACAAGTGACAAAACCGTTACAAATCTTGTTATGTTACAAAGCATTCTTACACAGGACTAAGGTGCTCGAAAGCAGAAAGTCTCTAATCAAGAACTGCGGCAAACAATGTCAAAATGTCAACACGCAAAATTCTCATTGGTTCGACGAGAAGTCGGGAAATCACCAGCCACGAACTATTTAACAAGTCGTATAGGTCAATAAATAATGTTTCCTCGTAAACTACTTCCTACGCTATAATGTTCATAAGAATGCCCAGATAGGACAAGATTGCGATTGTTGTAGGGAAATGGCTACCTGCTGCCTGTGCCTACTGTATAATAATGCACTAATCGTACATGTAATAGTTGCATGTATAACACATTTTCCAATATAAAAAGTCCACCTGAATTCTGAATACTGTTTATTTCAAAATGTCTGCAATATTACATTACATTCGCTAATGTCTACAGTAATATATAGCCTTCCGTGTAACTTTAACATTTACAAAGACCAAACACACCAATACACTCCTGGTTCTCGAACTATGAACTTTTATTACTTACAAAGATTTCTCGGGACAATGAAGCCACTCTGCATCTCTGTAAATACCACTAACTCACTTCTCTCCCAGATTTGAAGGCGTCATCATGCCTTCTAAAAAGTCTCTTGTAAATGTTTTATTGCTAGCCACTAAAGTTTACATTAATTTTATACTGCTCTTTCATTTGGGTGTAGCTGAATCTCATAACTTACCTAACAACAATCAAAATCCAAATAGTTGTCCCAAGGGAAAAGTACCAAGTTTTGAAGACGGAAATATCTGCGTTGTCCCCTTAAATGGAACTTGTGAAGGTAACTTACATTTTTCATTATATTAATTCTGGTTTTAATTCTCAATTTCTTTGTATTCAGTACTATTATGCATAAAAAACGAAATTTCTGTAGATAAACTGAAATATATAATATTTGTTTCATTGGGACATTTTAAATTTTCGCTTTATTAATTTTGAAGCAGAAATTGATAAATTCATAAATTGTTATCGTGAGGAAAAGTAAAGATATTTGAGTTTAGAAAATATCCTTCTAGAAAATATGAAACGTTTTTCCATTTAATTTCAGATTACCAAGATACAAAACACGGAAACTTAAGGTGCGGGCCAGGATCGGAATGCTTCAAAGCAACATGCAGATGCATTGAAGGTCACACGGCTTATGCCGATAAATCTGGATGCAAAATGTCTGGAACTACTTCTTTTACAGCCACAACTATAAGTCTCACTTTGAAAAATATAATTTCTCCAACCGAAGCCTTAAAAGATTCAAGAACTTCTCAGAGTACAAAAAATGAAGATGAACACCAGACAAAGACTACCACAAAAGAAAACGTCGTGACGGAACCTTCAAACACATTAGATTCCTCAGTACGCCTAAAATCAACTGTGCCCACTACAGTTTTCAATACTGACTCAGGCAGAGTTGTAGTTGCACATTTAATTTCCCGTCCTGGAGGTTACGGTTCGCAAGGCGGATATCACAAGGGAAGCTATTTCGGAAATTCTACACGCAACAATACAGCAATTTCCATCCAAAGGGCAGATATTAAAAATGCTGTTGTTTGCTCTTTCATTTCATCCGTCCTATTCCATCAATTGAATTTCCCGTAAAACAGTTTTGTTCTGCGGTAATTTAAAGTGCTGTTTTAAGGTGACTTGACAGTGGTGACTTAAATTGGGTATAACAATCTTATCCTATCCCACAAACTGGTATACCTACAATATACATTATCAATACCGTCCAACTTCTGTCATCGTTCGATTAATGCGTTGAAGAACGTTGGAGAAATACTCTCACCACTAGTGTAGTGTAGTATATAGCTATTAATTAATACACCTAAAAAGTATAATTTCCAAATCACCATTCAATTTGTAGTAGTCGTAAAAACTGGCATACTAAAGATAAAGAAAACTACTCAGATATACTCACTCAGAATGAAAATAATTAAAATTGACTAAAAACTATTATTCAATTACCAATTAGTGTCCCTATATTGCTTTTCAAGAATTGCTAACCTATTAGTCTTTATTACCTAACAGTAGAGGTAACCTAACGTCACGACTCAGACCTTATCTAGCTAAGTCTAGCGGTACATGCATGGAGTGTGTAGTAGAAACTAGTTCAGACTTAAGACCAGAGTCCACATTTGTCTAAAAATAAAATAAAACGGCAGTCTGTCCGTTGTTGTAGTAAAAATTGCTGTCATTATTTTGTAAATCATATCAATTTAAAGGCATGCAATGCATAAAAATAGTTTAGAATTACAAGTAACGTTTCAGATAGAGGTAGAAGACGTCAAACAGGACTTAAGACGTCATTGTTCTTGGCGAAGAATGCATTTAGTGTATAGATGGGTAAGTGGTATACGTCTTATGACTCAGTGACGCATGCGGTTAGATTTTATATCACCCAAGGTCAGTAATCCAATTAGCAACAATTTAAATTGTCATAAGAAATAAATGAGTACTCAGGGACTAATTAATTACCTTCTTTCCAAGCGATTGTGATAGTTAAAACGGCAATGACTATATTCAGCACAATGGCCACGGTTTCTGAGTATGTAACCATGTAGAACCCAAATAGATCAAAGAACACCATCTTTTCATTTGTGTAGTCAATTTTAGAAAAGTCCAAATTCCCGAGATCTTGAACTAATGCTAGCACATTGGAACCTTCGTGTTGAATGCTGCAATTTAAAATATTTACGCAAATTAGTTCGCTTATACTACACATACACAAACAACATGGTACTTAAACATTCCACACAGAAATTGCTTAGCATATCACAATTACATTTAATAATGCTACAGCAGCGTCATTCCTTATTGAATACATTCCTTGGAATACATTAATAGACTCACATAAACATTTCTCAAAGGTAAACGTGTGCCTTATCAGATTTCAATTTATTTTATTAAGTAATGTAATTGTTTCCAAATACTATGTGTAAATAGCATTTTCGCTGCAGTACGCATACATTTTATTTTTATATAAGCTAAGCGATAACCACTGGCCAACAGTGGATAAAGTTGGTATACTTGCACTTGTGGCTCTACATTTAATTTCAAAGCAATATCTAACATGGCCTAAACTGTTCTACATTTTTACAAAGCGAAAATCTGCTTTTCTTGGAATTTTGGTAAATGAAAAAATATAACAGACCTCCCCGGAGTAACAGCATCAACTCTATCAAACTTTGTATGGTAAACGTATCCATTGTGAATAAAAGCCATGTCTAATCCTGGGATTTTTGAAAAGTCTCGAAATATTCTGTAGTCGGTATCGGATGGGATTAAACCTTTCTGGAATATCTCCTCACCAACAGCTGAACCGTAGGGATATGGTACTTTTGAATATGACTTCAGCAACCAGCCATTTCCTGATGATGGCACAATTTCATTATTTTAAATTAATGGATTAATTTTAATGTTCCATAATATGGAATTTCTAAATATATCATAAATCATAAAAATTGGTACGTTACCGGGTCCAGTTTGAAAAAGTATTTCTCTGCCTCCGGCACCAGCTGCTTCAAGATTGATAAAAGTCTTGATGTTTTTTGACCATTTATGCCCAATTTCAGATGAGTTACCGACTTTGCCAGCAACGAATCCATGAGATGCCTAATTATTTAAAATAAAATAATTACTTCTTAACACATTTTGACTTACCAATGTAGTAAATTAAAAATTACCTGCATTCCATTTTCTTCAGCTCCATTGAACAAAAATATAATTGTATTTTTCAAAGGTTTTGGCTGTCGAGATAAAACCCTCAGTATCTCGAGCATAACGGTACAGCTAATCATGTCATCTGAAGCACCAGGACTTCCAGGAACCGAATCGAAATGGCAGTTAACTAGAACTGACTGACTGTTTGCATCAGCTCCTTTGGCAGACTCTAATTTGACCACAATGTTGGGAACCTATTTTAAATTTAGCAAAAATTAGTACTATGCTTTTATATTTGATTTTTTATTTATTTGATTAGTAATTTGTAAAGTTCTTAAGCATACAGAAGCATAAGAAGAGGTAAGCCCGTCCTGGAAGCCCATATGAAAAGCTCCGGAAGGTTTATCGACTTCATATTCCAATTTATGAACCGCAAATTTTGTCCTTTGAATATCTTGTAAAATTCTTAGAATGGCATCTACTGCTGCAATATCATTTGCATGACTTCCACAGACTCGAGGTCCTAGGCCACTCAAATTTATCAAGTCGTTACGAGCTCTCTCTTCAATAAAGCTAAAAAAAATCAGCATAAAATTACGAATTAATAAACTTTAAATTTTAGTTCACCAATTGGAAAGTGTCTGTGAAAATTTAGGAGTGAATAAAATACCTTGCTGGGTTTTCTGAAACATCTGCTGTAGTAAGCGGCTTTGGAAGTCTCAAATTGACGTATTTGACAAAAGAAAAACTAATACCTATGAAAATTAAAACGATGACGAGAGACAATGGCCGTGGTTGTTGAGCAATCGCCCGGTACACACCGGTGCGACGAGAATGATCCTCATTGTTGTGACTTGGTAATTCAAACCCAGTATCAGGGTGCCGACCTTTTCGAAAACGGGCTTCCATCGTTCTATATTTTGGATTGACAAGACAAATGGATAACAACAAAGAGAAATGGATTTAATTAGAAATTGTAATCCGACTAGTGGACTGGACTGGGTTGACAAACAACGACAAACCAATCAATAACCGGGAGACTAGAGAACTGGAGATAAAGTTGCACTCACACAGCAAAGCAACCAGTCGGTTCAAGTTGAAAAACTGCAAGTTGTACTTTTGTAGTCAAGTCAGATCTTCTGCAGTAGCAGAGTCTTTCAGGATTTCCCGGGTGATCTGGATTTAGCCGGCGTTGGCTATTGTAGTTTCCCTTCTCACATTCGCTGATTTACTAAACTTCCCTTTTCTGTTTTCTTAGTGTAGTCTTCTCAGGTTCTCAATCTCTCATCTCACTCTTCTCATAAGAATATTTATGAGAATTTCCTTCCAACTCCAATCTAACAGACTAACAGACGTGTTGTATTGTAACCACATGCCATTTCCATGCATTATGGTACGATGTCTTAATTAATTGTTGTAGGTGGATATGACGTGTACTTTGGGACTTTGGGTGTAGTAATATCAAAAGATATTATGCGCTCTATCAAATATTGCTCTTATGTAGCTCGCACCTATAGTCTTCATTTATTCATTAATTAAGAATTAAGATTTCAGATGCAACTGAAAATATGATGAAGTTATTGAAATGCAAATTTTTCTATTTTCAAACTTATTGGTTAATTTAGCTGTACGAAATTTACATTTACATTTAATTAAGATGAACTACTAAAAGACATTGGTAGCATTAATGTTCCTTTATGTATATTTTATTCTGGTGATATTTTTATAACAGTATGATTTATGCAGGTAGAACAAAGGAGAAAAAAGGTCAGTGTAAATTCTAATGTATTCCATTAGTAATTAATAATATTATACATATGATTATGTACAGCCACGTTTATTTGCCTTTATGTGCAACAGAACATAAGTAAATTGGTTTTGTACACAGAAAGACAATTATTGAAGGACTCCTCCTTACCTTGTGTCTTTGCGTGAGAGCAAAAGAAAACGTTGCTGGAGGTCCACGTATGGTAACACGTACTTTTAATGTACGAATCTGTCTACACGTGTGCGTATGTTTGTATGTGAATAAACACACGTACGCATAAAGCAAACACAATTATCTATTTATGTCCTGAGGTTTTGGTATGAGAAATCATGACATAAGCATGACTTCACTGAATGAAGTAAACTAAGTGTTTACTTCAGTATAAACAAAAGTGTATATACAGATCATTCTGAGAGATAGTATCATGTGCTAAAGTGCTAATGTAATTATTGTACTTAGTATAGGCAAAGCTATACTGAACGCATTTAGTTGCATGTGATGCGTACTTCATGTGAATATATCATTGGCGAATCCTTTATATATTTTACTTGCACGATAGAAATATGTTTACCTGTTTTCTAAAGTAGTATTCAAGTAACAAATAATACATTGCTATATTATGTTGTTATTACTGTACATTACACCCACGCTGATAGTTAGAATTAAGAAATTATCAAAAGGGTAAAATTATTGGGAAAAGTAAAATATCAATAGCATAGACGATAATTATTGATATTATGGCTTTTGCGCAACCATGATGTTAGATTTGACTCAAAACGTACATAATAGCTGCAGTTAGTTTTGACATTTGGACGAAAGGATAAAACACTTTTTGGAATGAATAATGCATTTAATACCTGTTGGCTATTGCATAACGAACTGTATTGTGTGCTATTTTAGGTCAAATTCATAACAATTACAATTAAAGTTCATATCGTACTGCTGTATGTATATGATTGATGAGCACAAGATGCAAATTCTGTAGTGACAAGTCGAACACAAAGCATACATTTATTATTTCACATAACATCCCTCAGCTAGACTAATTTTGCAAGCAGGAATTCTAGGTTATTACATTACATATCATAATATTTATTTGTCATACATAGATAATGCAATTCGAAATTGTACTCCTTTCTTACTTAATTATGTACATTTTGCATCAATTAAATAGTTCCATAAGCTTACACATTTCATTCGTATAATATATTCTTAATAGTTAAATACGAGTTAATTAAGTAGATCAATACATTTAATATTTGTAATTTCTAATGAGTAAGATATTTTACATCAACTGTCAAATCTTGGCCATTCATTATCATGGTGTTGGCGAATACCGAGTCGACAGATACATTTACATAATTTATGGTATTATTTTCATAATGTATACATATAATTTGATTTGGTTACATTTTAATAAGCTACACACATGTTCACTTTTCTTAATATTTACAATTAAAGTATTAATGACTAGGTAGAACAATTTATCTAATACTAGACTGTGTAGACTAGATGTAAAACGTGTAAGTAGTAGCATTCATTCTGTAATTAAGTAAATTGTTTTATAATATTTGCATCATTCATTCACATTACAAAAGTATTGTATTATTATAGTATTATCTTCAGTCGTAAACTCGTAATAGTATGTTAATAACAAATTTTAATTCCATAAGAGTTTTCGTTTGTATTCGTAATATACATGGTAATTTTCTGTGCAAGTACACAAGTACTTTTCTGAATAAATTGTTTTTCACATTTACGAAAAAGGTAAGGAAAGTATACTACCGTAGCTGTCAAGTGTAAGTAAGTAATAAACAGTAAATGCAATTTACAATAAGGTCTCCCTAAGCCTATAATATAAGTAGTAAAAACAATACAAAACAGAAACACAGGTCTGGGTACAATTTACAAATTATTTGCAGTAGATTTATGTAGGTATACCAAGTAATTAATAATTTGATCGTAAATTTAATTCATTTGGTCAAACACTGATCACAATCTTTGAATTTTTAATTTCTTTTCATTCCGGTTGTTTCCTTAACTTGTTTATAATTTTACAAATACGCACATCATCATCATCTTCTCGATTTTGAAACTTTTACTCGTAAGTTTTCTTGCAACGCAGTATCTACGCATGTAGAAGTTCAACCAGCGAAGCCGATTGTGATTGTACTTTATTTACAATAGCATGGCGAACGTTGTACTGGAACTGTACAAGTAATGTATATAAGTATAGGGTATATTGTATAATATCAAGTTGACACAACAATTATCAGTTAATTATTAACACTGTCTCTAATGGTAAGGATGCTTGGCTGGAGCTCAAAAGTGTGGAATTGTTTTTCGGACGACGGCAAGATTTTGGCATGAAGAAAATAATCTTCTGTTGAATCGCTCATCAAATAATGTACTAAAGCTACTAACACCAACACACTAATTATGGCCACGCACCAGCACACATCACAAAAGATTGTACGAGACACTCCTCCCGTAACGGGTTCGGCACATTGGCCTGAAATTCAATTGAAACACAATTTATTATTTAATTCTTCTTCATAAAACAAACTGCAATTATGTAAGAGTATTATCATACCGTCTATGGTTAGGTTAAAAGCCCAAAGTCCGTCACCACTAGGACCGCCGTCTCTATGACAAGACTCACTACTGCTAAATACTCGAAAGCCTTCATCAGATTCAGCGTACATGAAACAGTAACGCCGAGCAGATGTAGAAGAGCGACTTAGGGGCGAAGCTATTAAAAATCCAGTTCCGTTTTCTTCCCAACTTCCATGACATTCATAAGCTAGTGGTGAAAATAAATCCAAATTAGCAAATCCACCAAAACTTATAACAATGTCTATACAAAAGTTATGTAATAACTGAAATCTCAAAAAAGAACCGATAAAAAGTATACCTATCTTTAGTAAGCTAACAAAACCTTAAAATACTAATTACTTTAACATTTGAAGAAAAATGTATATATTATTAGTGAAATTATTGATTTTATCAGTACATGTGATTGGCTCCTGAGAAACGCATCGAGAATGAAATTCTATCGTAGCTCTATTCCCACAGCCAACTACGAGGCTATGAAAAGCTCCATGGGGCGATACAGAGGTTCCACAAAGATCAGCAACTAGACGACCGTCTTGGGTTACTCCAGTGGCCATGAATTTTCCCAAATATGGACACCTATCTGACTTCACTGCCGCACTTATGAGGGTCACGTACGGCGAAGTTGGTCCCATAGCGTCCTCTCGTAAACAGTCGACATCATCGGGATGACCAGCTTCAAGCCGCTTTATTTGCAATTCTATTACATGGCTGTCCCTCTTGTACAAATGCATGCAGACCGTTGTGCTTTTGCTGCAAACAAACACAAACGCATACACGGTTCAAGATTTTATCACTTCGGTTTTGTATTCACTTTGAATTTCCAATAAATATAGATAACAGGGAATTACAATCAAAATCAATACCAAAAAGCTACAAAAACTGTTGTTATAAAACGTGAACAGATACAGCCAACATATTAATAACATAGTCAACATGAAAAATAGTCAACATAGATATTTTGATAATTATTACCATCCTTCTGTATGATGAGCTACAACAGCAACATGATCTTCCGAAATACTTTTGCTCGTCTGACATACAATTCTTGTGCCACCGGTGAAAAAGGGATAATGATGACTGGAGCTGTATGTATTTCCATGTATAGCACTATGATGGTAATGACCAGCAGATGAATTTCTTCGAGCTTCATCAGTAATATGGATCGTCGTATTCCTGTGATGCATTCTAGCATTCATTTTTCCATCGAGAGAATGCCAGTGACGAGAAGTCAACCATTCTGGATATTTGCATTTAGTTCCCCCTTCGTTAACTGTAAAGATTTTGTGATTTGTTTATTTATATTTGCATAACATCACTTATTATGAAATGTGTAAAAATAACACATTGTATTTGTAGATAAAATTTCCGTATACTTCTTAAAAGTAATAATAATATTTGTTTCTTGCTAACTTTTTGTGAAAATCAATGTTCTTGCTCCTTCAGTTGGTGAGGAAATGCCACTACAGGTGGCATCTCCACTTTGGGCAATGCGGAATATCTGAGGATGATCTTTTCTGACGCGATCAAAAACAAAACATCGGTAACGTTCTTCATTGGAGGAAGCTAATGCATAGTCAACTTTCCCAACAAGATAGTGATACGAACTATCTTTCCATTGAGCCAAACATTGCAACTCTTCCACTGTAAAAGAAAATTATTATTATATGTTAAATCAGGTAAGCCGATATATCATAGTTAATTAGCTAGGTAAACTTTCCAGCTTTGATCTTTTTAATTAATTGTTACGAAACATGTTAACAGGAAGAACTGATGTTTCATAAACTCACCTATGCTTTCCGTTTTCAATACAGCAGGGCATGCTTGGTAACGCAACAGCAAACGTGATGGTTCTGTACACGCGTCAACATTAGAAACTGGGTATTTGCAATCTCCGTTTCCCCTGTTATATGTAAATGTGAAATCCCCCCTAGAAAAACAAAATTAATTCTTGCGAATTACTTTTACATAACCTTATATAATATCAATGATGCGTATTAGATTCAAGGTATATATTCCATAGATATTGAATTCTTACTTAAAGGGACAATCAATAGGAACAGCATCCATCCGAAACAATGAGATTAACTGAGCGTCTCCTTGTATTTGGCTGCAGAGGTTTTCTAGGAGATCCTGAGCCAAACAGAAGCTTGCTGTAAAAGAAAGAACAAAATGAAAATAATTTTCTTTACTTCATGAAATGAAAATTCTCTAATGAAGTTTACAAGAATTGAATTATTTTTCGCAGTAACAGAAATTGTGCTATTGCAATCGTAAAATATTGAATCCTCGAATATGGTATCTCTACATGTCCGGATTTCTACTTTGTCCTCCCGTCAACGTGATTCCTTCTTGTGCTCTTGGATTACTTGCCATAAAGGATTCCCGTACATATCAATACCTAACCTAACAAAACATCTATAAGATCTATTGGTTGACTGTCCTAACCGTGCGCTAAAGCATTAAAGTAAGTCTACTTCTTCTTCTATTCATTTTTCAGCTGTCTCAACTGAATTTAACCATAAAGTTAATTCTAAACTGCATAGTACCTGAAGAAACCACAGTACGATATACAAAAATATATATTCTTGAGTTCCGTCCATATGTATACAAGTGCAAACAAATATGTATACGAGTAATATAATAAAACGTTAGAGAGAATTCCTTGAGATGTACATGAGGAGTAGATAGAACATAACACGACGTGTGGCATTTAATGTTCAATGTTCCATTCCACAAGTTGGTCATGTCACGGAGCACGGCAATGTGCAATATTTATTACAGACAGTGTCTAGATACGAGAGTGAGACTCGTGCCAAACTCAAGTCAGGCACATGATGATGTGATATGAAGTGAGTGAGTTGAGAACTGAAAGTGATGTGAGCTAAGTTGAGTAAGCTCAATCTGTTTAGTTCAGTTCACCAGACTCCCAACATGATCGACGTGACATATGGATTTGAAATCTTCTCTCTCCAGATATCTTTCAACTATTAAATACATTACACTGCAGTATACCCCCTTTCATTTCCAAATACAGCGAGGTTCAAAAGTACCGCAGCCTAGGGCATTCATATGTATGTGTTTACCCTTTTATACACATACATTTGAAGCATGCAGCAAATTTTAGAACCATGTGCCGTATGCTGCGTGACTGTAGAATCTCGCTGTACTATGATATAATGCAACTCTTTTGGTTTGCATCAGTTATAAAAGGATGCAGAGACCTTATAAGTACGCAGATGAATACTTGAAGGCACTTAATCTACCTATAGTTTAGTCAGATAAGGTTTTGCACTTCTAAGCGAAGAGAACTAGGAAAAGAAGTATTTTTACAGATTCTTACACATATGGAAACATAAGAATTGAGAGTTCTCATGACGTGTCACGTCAGTTTTCTACGATATCCGAATTAGCTCGTTGAATGCTGAATACTTGATAGTTATGTGCAAACGGATACGGATGCTCAAAAACGAATATCAAGTAAACGCTAAAAGATAAGTGAGATGTCAGAAAAGAAGAGATCTTTTCACGTTCAATAGATTTCTTTGGCATGTCTTGTCTAGCTCGAACACACAAAGCTGACGAGACTTTTTCATATTAGCTTGGCTTAGCACATCTTACACAAACTTAACAGCGAGTAAAACACCCGCATCTCCCCATCTCCTCTATCTATTTATTCTTCAAGAAAACCAGTCTTCCTTTAGAACATACACAAATGCATCTTAGAATGCGATCCATTTCATATTCCAATATCGTGTCAATGTCAGTGTCAAATCAAACGATCATTTACATGATCTCTCTATCTTAATCTGACTTTTGTGAGACAACCACAGAGTAAAACCTCAAGGCTTTCTTTTTTGGTAAAAGTATTTCCATTTGATCATACATGAAAACGGATTGACAGAGTTTCAAGAAATTTAATTGCAGAAACGACCTAAATCTTTTCATACTTTATTTAATCGTCCTTCACAAACAAAATTCAAAACATCCTTTCAGACATAAAAATCGAGAATTTCTTAAAATGATAAGCGAAACAATTTGTAAACCACACCCTACAATCGTTATTCTAAACATTTCAAATATTGCACATCGACTATAAAAATTTTCTTGACCAAATTTCAACTAAAATTTAATAACAGATTCTATTAAGGAATGTTGACTTACTTTCTTTATATTCCAGGACGTTATCGTGTCTTTTGTTGATAACCACACAGCTGTGACAATTTGTTGCTCTGTAAAAAAAGTTGTAAAACATCAATAATTATAATATACATTTATTTAGATTATCCGCTGTAGCCGCTGTTACATTTGCCACATTTACTGTTTCCCTTGAAATCATTTAGTATTAAAATATTAAGAAGCCCAGGGAAAAGGATGGCCAAGTAGGTTTACCCTAAAAGTTTGATTAACGAATCTTTGACATTTTCGGTAAGCACTTTTAACTTTCTGTGAAATCTGGTTCACTCGAATACATCAGTTCTTTGTTCTCGTAATTTTCTAAAGAAGAGCACCATTTGGCACGTAAAGATTTAATCTTTGCGTGATTTTCTTTTTTATACATCAGGTACATATTAAAACTCTTTCTCCTTTCACCAGATAAGATAGTTTTACTTTTACTACACTGTCACACATGCAATAGTAGGCAATTTTCACATTCTCTGCTTTTCACTGACAGGAGGACTGAGGAGCAAACAAGAAAAGTGTAGTTTGGCGCTAACTAACCAACTTTCAAATTTCCGACTCGTTTTCTCAATTCTTTTCTTATCACGACTTTCTTGTCTTGTTTGCTTTGCTGAACGTGCAGTGCTGGGGTCATTTATCAAAACTAATTCATCTTATTGCGAATGTTATTCTCTTCACTTCAACTCACGATGTGCTTGCTCACTGCTACTACTTCCAGCCTGGAGAATTTTCTCCCGGCCTGGAGAATTTTCTCCCTTCTCGCAATTCTCCTCTCCTGCTCTCCTCTGTGATTTCAGTCGATTTGATTAACTTGAATGAAGCGTGGCCGATAGCAATAAAGTGATATTGATATCTTTTTTCATCATAATGCCATATCATCACCCATCCCCTCACAATTCTTAACTACTGCCATTCCGATTCCTGGAGAAATGTTTACACGGTGTACTATACCACTATTCGATATAATGCAGAAAAATAGACAGCTTACTCTACCATTGTAGGTATACGAAGTAAAATAATATAAAAATCCGTTTAATAGTGTTATGACTGTTATCTGCATCTTCATCGTCATTCTTGGACTCGTTTTCAGTTTTGGACTTCTCTCTAGTACAAAAACTTAGAATCCTAAGAAGGAGACTGGTATCGGTAAGTTGTGAGTTCTTCGGTCTTATATATTTAAGTATGCACACATAACTATATATATGCGTTTTACAAATGGCTTGTATAAAAGATGTATAGCAAATTTTGGATTCTATAAGTATAATGGACTTCTTTGTTATGTAATGTGCTGTATCTACCATCAGGCTTAGAAGTAAATTCGTGTATGGTGTAAGTAGTAATATATATAAGAATAATTGAATGCGTTACGTAACCTACGTACATTAGCTGTTAGGAGTTTATGTGAAAAAACCTCGAGAAAGAATCAAAAGAAAGATAAACGAGAAAAGTTTCCCAGTCAAGTCAACTGAAGCCAACTCGAATAAAGAAGTGTAAGAGTGAGAGGTGGAACGGATACAAATACTGAAAGACCTTCTGCTCCGAATTTCCTAAATTCTGTTTTAACTTTAGCTCCTGGCTATGCAGTGTACCAAAAGACTTCATGACGGACGTTTTCTTATAGTTACCTATAGTATGCGTATGAGTATGAAGAACATTTGGACAGCTAAAGTGTACACGTATAAGAAAATCAAAATATTTAAAACCTTATATTCAAATAGTTCATATATCCTAATAAAATGTTACACGTATGCATGGTGTTTGAAAAGGGAAGACAACCGCACGCTTTGTCAATGTGATAGGTAACTGTTGTATATACTTATAACAAAAAAGAAGGAATATTATAGATACGTAAAAATGTAAAACACAACAGCGATGTTGAAAATAGATATTTTATGGAAATAGGAACGGAAAACTTTAGTTCCTTGATTTTTTCTTTTCAGCACGATGTGTCGCGATACACGATTGACTGTTTCGAAGACTTTTTGCGACATTATACATTTAGTGATACCTGGAACTTGTAGTTTGGGTACCTTAGTTAAGTACCAATACCATTATTTAGATTACTCTTACGTAACATTCAATTGCGTATTGCTTGTTTTACGTAGCTTTAATACAGAAACAGAAAAACTGCCATACTACTGCATAATAGTGTGACACTCCTACAAAGTATCAAATAGTTTCTTTTTAACAGTACTGAGATACAGTGATGCGCCTAAGTCGCGCACCATAGGAAAATAACGTAGTGTTTGGGGCATAAGTCACGCATCATATAAATATGCATGTAGTGTTTGAAAATGCCTCTCAAACTTGAATTTTCAAACATCGTACCTAAAGTCATTTCTTTGTGGTGCTTGATTTGTGCGCATCACTGTATATGTTTGTATGGCAATGTTGTGAACGCATTAAGTATCTGAAGTTTGCATTTAAGTATTGCGTGTATTCATGTATCAAGTTAAACTTATTGCAACAGTAGGAGGCATTGGTAAGTAAAGGGAAGCAGAAGCAGAGTTCTAGAATCTAAAAGTCTGATAGACATTAAGGGAAAAGTTAGGCACGAGTTGACGACACGTTACGATGCAACTGACGAGTGTAAAAAATGGGTTTTCTCCTATTGAGTCAGTCTTAATGTTGGCAATTGTGATTCAAACATGGTAAGGGTGGCACCCGATGATTTTTAGTCTCTCAAATGCTCAACTTATCCAACAGATTCTAACTTGAGTTGCCTTGACTTACCATTTTGTGGAATACCATGTGGTTTCGCTTAGTTTCCTCACTCCGTTACTTGTCTCTCAAACATACAAACTTTCTTCCCTTCCTATCTCTATTGTCATTGTCATGTACTGGTACTGGTGGGGGTTGAATTAGTTTCTTACGGCCAATGCATGCCTTAAGTTACGCAATCGTACATTATGGTACACTATATAGGAATTTGTACTTTGTGCTCTTAGAAGATTCAGGATACCTAATTACTTTTTGTAGTATGCAATAATATATGTAACTGAAACAACAGAGATACAGAAAACTGGGTAGCCAACTGCTATAACTCTTGGGGAATAGTGGAAAGCCAACCTCTTTCTAATAACAGTTGTGCCTCCCTAATAAGCTTGAAGGATAAGATATGATGATGGCATGATAACTCTTCTCTTCTTCCTATACTGCACTATACATGTTCGAATGTGAATCCAGATGCGTTGTACTTTATGCATGTTGGGCTACTATTTCTGCATTAGTTTTCTCATTCACAATCAGTTGCAGGCAGAAAAAGCACAAACAAAAAGTTTTCTCAGAAACCTATGTTCCCAGTTACTAAATGTCATGTACGAGAAATAGAAATAACATTTTCTCTTGTTGAGGACTAAGTCAATAAGTAAGGCTTGAGAGGTTTGCAAGGCCTTAAGGTTTTCAACTCAACTCATTTCCGAGAGAATATCTTTATTTCCGGAGGCTGCTCCACTTCTCTATAAGTTTCAGCAACCGTAAGCACCACTCAAAACACTAACGTTGCCTTACAATGCCCTTTACTTGGAATTCTGTTATTTTAGTTCATCTGGCTGGATAGATAATATTTATGACGTATTCCAAAGATTTATTTATTCTGGGAATTATTCAATTCGACAGATAGATACCTATTTTGAGTCTCAATGAAATATTAGCAGAAGTTAAACACAAAGGAGTGTAACCCAGCGTTTGATCTTTGTTCAACTCTCTCTAATATCATGCTTATCAGACTGTGAAAGCTGCCATTATGTGTGTAAGTTGTCTTCCTATTTTAATACCCTTAATAAGGTACTGTGTTCCACTGTTCTAAGAAGATAAAGATGATTTTAGAACATTTATAAGTTTTAGTTTCCAATTTTCACTAATTGTAGTCTTACATTATATAAGACTACAATTTGTGAGTTATATAAGTTATAAAATTCAAAATTACTCAAAATTACGCAAGTTATATAACTTTGAGCAATTATCACTTATCTAAAGTTACATTGTGCTACTTTCTGTTCTCCTTATGTTATTTTGTTCCTAAAGTAATTCGCAGTGCATATGTATGCCTTCCAAAGGAAAATTGATTGGAAGTAATGTAGAAAAAGCTTTCGCTTTATGTTGGCCAGCGATGTGTGCATTGTATTAATTTCAAAGACTGAAAAATGTACTTACTATTAGTGAGGGTCAAGGGGAAATGTAATAACCGGAACGTTTCAATAGCACACTCGGTTAGTACGAAATATTGCTTTTGTTCACCGAAGTTACTTTTGCGTAGAATGCGTAGGGAATCAAGCCACCACCGAAAGGAGGCAAATGATTTTTACCAATACACATACACAGACACCAATAAATACTTGTCAAATGTAGAGAAATGCAGTTTATGATTTGAGACAGAGCAATATATTATTTGGTTCTTATTGAATGTGTATTGTGTGTTCATGCCAAGTCAATGCCCAATAGAAAATGTAACCCTCAGAAGGCAAGAAACAAAATTGACAGAATATAGCAGATATACAACTGTCTGTAAGCAAGATTATGTGACTTAGGTACAAAACACTGAGTGTACACATGCAGTATATAAATAAATACATAGAATCAGTCTAAAACCACAACACACCATAAAGCATAGAGAAACTGGACTAAAGTTCACTTAAAACGGTAGACTTGAACTACATACAAAACGCACTGGGTGAATAAACCGCCCACAATACACGAAATCACACGCAGGAAGACAAAACGAAAAATAGTTTAGCAATAGTATCACGTTATAAAAATAAAGGAAGCAGAAGGAATAGTTGTCTTGTCCTTTTGTGGTTTGGTTAGCTGAAGTTGAAGGTTCATACTATCATTGTCCAGATTTCAGAGTTGAGGTCGGTTGGATAAGGTACATTTCCCCACCAAGGCCAGATTGAGACTATAAGACTGTATATCAGTACATGGGTGCTCGAAACAAGATCACAATACTAAACAAATAGCCATATCAACTCGGATTCGCAATCAAGATCACAATGCTTTCTCCTGTACCAAATTTTATCTTGACTTGTCTTGGCATTTGCCTATATATTACTAAGGTTCATACCTTTATCTATAATAGTGGTACCCACACGCAATAAATTTTCTTTTTTACTTATGAACTTATACTCACTGGTGGCATTGGCACATTACTTACATATCTATGAAATCTTGCACAGTTGAGTGGAAGTTGGGTAGATGTATAGTTCTACACATCACAGCTCACTGGATGAAATGCTTATTGAAAGAGCTAAGTCAAAGTAAAGCAGCGTATCATCCGTAAGAGAACAAACAGTGCAATAAACCAACATCCCAAAGTAAAAAGGGTGGAAAATCGAAAAGAAATTGATTCCTTTCTCCGTTTTACTCCATAGCAAATATCCTACCGTCATATAAAATGTACTGTATTGTAATATCTACCACTCCCTCCCTTTTCTATTTTTATTTCTAGCTATGCAATATATAAACGCTCTATTCTCTCCATTCTATTCTATTTTCATTCTGCTCTCCGTCTATAACAAAAGGGAAAGATATTCTCCCATAACATAACGTGAAAGGAAAAACGCACGCAAACCGAGCAAAATACAAATAATAGAAAGCGAAAAGGAAAACGGAGAAATATCCGTTGTAGGATGCTTTTCAATTTCCAAATGAAGCGCATTACATTGTATTGTGCGTATTTTCTGTCAGATAGTGATAGTGATACGAGAAGTACTACATAGTTCTCTAGTTCTCGATAAATAAAAGGAATCAAGACAACTCATCCCACAATCAGACAGCTAAATTCAACCTAAACGTATCCAAACTAACCCACGCTTCGAGCAAATAGTAAACACGCAGAAAACCTTACGACTCAGTCTAATTTTAGTGTTTTGGCATTTTGTTGGCGTTATTTCATTCAGCACTCCCTTCCTCCTCGCAACTTTATTCCTTTCCTCTCGTACATTTAAGATAACAATCGTAGCCTAATCTACAATCTAAAACTTGCCTACCGTTTTATTTCACTTGTTTGTTTACGCATTACTAACAAATGCTCTATGTACACAAGTACACGGCACATATTGCATTTCTGCAAAACTACATAGAAATAAACGCATATTGCTATCCATTCTTAGGAATACAACGTAATTACTGTGTCTAGTCTTATACCACACTTGTATTTCTAGTCACGCGACCAAAAGCTTAAGGAAAACATCGGCAGCATAACACACTAAATGAAAACCAAAGTCAGATCAGTAACGAACGTCATCTCAGCATGCTTACATCCTTTCTTGTTTGAAGTTCATGGTCGGATAACCACGGTTGTGTGCAAAAGAAGTATAGCACTATGCGGAAACCACGTCAGTTATGCAATGTATACGTAATGCATAACTTTATATACATTTGCCAATAAATAAAAATGATGTACATGTCCAGACAGCAAAAGGCGAAAAAATACAAGATTTTATTGTGATGCATCATTGGACTGCATTGCATATTACGATTTCCCACATCACACAAGTTACAACAAGCAATGCCAAGTCACGGACAGACTAGTGTCATGTCATTTCTGTATTTTGGTTTTTTACTCCTTATAAATATACCACACTACTACTAGGACATATAGCTTGTTACCTCTAGAATGGTTTGTCTCTGGAAAATATAATAATATTGGATTCTTCAATAATCCTGAATGTGCTATGCTTATGCTGAGTGGAATTGAGTAGAATTAAAGTGAAGAGACAGGACAGATGAGCCTGGACAATTTCAAGACACGCAACGAAAACTCACACACTAATACTACATACATACTTACTAGAGAGAGCAGACCGTGCCATTGCCACAGGAAACTTAAACTAACGTAAGCAAAGGAAAGCATGGCATCAAATGTCTTTCCCCATTTCAATATGAGTAGTTATATGTATTCATCTCTGCTCTTGCTCACTTTTCTGTTCAAGGCATGTACAGAGTCAGTTCGTCGAAGATCTGTTGTGTCTGGCTTGGTTTGGTTTGTCTGCATGCACCGTTGTTCACAGTGGGTGGGAGTCTATCAGAATTTCACTCTTCTCCGCCTGTATTATATGTACTGTAGCCTTAAGAAGAGTAATCACATCCACAATATCCTTGCTAGGAAAGCATCCCCTTTCTCTATACTAATATACAGCGAGGTTTCTAAGTTCCGCACCATAGGAAAATATATCAGTGTTTGAAAATGTTTCTCAAATAGTTTGAGAACCATTTTCAAATATTATACATAATGTCTTTACGCTATGGTGCGCGATTTAGGCCATTCGCTGTATACTGGGGAAAACTCAAGACAGTCAGTCAGTCACATCACAACAGAAGAGAGAAGATCCAACTTAACCAAAGCAGAGAGCGGGACAGAATAAAGCTTACTTACACTACATATACTACACGAGACGACTCATCAAGAATTCTTAACACGAACAGAACAGGGATATCACAAGAAAGATATCACGTAATATTCTCCTTGCTTTACTTACAGTACTTTAGTACAGCCGAGGCAAGCTTACTCTTTCTGTATTATCCTTATCCCTCCACATTGCACATTGCACTCACATCGCATCGTATAGAACACACTACACAACCTACGCACAAAATATCTCACCGGTTTCGCCTTCTTCTTGTACATATATATTGCAAACGAGATCCGCCTCACTTTACTTTAGTTTACAGTACATACATTTTCCCATTACATTACATTCCATTGCCATGCTAAGCAACGAACAAGATCTATTTCTCAAAAAACTTTCTCCGCTCGACCTCTTTGTCCTTTGTAGGTAATAGTCTATGTAGCAGTTGCATTAACATCCTGCAGTTAGCTTCTCTGTCTTGTCTTGTCTCTGTACTAAGTAAGAAAGAGTGTACTAGGGTTAAATAGTTCTTTCTAGAGGTATAAAGTCCTCCTAATACAAATTGTCAACCTTATCACTGTATATTAAAGTCTATTTCGGAAAAAACTTTCACCAAAATTTTCGAACATAGATCCTACCTCTAAAATAACTACGTGTCGTGGGGAAACTTTCCAGGTGCACCCGAACAGTTTTCCCACTTTTTCAAGTTTGTTATTATTATCTTAATTCTTACGACTCATCGATTGCTTATTTGAGTTGTTAGGTAGCTTACACATATACCTCCGATAAATTATTCAGATAGTATTTTCATGCTGTATGTAAACACAGAGGGCCATTATTAAGCTAAAAACTGACTAGCTTATTTATCGCAAAAATTGTGCTTTTAAAATGATGATACGTCTAATGGCTTAATAACTACAATAACTACAAAATACTTCTTCCTTCACATGTACAAGCATAATGGACTGGCGATATGATTTTGCTCTAAAAATAGTTGTCAGTGGGCCTAAGTAGATGGTTGGGAACAGTTTATTATTGAGCAATTGAAGTGTTTTCGACCTTACTCTTATTAACTGCAAAAATGAACACAATGGATGCAATCTTAACAGACATGGACATAACGAAGTAGTAATCAAGTACATTTTACTTTTAAAATTGGGTGAATTTTAAACTTACAGGTAAAGATATGCACTATGTAATTTTTCTCCGGGAAAAGCAAGAGCATTTCTTTTTACCATGCAGAGGTTGATTAATTTATGTCTTACAAAAGAACCCGTTTTCGAGTCTGCCCCACAAAATTCGTGAATATAAAAAGTTTGAATGAATTAGACACCTCAATCCGCTGATGTTGACTTTTATCACGCAGAGGGACATACAGGTGCCGCCGAACAGAACATTTCCATAAGGTAGCTCCCGATATTTAAGAAAGAACGACACTTGCTATTTACATACTTTGTGTTTTCATGTAATAACAGTTGTGATTTCACATTTACATTTAAAAACAAATTTCACCTTTTCCTGTTTGTCTTATCTGGTCTAGGAATCAGGTTTTTTTCTATTGTTTGAAATGCTAACACTCATTTCGTGAAAAGGAATGCAGGAGAAAGCTTTTCCCTAAAAAGATAGTCATGATTACTAACTTAATGTACTTCGCAGTGGGAAAATTTTTCCAAGTAGTTAGTTTTCCTGGATTAATTCCTATAGAATGGGACAGTGACAAACGTCTATGTGTGTTAACCAAGAAGGCATGGAAATTCCTGGCTTGGAGAGTTTTTGCAATAATGAATCTTGGATTTTTAGTCCTCAATATTTTCCAGTTCATACTAATATTTCGCAAAGGATACGATATTGCAAATACAGCGGTATTTATAATGCTCATGTGTTCCATTCCAGGGCTGATTATTTCTGCTATGTGTAATTACACATTTGCAAACCAAAGATGGGAAGATGGAATAAACTGCATCAATTACATCTTCATTTTAGATGAACGACTGAAACTTGCAAGTAAGTATGGATTAATAATAAAAAATTAAACCAATTAGATTTACTGGTCATACATATTTCCTTCTAAACCAATGAAATTTCGTTTAGGAATAAAAAATCAGAGAACAAGGAATTTGGCAATAGTTGTAAATGCAACTGCTTACATAGGAATGAATCCCCGTACAGGGCCTGTACTTGAAAAGCAGCCGATGCAAAATCAAAAGAGAATTAGCAAAAGCCAGATGAATCAAAAGCCTAGAAAGGTGGATTGGTTCGGGTTGGTCTTACTCCTGATCTTTCCTTCAATAATGATAACTGGAACTGCCGTACATACTGCTTTAACGTGGGAATTACGTGATTGTGACATCCCAGGTATTCACTCCGTCTACGCTTACAAAAGCGACTACATCGTAGTGATTTTTGCTTGTCACATCATAGATGCAGTTATTGCAGTACTTACTACAGCAACAATCGCGTCTTCTTTGACAGTGTTTATCATAACTGGGGGGACGTACATACAAATGACAAAATATTGGTCAACAAAGCTTTCTTCTTTATCTCGACAGATCCCATTGTTTCAGCAAATGTATCTACACAATATTTTAGTCAATTCGTATTGCTCAACCCTAGTTCTAGTTCTTGTGTTTGCTGGACATTTTGTGGTTGTCGGCTCATTTTGTGGCACCATTGACATTCGAGAATCATTGGAAATGCCACTTTACCTATTTATGCCCTCTATGCTGGTTTGTGCAATAATAATTCACATTATACTGCTCCAACAAAGTGCTTTCATGTACACCCATTCTAAAAAGTTCATTACAGGAGTACGAAAGGATGGAGACAAGATTTTCAGGCGAGTGGGGAGGGGGTTAAGACCATTACGCATGAAGGTTGGTGAGTATGGATTCATTGATGCTTCATTTGTATTGACATGTTTCGAATACTTAGTGAACAATTCGATTAACGTCCTCCTAATGGGAAAAGCCTAATTCTTTTATTGTTGCTTAATCCGAAAGTGTTATTGTTGTTGATGGAAAATAAATATATTTTTAATTTTAATGGACCTAATTAATAATTCAATAAATATTCATACAATACCAACAGGAGTGGTAGGAGAAAGTCATTCAAAAGTAGGGTTTGAAATATATTATAATTTCTACCGATATTTTATTTTGCAACATTGTCCCCCGGGGCTACTATCATTTCAAGTAAAAGTTCTACGATTCGATATTCATGGTACCTAAATGTCCTTAAATAATGGTAATAGTAGATAAAACCTTTAATTTCTCCCAAAAATAGAAATAGTCCCCGAAAAGGAAACTCAATCGATAAATACAACTGTATTACAAAGTTAGTTAGAACAGTGCACTGTAATTCTGAAGTAATATTCACTTGTGCAGTTTAGCTGCATGACTTTATTTTGACAAACAAATTAATAGGATAGGATTTGTGGAGTAATCTAAACTGAAAGTAAAGCCTTTGATAAAATGCAAATGTGGTTATCTGTGTCTCAAGTGAGTACGTAGGTTATAAACTCTAAAAGTTAAGAGGAAGACAATAGCGAAGCTTTAGCTGTAAGTATTCATAGGAAAATGCACATAATAGTTATCAAAGATATCTTGGCATGCTACGCTAAGCCAGGGAAGTAACAGGAGCAGTAGACAATAGAAACTGATACCTTACGCATTATGACATGCATTACCTATTTATGCAAATAACAGGCTATGATAATATTGCACTAGGTACTTACATGTAAGTGAACTTCTATGCACACCAGACCAGGCGAAGCAGTTCGCTAGCAATGAAATCTTCTGCTTGTCTATTATTATTCTCTCACAGAGAATAATAACGAAAAGACATTCAGATACTGTAAGAGGATTTAGTAAAGTTCCCCTTCTAATCTATCGCTGTAATGCTGTCTGTTTCATGAACAGAGAAATTTTAGCACACCACAATGTCGCCTCAAAAGGAAAACGAAGCTCTTTAGCGCCAACTTAGTAAGTATAAGTATTATAACATGCAGATGATTGTTAGCAACGAAATACAACACTAAATTCAATGATATCGGTTAAAATGAACTTCTTGGAATTTATTTACTTCTACACTCTTAAATTCCCCCGGTAAATGCAAAACGGTAACTTTCAACTTACCGGGTGCCAGGTAAAATCTTACCGGACGCCAGGTAAAAGCTTACCGGACGCCAGGTAAAGGCTTACCGGACGCCAGGTAAAAGCTTACCGGACGCCAGGTAAAGGCTTACCGGACGCCAGGTAAAAGCTTACCGGACGCCAGGTAAAACTTACCGGGACCCCGGTAACTTTTACTTTTTCCCCAGTAAAAGCACAAAATACGAGAAAACAGTAATATTTTGCCAGGATCCCGGTAAAATAGAATTTTAGAGTGTAGTTTTAGTTTGCTGGCGAATTTGAATGTAATAAGGGTTTGATCTTTAAAAATAAAATTACAATTCAGACAGATGACAGATACTTCCTACTGGAATGCAAAGGAACTCTGTTTTTTACTACGCATTTATTTAATATATAGTTTTGACTTTTGACTTGGGGGACACATCGCTTTTCACAAGTTTCCGTCAGTCGACTTAAGTTTTGCCAAAGGAAAGGGAACTGGTGCTGGTAGAACGTAAATCCAAGTGAAGCATAGTAAACTACCTTAACCAGACTCAAGTCACGGTTAAGTCATTTGTCATAAAAAAGAAGAACATTAACCTTGGCTTTGACTTGCCTATGAAAAGTTAAAGCCGAGGCAAAAACCACAGCAGAGCCAGTCAACTAAACTGAAGTTTGCTGGAACTGGAATGTAATCTCCCATATGATTTACAAAGAGGAAACAAATGATTTCATTCAGTCTTCCTTTAAGAAAAGCCTGTTCTTTCATCTCTGTCTCTTTTACCCTGCGATTTTTATCTGGAATACACTACATACTGAATTGCTACTAAAACAAATGAGCCTTATAAAACTTTCTGTCCATATACAAGATATCTGTAAAGTTCTAGAAAATAAGAAAACAGAAAGAAAAATAGCCCTACAAAAACACTATCTTGTCATAGACTGCACTTTACTCTTTATCTTTTTATACTTTTCTGTAATAATGTAAATATGAGAGAAATCTAGTTCTCTGTTTCACAGGACTGCAGTATTCCTACTGAAATAGATGAAAACACTGTCATGTAATGACTACCACTATGGTCCTGTGTACACAGAACACAAACAGTCTACAAGTCTTCATATTAATACTTTCTACAGTGAAAACAAGACGAAACTCCGAAATTTACTATTTCTTGCATTTCTCCAACTGTATCTGACATAGTATAGCAAGTCTCGTTCCGGCTGTTATTGTACATGTTGGCAGAGTCATCTTAAATCTTTCTTCTTTGTGAAAACAAGTAGCAGAGCAATTTCATTAACTATATGAAGGCAAGACGACGACGGACAGGACAGGACAGGACAGTCAACTTCATTCTCTAAACTCTACGCAGACTTTGAGACTTTGTATTATGTAAGATTTGGATTTGTTCTAGTATGTAGTATGAACCCAGGAAAAAAACGAATCGAAAAAGTACAAGAACAGTTGACAAGGTCTCGCTACTAAATTATCCTACTTATTCGTCTTTCTTCACAGACTTATCCTTATTCCTTTATCAGGACGGATTCAACTTCAACCAGAGTCAAAGTCAAGCCTGCCAGGCTGCAATGCAATACAATACTTTTCAGTACAGAAATAACAACGTTCAGGGAAATGTACAGCGAGGTTCAAAAGTTCCGCAGCATAGGCACCTGGTTTCAAAGTTTGCGACATGCTTCTAATGCATAATACATAATATGAATTAGGAGCATGTCGCAAATTTAGTACCACGTGCCCTATGCTTCGGAACTTTTGAACCTCGCTGTATATATCTACTTGAGAAATGCACAAGTATTGTGTTCTGCATTGCATTTACTCGTTAGATTTCTTCATGTTGTTGTGTTGTGTTTCTCAAATATTTCTCTCCCGTCTGTTTAGCTGAACTATTGCAATGTATACGGTATGGTATGTACACAATAATAAAATATCAGTCTCTCCAACCAGTTAACTTTGGCTAAACCTTAACCATGTTCTTGTGCAATGGATTTTCTTTCTTTCATTATTTTCTACATATTTCCGTCTATTTTCTCCACATGTACCTACTTTCCTACATATATCACATGGCTTACGAAAACATATGCCTAAGACAGTTCTAGACTTCTCGATCGTTTTTGTCCCGTGGGGTAGCCCAGTCCTGTAATGTGAAAACCGTAGATATACGTTAGACTTACGTTGCGCCAGTGTAAGCCAGGGTTATCTGGGTTTATATAAGATATTGTTTAAAAACACTTCTTTAAATACAAAGCTACAATTTTACATTTGTGGAAATGGACCTTGTTATTTTTCTTTGGCAAATATAGCTTAGGGCACAATGGCTGCTATATGTTTTTCTATTGCGAAAAATGTGTAGTGGTGTTTCTTACAATATTTTCAGTTATATTGAGCAAATCTTACTTTCTTTCTTGAGTTTCCAATAATATTCCTGCGTTTTAAATGCTTTGATAGTACAAATGTATTCGAGACAGTAGTATACGGCAAATTCATGGTGCTATAGATTATTAGTAAATAAAAGAGATAGGTGTAATGAATGTTTCAGGATATTTCTCTTAATCATTGTTTTTAGGATATTGCTTTTGACATTTCTCATCTATCAAGAGAATTCTAGAGTTTTCATTTTTCTCCTGAATTTTTTGCGCCCATTCCTAAATTTTCCAGGAAAATAGAACAAAAGACTAAGTTTGGCATATTATGTGCTACCTTATTTAACTTTAGAGAAACTCATCACTACTTTTTGTGAGACAATCTAGAGAAATAACAGGAATGCTCTACGTCCTTGATGTTATGTGTTGTATTTCTAGTATTTTAGTTTTCAATTCCATCTGATACTGGTAAGTATATGCAGACAATGAAAGAAAAGTGAAGTAAAGTTTATTTTTATATGCATGGAATACGGGGAAAAGAATACATAGAAATGGAAGAACAATGGTGGAAAATAAGAGCTTAGAATCAGCTTTGCGACCTATAGAGAAAGAAACCTGCTGTTATGTTCTGGGGACTGTTGCTGGTGTATATATAAACTTACACTTATGAACAATGTGAACACAATCTATTGAATTACAGTAGCATGGTGTGAGTTCTGGGAAAGTTGGAATTCCATATAGTAGTTTCTTTTGTTCGAAACAGGAGAACTACTAAAGAGTTGATCCGATACCGTACGTAGTATTAATGCCCGCTATAACTGAAATAACAAAAACTATGTGAAAGATATACCCCAGAAGAGGAAGTTAACAGTTGTAACCAGAATACTAGGGGCAGCAGCTCGTTGGTAAGAAATTTGTTAGGAAATCGAAAAAATAGCAACTTCACACATCCTTTCGCTCATCTCCTCGTTCTACTTATTTTCGCAAAGTTTTTTTCCTATTTACACTTGTTCCGTAATGTTAGCGGACTTGACAAGACACTCATCTTTCCTTTCTATGTATTCCTCACACAAGTTATTCACTCACTCTGCAACGATAAGTAACGATTCTTTTCCGGCTCTCTTCTCTCCTCCGATTCTATCAGGAGCTCTTGAAAGGAAAGTAAGCATACGTCCACTTATACACTTGTCTTGTACTTATCTCCAAAGATACCTCACAAAAACTAATACCCAACCATGTCAGTAGTTATCACTTTCCAAGAATACTTTCTTAAAAGGCTGTCGGCCTCCAAAGTATCTGTCTGCAGGTCATCATTAACGCCCACACGACACGCACCATTTGTTAGTAAGTTGAAACCAAAACCAAAACCTAAAATCATATACCTAAAACCTCATCTAACAAAAACATTCAAACAATTCACTCCAATATCTAATTCAAAACATTATTAGATATCGTCAATTGTAAAGTATCTACACAGCATCAATGTAAAACTCTAGATAACTATAGTTGGCATATTTATTAGTATTCTGGACCTATTTATTTTGTGATATTTCTTCTAAATTCTGTTAACGTATTTTTTGAAATGGCATTCTATTAATTACAATACTTGCGATGGCAAATTTTGTAAGGTTATTGTAAGTAAAATTAAGTACAAGATGCGGGGTAATATTTTTAATTAATTTTACTTGCAAGATGCGGGGTAATTTTTGTAATTAATATTACTTACAAGATGCGGGGTAATGATTGTAAGTAATATTACTTACAATATACAGGAATTTTTAATGTTATTTCTGTTTACAAATATGATAAGTAGATATGAATGAACGCCTTAAGGGGTAGAGAGAAGATTTGAGAGTTAGGAAGAGATGAGTACTATAAAATAGGAAAATTATGTGGAAGAAAGTGTTACAAGAATGGACAGATGGTTGGCATTGGTTGGGAAAGTAGATATATTTGGGTGGTAGTATTTAGTGATTGGTATGGTGGTTGTAATATGTATGAGTGGAATGGGAAGTCTAGCCAAGAGAAATAGTTCGACAATTCTAATAAATGTGAAGACATGAAAAGGAACAATAGGGAAAGAGGCAGCGAGCAGTAACCGATCTCATTGAAGCCTTACTGTTATTAGCACCGAGACATTATTAAAGAATTCAAGGATTCACTTCTTATTCACACAGACAGACGTACTTACTGGACGGGCAAGAGAACTGAACTGCTCTTGCCATCAACATACTTATTGTATGTAGAAGTATAACTATGTACATACATAACAAGTACAAGTACAAGAATTGCAAATAGATAAGAGTTAGAGGAGAAAGGTACAAAGATCAGGCGAGATCTGATCAGATCAGATGGAGGATAGAGTCTCTATCCACTCCAGCACTTATACAGCGAGGTTCAAAAGTTTCGCAGCATAGGGAACGTGGTGCTAAAGTTAGCGACATGCTTCTAATTCATTTGTATGTGTTTGCCCTCTCATATACATGCATTAGAAGTATGTCTCAAACTTTAGAACTTTAGCCTATGCTGCGCAAGATTAGAATCTCGCTGTAGATAGTCTGGAATTATGTATAGTGTCTAATATATGTTATATATTTATTTCCACTAAAGGAATGTCAGTGCTTTCAATGCCGAAGATTCAAACTGGTCTGTAGATAGTAACAGTGACATTACATTGCATTACGTAACATTACTTTGACAAGGGGCTGGGAGCAGCCAGCATAAAACGTGATGAGGAGTCGTAATGTTCGTCAATTTAAAGGAAAAAGCTGACACCCTCCTTTCAAAACCAAACTCTACTCTCTAAGCTTCCGACTTTCCACTAGACTCTTATATTTCTTTCTCTTTTCACAGAATTGCTAACCTACTCGTACCTACTACCTCCTTGTGTCCATTTATATATTCCACATACCTTGGGCTACACTACCTACCTAAATTACTACGCACAGTATTACAATACTGCTCCTAGTCACAGCACTGTTTGCGAGGAAGGAAAAGGAAGCCAAGGAAATTCAGTTCAGAAAGCCAAGCAGTGTAATATCTCTTTTTCCAGTTTTTCCTCTATTCTATTACGATCTCTTCAAATAATAAGAATAGATGGAACGTTCTGCTCCAGATATACATTCCTATTGTTTTACTACTTCTTACTATATCTACAGAGTAAGGAACTCTGTGTATGTACTACTCTAGGTAATGCATTGCAGAGAGTTGGCGTTTCGCAAGAACTGCCATACCATCATGTCAAGCCAGTCAATACTACAGATATTGTCCAGTGTATTGTAAGAAGTGGAGCATCAACTCAAAAAACTCAAGTGAAATTACTCTGCCGCCTTTTTCCTCCTGGTTTCGCTCAGAAACCCATTTCTATTGTAGTACGTACTAACTTACTCCAACTCTCCTCACTACAATACCCACAACATTCTAGACAGTATTCAACCAGAGAAACTCAACTGAAAAAGAAATCTAACATGAAATGAAATCGAAACTAGTATGGAAAATTGGCATGAATTTACGAGTCCAATTTAAAAGTGATCCTTTTGGCTTCCCTTTCAATCCTGGAGACTTTCTTAGCTGTTCCAACCAACATGCACCACTATAACCTCAGTTCATCCAAGTCCAACCGATTCTACCTAAAGAACTTCTTCTATCAACAATTTACTAAATTATTCCGTATTTTACATTTCCAGTAATGTTTTGATTGCGAAATTCACAAATAATGACAAATTGCAAAGTTTCTTAAAGAATGAAAAATTTTAAAGCATACCTATAAATTAATAATTAAGAAAAATTGCCAATTTTACAAATATTTGTAAAAGTCTTTATGTTTGTTCACCTTTGCGATTTGAAAACTATATAGGATGGGAAATAGGAGTGCTTCGAGATAATTCTTTTGTAAAATAAAATATTAATGGGTTATAGCTGGAAGATATGATGTAAAATGGTATGAGAGTTTGAATAACAAAGAGCTGGGGAAATCAGGTTAAACTGTAACCTAACTACTAATTACCTCTCTTAATTTCCTTCATTAGCATCATTATCAACTACAGAGCAGAGAATTGTTGGTTGGAAAGGGATGTTATATAAGAGAAGCCAACAAAGTTGGGACAGAAGGATTTCTTTCAATTAGATATTTCTGGAACTGAGTTCACATCACTCTACATAGAAACAGCTTTGATTCTCTTATGGATTTTTGCCTCTAGGAATGCGGGATTGTTTGCCAATCTGAGAAGTTTTAGTTTAGGTTAGATTGGGGACCGAACTAGAAGAATTTCACTCAGCGTACTAGACAAGAGGCCTATTTACCTCTCTGTGTATGTAATGCAGTTGAGTGAGACTCAGATCCCCTTTTATAAGTTTAATCCTTTTGCAAAGAACGCGCTTAGACAACTCAGTGGGGCATCCAATTAAAATTAAAATTTGATGCTTCGTTCCCTTACGTACAGAATTGTATATTAAGTTGCAGGGTGTAGCTTATAGGGAACCATCCCTTAATATCATATGCATTAGTTATTAGAAAACTCTGTGTAAACTGAATGGAAAGAAAGTGAGGAGCCCGTTTACTTACAATTTACACTATATAAGTGTATAATGTAACCTAGAAAAGAGGAAAAGGGCAAGACAACCTTTATATTAGAAAAGCAACAAAGCAGGCTCACAATCAGCCGAGAGAAACTTAATGCAACGTAGCATAACATAACTTCTAATTGCAAACGCTACGCTTCTGTTTTCGCCTAGAATCTTATTAATACTACCTACAATGAGGTTCAGCCCGTACTAGCCATAGGACACTTACAGTGTATAAGGAAGTACATGTGTATTTAAACTGCCCGCTTTTGGCATAACGCGGGAAATCAAAACCAACACATACATATCATGATATTTCATTACACACTGTAAGTACCATGGCTAGTACGGGCTGAACCTCACTGTATAGTGAAATAGTGAACTTTTAGGGGTTTGTATAACCTACCTACAGGATTGTGGATTCTGATACACAAGTATTGCATATGTCTTAAATACATATGTATGTATACTTATTACACTTGAGTTTGATGGTTGGGAGGCTGTTTAGCGGAAAGGCGGCATGCTAATAAAGCGGATAGTTTGGGAGATATACGACCTAATAATATTCATGTGACATTACATTAGAAACAGATAGACTACTAAAAGTTGTCATAAAACGGGAGGCAATGAATGATATTACTCAGCGACTCCTCTCCACTCTTCCTATTTACTTTAGCATTAGTTACAATAATAAAGGAATTTTTATTCCCTAAGCAATTTTTTCAGGACAAGACAAGACTTTTAGCGAGGCGACTCCGTTTATTTCCCGCTCGCTTTGTATGTTCCACTTCCACTCTTATTTCGGGGCGATTAAGGCACTATTACTTACATACCATAACATAATAACATAACATAACTGCCTTCTTTTTGGTTTGTCTTCTCGTGGCCTACTATTTTTACGAATCTCCACTGCTGCACACAATATACAGCACCTTGGCACTTTTACTTTATATCTTGGTATATTTTACCATATTCTTTACTCTTACCACTGTAGGTTGATCTGATCAAAGGAGGAAAAGAAAAGCTTTTCTAATGAAAGTCAAGTTTAATTGTAAGTAGAGTAGTAAGATCGTAAAACTGCCGGAGACGAAATGTAATAAGTTCTTGAGTTCTGCAGAGAATTGCATACTTACTACTACTACATTCGTCTGCTCTGGGTCTTTTCTATTCTTGTTAGGTAATAGTAAGTATAAGGTAATATTATTATTATGTAACGGCTTAGTTGGTGAATGCCCTGTTTAATCCTGTAATATAACACACTGAAATAAATGAAATAGTACATATAGTTATAGTAAAAGGGAAGTAATGAATAGGTGTTAGTTTTGGTTTCGTTGGTGTTGAGATGAAAGACTACGTAAGGAAATAGTGGGGAAAGAGTTGAAAAATTTATGCAAATTGCTAATATAATTTATGGTTTAAATTATTGTACGTAGGCGTTCCAAACGTTTCCTTGTCTATAAAGTTTCTTCTTAGCTATGCTCTGCACTCACATTCACAGTTCACGTCACACTGTGCGTTATATTTATATTAGGCGATAAAATAATGCTATTGCAAGTTGAAAGCTTCTTTTGCTTTTCCTTGGTTAGGTCGTTCGTGGTATGGTGAAAGTTTCAGTCAGTGCAATTCTCTCTGTTTAGACGAGAAAAGGGTGAGTAAAAAGAGTAATAATTACTTGTAGCATATTGCAACACTATTTAATGGCCAGAGAGAAGGAAACGAAGGAAATTTGAGGAGTCATAATTTTAGGTCTTAAAGAAAAGCACGCAATTAAATAGAATACCTAGTTACCTTTACTTTTATAGTCTTGTATATTTTATAACGCTTATATTATAAGTTCTACTCAGGACAAGAGTTGTATATCTTTTCCTTAGAGGAAGGAAAGTGGAGAATTAAGAAGTGTTCATGGAAATAATTGAATTAACTTACTTGACCACAAAATGGAATTTATCGCCAGAACTTTCAATGCAAGTGCCCTTCTCCCCAATAGACTTCTCATCGATAATTATCGGGGCTGCAACTGCACTTTGAAACCATTTCCCTCTCCAACTGCTGGGGATTATACAACTTCCTGTAACAAATAAAAATTCAAATACCTTAAATTAGCTAAGTAAAATTTAATATGCAGAGATATATATACAGATCAAACTTTTCGGCTACAAACCTAAATATGTAATTCAGGAATTTAACCCATTTTATGATAATAATTTAAGGTGTAGAAATAAATTACGTACGTACTAGCAATTTAGAAATGATAAATTCTTAAACCGACATGAATTTAATAAATTGAATCGAGGAGAGACTTTAAATAAGTAATGGTACATGCACGTACGAGTTCCATTAGTCCAGTAAGGAGTAGAAGGCGCAAATTGCCGACCTAACATTCAAACTAAAGCGAAAAATCTAAATTCTACTCAAGTAAGTGATTTATTCATATTTTATATGCTTTAAGCAACCTAAGTTATTTTACTTTGCAAGTTTCAACCATTTTTCGCCTTTGATCTCTTTCCCTAGTTTTCGTGAACATGGAATAAGAGGAACCTGACTGTACCTATTTACTTACAGTATCCAAACTGGTATGACTTAGCCTAGGAGCATGAATGTGTAAATTGTATTTTATAAATAGGTAGGGAAAAGTGTTGTTGCAGATTGTTGAAAGAAGTCAAACTGTAGCGTAGCGTATGTACGTAAGTCAAGTCTAGAGAACCAATCTAACCGAGAAACGCCAGAAACTCTGAAATACTCTATAATCAGGGGGAGCGTGCAAGTTTATTTTGATACCAGAATCGAATTGAGTTTTATTTATTTATTTATCGAGTTTTGTTACAAGCACTTCTTTCCTCTTCCCTTCTTCTCTCTTCATCTTCGTCATCACAAGTAGGTACTTCCACCAACTCTAACTCCTACGCTTAGGTACTCGCCTTTTCCTCCTTCCTCCCAACAACTTGGCTTCCCTCATACTTATAGATTCACAGTCGGCCAGATAAAGAATCACTATAATAATAAATAAGGGTTTGTGCTACTTTCAACCAAATCGGCAACTGGGACCATAAATATGAATACAAAACCAATTACTCTATATAATGTAAGACTTCCTTTTATGTAAAGAGACAGAGTACACTATATTTTCAAAATACGACC
Organism: Yoshiicerus persimilis; assembly: GCA_020352615.2. NCBI lineage: Eukaryota > Metazoa > Arthropoda > Collembola > Entomobryomorpha > Tomoceridae > Yoshiicerus > Yoshiicerus persimilis. Next base: position 18,565,728 of record CM036944.2, on the reverse strand, counting down.
ATTCCTACGAAAATAAGTATAATATCCAATATTAGTCCACATTGCCCAAGGCTTCTACAGAGATTTGCCATTTTCAACTTATGTACACAGTTTTAAACCAGAAATTTTTAGAAAAATGAGCAATTTTAATTAAATTACAATTTCTTATGGGAGTTCGATCTATATGTAATGTAAACGAAATTAATTATTTTGGTATTAACAAAATTAAGTGCACTTAAAATTGTGAATTACCAAATTTTTTAGGGATAACAGAATATTTTTAGTTTCTGAAGAAATTCAATTTTTAAGTTAAAAAGGAATTCTTTGTGAACAACAATCCACCAGAGGCTACGTTTGTTTACCGAACGTTTTCCTTAAAATACAGCATACATTAAAGGTTACGAAACATTTCTAACTGTGATTTCATCAGTTAAAACCAGTTTAGTAAGAAAAATGAACTGAAATGGTATACTCAATGTATTCTACAGGTTAACTGTCTTTTTGAATCAGAATTAGGCATCTGTTGACTCCACTACTTGAATTCGAATCGAATCTAAGCATTAATGACGAAGACTGTGTGTAATTCAATGAAGAGGAATAACTTGAAATAAGTATTTACTGAAAAGTGTTTTGTAATCTAGATTTAGTCCTGGTTACATTAGAGAACTGGTAATGTCTGTATTTAGGATGAGGATTCTTTTAGATTCAGTACATGAGGAACGTAACATTTTATATTCTCATTTAAATTCTACTGTTTACTTATCTCTGTACGTAACTTAGCCCACCTATTGTCTTTATCCTTCTCTGATTTCTAACTACTCACTTAACCTACTTACGTGGTTTTCACTCCCTACATATATACATATTGTATTCGATTCAGCAGCTCTGTGTGTATTACTTTTCTCTTATCAACTCTGTATCGCTCCAGATTGTATATAGTTTGCCATACAATTCCCCGTAAAATCTCCTGTGGTTTTAGTTTTTCTCTGTCGACTAACGCGGTTTCAAAGACTCGGGTCTGAACTGACTAAACACAACGACTTGCGGGTTGTCTTGTCTCAACTGGCAAGTAACTGGCACTACATGTGAGTTTCCCAGCACGCATTGACTTTTCCTCAGTTGCGCTTTCCTGAATTTTAAATGAAAGTCCTGTCTACTTCACATTCCACAGTTTCGGCTATATGGACAATGTACTTAAGTAGGCGTACCATTCTCCTTGTTTAAAAATTCTGTGACTTTCATACATAAATACTGCGTACATTCACATTTCTTTATACATTAAGTGGTTTCTCAAAGGGAAACTATTCCTTAAGCAATCATCCAAATTATAATGGTATTCAAAAGTCATGCGAATCGTGATTACGGAGTTTTACTCGCAATTACCTGCACAGAAATCAAAATTGTGCAATTTAAATTCAATATTTCCATTGTCTCACCTTTTTATACTATAAGAATAAGAATATTGTACTGGCTTACGTGAAAATATAAAAGTGTATTTATGATAAACGCTTGAATGTTGAATATTACACTGCAATCGTGTAATTTTGTGTAATTTTACATTCTCTGTCTTTTAAATGCATTTTTCTTATACGGTATGCACTAAAGGACGTTTTATTAATTAATGAAGCATACTTGATATTTCGTAAAGTACATAAAAGTTCTGTGGAACATAAATTCAATTGAATTGAATTTCCAACCGAAATTCCCCAAACAGTAGTTTTCTTTATAATGGGCAAATATTCTTTCAATGCACTGTAAGTACTCCATGAGGAAATCCCAGTAGATGTACTGTGCCGCACTTTATTTAGATTAACTTAACCCTAACTACCACTCAAGTTTATATACAGCAGACAATTCCTCGAATGTACATTTTATAAAGTAGCGGACGAAAATAGCGGAAAAGTCAGTATAATTGGAAATCGGAAGAAACAATTCGAAATTCAGACGGGAACTCCTAAAGTACTTGTGCCGGGCCTAAATACATGGTTTCAATCTATCTCGTTCTTACATTGCATTGGTACGGAAGAGCACAGGACAAGGCAAGGAGGGCAAGGATTGGTACAGGAATACCAAATACATAAATCTGTGCCGGCTTTACTTGACTGAAGAGGAGACTAAGGTAAAGCAGCACAGCATTCGGAATGGTCACTATTAATGCCACTTCAGGATTGTGTAAATAGTGCTGGATGTCTCAGAGACGCTCCCAACCCACAATCCTCTGTAATCTTTATTGAAGTAATGTAATTCTGGTAAGGCCAGCTTTAGCCCCCCTCACTCACATCACATCGGCTTATGCCATATTTATGCTTACTACGTACAGGGAATCCAATAAGTCTACGCTAGTTTCCCAAATAATATAGAAATTAAGTTACACCAGGTCGCAGGTGCTGTATACTCAGATTGTATATCCAGTAAAGTTCTAGGTATTACGTTTTTAATTTTAGAAAAAAAATTATTTGTTGCAACACTTACTATATCTTACTATGCCACACGTACTATTATTATACCTTATTTATACCTATTAATATTGTTTTAGAGTAATAATGCACTTCTACATTAAATCGTATAAGAACGTTAAGTGATACATAATAATTGACAGTCGAAATTCATTTTCGAAATACATTTATTACAAAAGTCGACATAAAACTCAAGATGAAAAATGATAGATCTTGTTCAGCCTTTGTTCATTAATAACGACATATTGGTCAAATATGTTAATTTAGATTGACAGGAATATTTTTATTTCCTAAAACAGAATTTGTAAAAAGTTTTCGTCACATTTTCTAAAGGCCCTGTACACATAAACTGTAAATATCTCTACGCACTATGTATTTCTATTAGGTTCAACTTTTGCTATGGAATATACGTTACACATATCATATCGTTGGCGTTCATAATACGTATAAGTCGTGAGACTTCTTATATTCCGTATGCCTTGGTATTAGGAACGTTCCACAACATCAATATATCAAGTAGTACTAAGTTTCATCAATTGGCTGTGCTTTTACATGTATAAACTCTATAAACGGATATACATGGAAGAGAGTATTAAAAGTTGCACTTTCACTTTGCTTCGCCACCTGAGCTTTTCCTACTTTCACTTTCCCTTTTCTAACTGCATTCCACTAATCTTCATTAGGACTATCTCTTTGCACAGTTTTAAATAGAACTTGAAATGGCAGAACCCTATTGGTTGGTATATTTTATGCAGGTACTGATTAGGAATTCGTAATCATATTTAATTGAAACTCTGACCAATTGTAAAACCCATTTGCTCATGGCAAATAGTTATCCGTTTGCTATTTATAGGAGAACTTGGCCGCAAAATTTTTACATGTTTTCCCTCAGATGCCTTGAACAAGCTCAATGGACCCTGGGTGCATGTATTATGGATGTAACAAAGACTGGGAATATTTAACAAGTATTTGGGTAGGCAGAGTTGGCTATACGGTTTAGTTAGCAGTTGGCCCAAGTAGAACACGACGTGACTTAATAATTTTTAATTTATTAGGTCAATTTACAAACCCACGCAGCATACTGCGTATTACTGTGCAACGAACGGCGAAGAGAAAGTCCAGGACAGAAATGCTTTCACAATTTCTAGAATCTATACTTGCTTTAACTAACCTTCTCTGAAATGCTTCTGGTTTTCACTAATACTGTTAATTCCGGAATCATTATCTTACCTCACCAATTTACTTTTGTGAAGTACATACATACATTTATTTTGTGCGTGGGTGTATACGGAAGATTATAATAATACGATCGAGGTTCCCAGGTACTATTATTAAATTCCGTGGATATTGTGAATTTGTGGTGGAGCAAGAGAATATTGTATTTCAAGTTTGTTTGTCCCTAAATAGTCAAGATTGACCTGAATCGATACTTCTCTTCACGCTAGATATATTTAATACATTCCAAGGTCTGCAGGACAAGGGTAGCCATAAAGAAAATCCATACGAGCGTAGTGTTACCTAAAATTATGCGTTGTTTTAGGGAATCATGTTGTGGATGTGCGGAGTAGATATTCTTTTGAATATAAATCTGTTTGAGATGAGAGGAAAACAAGAAAAGTTAGAATGTAATATATAGGAGAAGAAGCCAAGTAGGCCCGAAGGCCTTCTACAGCGGATGTTAACGCAACTAGTACAACGAAATTTATTTTGAGTATAAAATAAAAGTCCATCCAAGCTGTCTCTTTGTGGTGGTGTTGAAAGATCGATTTTGTGAACATATAGTAAGTAATGCATATTTGATTTATAACTGAAGAATTTGACATGGGAGACTTTAGCATAGGACCGAGTCATAAACCAAGCCGGTCCAGTCTCACACACAACACGAGAATAAAATACAGAGAAACAGAAGATACTGCGTAATACTTTTAGGTAGTTCCTAAAGACAGTGAAATAAACACTAAAATGGAAATCGTAAGTACACATATACTCAGCAACTCTACATACTTTTACATTCCGCCGTTTCTACCCAGTTTTCAAGATACAGTCACTGTGCACATAATATTTGCTCATATATTATCATCTTTAGGGTATTCATATACTCTGTGTGCTAATATTGCACATGTACACTTGGCTACTCTTTGTGCTAGTTTCTGTTTCACACTTTACTAGTATTCATGAGAAGTTAGCATTTCTGTACATGCACTATGTACTTTTCCATACATAATATGTAGGTAAGTAAAAGAATAGAGAATAAAGATACATATAATACATGTACATGATATTAAGATTCTCCCTTTGATTTTTTGTTAAGAGAAAGTCTAGTGCAGCGCAAGCATGGCGCTGTCTCCTAACCTCGAGTGAAGAGCTTTTACTAGTTTTACTCCCCATAAGCATTCCTGATACCTTTTTGATATGCATAGAGGAATTTCGTCACTCGAGTGGCAAAAGTAGGTTTTTGCACTGTCAGCCTCTGTCAAAAATCATTTTCCCAGTATGTGAGATAGTGTCCCTTCCATCCAACTGACATGACTTTAACTTTCTCCTCTGTTTTACTTTCTTTCCCATCTCTCTCTCTTGTATAAATATACAAAACAAGAAAATTATATTCCAAGCATTTGTTTCTGTACTTCTGCCAACACCTATGGCATTTTCTCTTTCAGCCTAATGCAAATTTTTTCAAACAAATGTGCTTTTCCTTTTTCCATCAATTTGCCCATAAGGCACTTTTCCAGAATAGCGTACACTGCAAAGCTCTAATGTAATATATTCGAAAACATTGTAAACACTGTACCCACCCTTGCAAAAATATGAATCATTGAAAATATTTTTCAGATTTCTTAACTGCAAAAATACATTTATGCATTTTTACACGTCCTGTATACGAAGTATTAAATTACACATTTTTTAATATACAAAACTATTATAGGTGTGGAATAGTAATCGTATGCTCTTGTAATTAGCAAAATAATTTGTATTCTGTAGTAGTACGTTTGAAACAGTCTAAAAGGGTATCTTTTGGAAAGCAGTGTCTAAAAAGTCGTGGTTCTAGTATTTTACGATTACGATTTGAGATGGTGAAATGTGTAAGTTAATCAAAGTTGTAAAACGTCATGTCTCCACACAATAAAGAAGCTATTCAATTTTAGTTTATTTCCCTTCATTCTGTTAAAATCGTTTTATGCATGCCTGTATGTATGCATGTGGGATACTTAGTTTAAGGTATATACGATATGAGTTAAGAAGGAAGAAGCGTAATAGGATGGCAGTAACATTCGTAAACTTGAAATGGATGGGCAACATGGGTTTTGTACGTAGGCGTAGACATATAAGTAAAGAGACAGTGTGTAAGTGCTAGAAGATACTTACAGTTTACGCTTACAACTTGGAATTGTCACAGGAAGAATCGTAAAGTGAGTAGGACACACATTACTAGTGATACGGAAGTTGGAAAAATTCTTGTGAAAGTCAAAGCCAAATAAAGTCACGTCAACTCAAAGTCAACTGAACAAAAGTGGAAATAAAGATTCGACACTGTCTATAACTAAAACTTAAATCAAGATCGTTTTCTTCCTTTTAGTAGTTTCAGTTTAACGTGTCACATCTCATCTGTATTTAGGTATACAGTGATGCGCATAAGTTGTGCACCATAGGGAAATAACATAGTGTTTGGGGTATAAGTCACTTACCATAGGAAAATGCATGTACTGTTTGCAACTGTCTTTTTAAGAGGTATTTTTTTCAAACATGGTGCATAATGTCATTTTCTTATGGTGCGTGATTTATGAGCATCACTGTATAACAGGCAGAGAAACGGAAAGAGACAGTGGAGCTCTGTGAAATATATTAAAATAATGATTCTCTTGAATTTATACCCTTAACAGATGGCCAGTAGTTAGTGAGAGTGAATGTACACACACTCCTCTATCACTTTGTACTAACAAATAGGAGTTTTCTTCAGTAATACTCCAATTATACACTATAGCATGTAATGTACGTCTTACTTTAGAATTTAGGGGAGTACAATAGAGAATGAGGCGATGTTAGCGGATATCTAAACTTAGTATGAGTATATTGTTACTAACAATCTGGATTTCTAAGGTTTTCCTCCTACTATGAAATTTCATGAAGAAAGTAATGTTTCTTTAGTATCTCTTGAAGAGGGAACTAGTACTAAAGTAAACCGAACTAGTAGTAGAGGAAAGAAAAGAAAAAGAAAAGCAACCTGCCTAATCGCAAATGACAGGAAATCGTTGAAAAACGAAAAAGCTGTATCTTCTTCCAAAGTATACTCAGGCTCTCCTCCTTAACTTATTGTAGGGTACCTTAGGTTCTTCTTTCTCGGGGATTTAATACAAACTACTTATATATGTATAGAATGTAAATACTTGACTCGAGAACAGAGAAACTAGTTTATAGAGTACAAAGACGTAACACCCTCGTATAGTAAGCATATCCCTGTAGCACAACTAAAAACTAACATAACACCTAAAATAAATGAAACCTTTCTCCACTGGCCTAGATAACAGACAGAAGACAGAAAGGCATTATGGAGCAAAGCCTTAAAAATCTACTTTGATTCAAATGCTAAGTATACCTATACACCCGTCCACACTACAGAGCAGTTTTCCAATATCTAAATCCCTTTCATTTCGGCTGCAAAACCCAAGAAGACACATACAGAGATATTTCAACCAAATTCTATATGCAAATCTCCTCTTTTTTACAATACTTTTACTTTCACTACTACTTTGACATTAACTTCAGTAATTTTAGTTTCATTTCTAAATTTCAAAACATCTTCATCAAAGAATTCAAAAAATATTCCAAAATGTGTAATCCCTGTCCATTAGTTTATTGTCATTGAAAAGTAAAAGCTTATCGGAGTACTTAGTACTTACTTAGTGTTCGCACAGCTTAAGTCAGTAGAGACAAGATTAGTGTTGCTTTTATTGAAGGAGAACATAAAAGTTTTACATTACAATTTAAAATACTCGTGTAGTGTACAGACAGGGATTTCAGATTAGGCACATCTGTCTTCTTTTCTTACGTAAATAAAATACAAGTAATAATCCGTACCATCTATCTCTGCGAATTATTCATTAGACATTTAGACAAGCTAATGTAGGCAGACATTGAGAATTGATACTTCAGTCCAAAATCGAATGAGAGTGAAAAGAACGGACTACTGGAAAGTTTGTCTTGTAATAAAAGAGAATGAAGGATGAAGATAAAACTCTAAATTATGTCTTATCTCATAGATGCTGATGTGATGGTAATCGGGGATTTTACTAAAACGCTCACGTCAGCAGGCCAGGCTTACGCTAAGCCAAATCCGTCAGTCAGACCATATAGTCATAGCCCCTTTTCACAAAGCTACCTAATAATATTCAATGGCAACTTCTACTCTGTGCATTATACAATATTCTAAGTAGGAAGCTACAGCTACAGAACTAATCTCAAGGACCTATTGCATTTATAGATACGGAATAGTAAAATACACATGCAGGAATGAACATTCACTCATAATGTACGCGATTTCTCATTCTGCTAATGGACCAAAATGGAAGTTTGACATAAATCCCTCATAGGCTACCATCTATTTCTAATAATTCGCAGGATCAAGACGAATGCCCTCAAAACACATCCCAAATGTGGGGAAAGTCAAAAATACACTCTAAACTTTTACATTCTTACTCCCTAGCACAGGGAATACATTTGTTTAAATAAAGTTTACGGGGATATTTTCATTTTTACATTCTAAACAGTGACAGATGCTGATAACAAGTTGTCAGAGGGTTAAAACACACCTTTTAGGTCTTGTAATGTGAATCTGATTTATAAAAGTAGTCATTCTGTAATTTCATTTCACTATTTATTTAAACAGCGTTCCTAATAATTTTTGAAATCTAGAAAATACCATAATTAACAAATACAGATGGATTTTTGCTTTCTTCACTTGTTTTTCGTTTTAGTCAGTTTGTATTTTCCTCATCAGTAAAAGTAATGCTTACGTTATCCTATTTGGTATACCAATAGGTATCCTATTTATTACGTATAGTACCTAAACGGACTGTTAGCCAATGTGTTTCTCATGGTATATTCGATTATGACAGATTCTGTGAAAGGATTAAGTTTTATTATGATTGATTGACGAGAGTTCAGGTGGAAATGAGTTTTCTTGACAAGAAATTGATGGTTTAAACAATAGATTAGTCCCGTCCCAAATGAATCCCTTATGATGAAATGTGTGATCCTTCCTTAAATGTATTTCTACTTTTTATACACATAGTTAACGTAGACTCTGCTGTATCTGTAGACAATAGAGGCATTATTTATCATTATATAAAATAAGGCTACCCTTTCTTGATGTATTGTATTGCTCCACTTTATTTTAGTTTTCGTGTATCAAGGAGACTTAAGGTTTTACTTATTTTTTCTTATTATTAGTTCTTCCAGTTCTCATAAACTTTTTTTAACCCTAAACCTTCCATCATCTTCATTAAAAGGGGAAACTTACATTTACAGTGTTATAAAATTGCATTGAAACATATTTATTTAGGTAGAATATGAGAAATGTTGTCACAACTCATCATTTTATGGATAAAAATGTTCTGAATTTAGGAATCTGAATCACAGACATTTTAATAATTACTAATAGCCTTGGGAGGGATATCTTATGCAAGATTTACAATACAAATATTAAATGTGTTTTGTAAAGTTTCGTTATTTTGTTTGCTTTTGTACCATTTCTACTTTGATTTGATAGACTTGTTTCCATCTTGACTCTTTTGACTTGTGTTGTCTGCTATTTGTGTACTTACATTTGTTCGTCGACATACTTTACTATGATGTGATGCCCTAAAGTCATTTGTCAACGTTATGTAGGAAGGAGACAGGAAAATTGCGAATTAAGTCTTAAGCCGTCGGTGAAAGTTGTATATTGTATAATATTACTTTTAGTTAGTTGCTCTGCTCAAACGAAGGCATTATACGTTCAGAGTATAATATTTTAGACAGCCTAAGATGGGAACTAAGTAAGTTAGAAAATAAATGTGGCGTTATCTGCTAATAAGACAGTTGCCCTCGTTTTGCACATATAACAGACTTATGAACACCTCCACTGCTCTCCTCCTTATTGTTACTGTTCCAGCCAGAGATCTGAAAGTCAACCTAAAAGATTACTAACGAAACGAGCTTTCACAAGTGAAAGATGATTTGCCTAAGGCACCCCATCAAAATCATAACGCTGTAAATAATATTCAGTGTGAGAAACTAAATAATATACGTGCTGGTGAGAAATCTAGCTTTATGCAGCTGTTTAAACTGTAACATTGTTTCAAATACAAAGTAGCATGTCTTAAACAGAAGATTATCAATCCTGATGGTAGTCTCTTAGTAAAGAGTTGCGATGACATGATAATTTCAGATATAAATCTTCTTCTTAAGACTTTAAAGGTGTCAATTATTTCCTACAGCTACTAAATTTTGGATGAAAACGGTACAGAAGTTAATCACGTTATTAGTTTTACAAAAATTCGACGTTTTTACATTTATTTTATAGTTTTCCTTAGAAATCTTTAAAACTAATTAATAAATAGATACAAAATGCATACTAGTTCTTGGAATCTATGTACAGTGATGCGTAGAAGTCACGCACCATAGGTTAAATGACATTATGTAAGAAGTTTGAAAATGCCTCTCAAAAACTTGAGAGGTATTTTCACACATTACATGCATTTTCCTATGGTGCGCGACTTAGGCCCCAAACCCTATGATATTTCCCTATGGTGCGTAACTTATGCGCATCAATGTATTCTATAAATGGTTAGAATATTTTTGTGGCTACTTTAAAGTAAGTTTAAAGTTTGTGAAATTTTTGTTGATGCAAGATGATGCGGATAACTGACGAGACGATAGTTATTGCGGGGTTGTGAGATGATTGTGAGTTTTGACTGTTGGAGTTGGATGGAAACTAAATAGTTTTTTCCAGTTCACCAGCACCCACTTATCTCCCATTAAAGAGAGCAACAAATCATCCGTTGAGTCTAATTCTAGTGAAATAAAAATAAAACTTTTCAGTCTGATCGTAAACTCAAACTTGAACTGACTTGCTGCAGCGTTTTCTCTCCCTCTTCTCTTCTGGTGTCTTGTCTGCTCTGGCTCTGGCATAATACCAATACGAAGGGAAACTATAAAGCTGCATTCTACATACATAAAAATCTACTCTCACAGTCAATTCAAGTTAAGTCGACGCTACTAAACTCATTCTGTCTCCGTCAGTTTACTCCGACTCGAATTCTTCACTTCACTCTAGTTCAGAATGCAAAATAACGGATTGCGCTCATAGTCAAATAGGATCACGACTTACTTCAAAACTCTTCCTCATCCTTCCGTCTTTTCTACATTAAGCTAAATTTGACTCTTTGGCTCAATCTCTGTATACAGACTACATAAGCAAAACTACAGTTGCTTTTACTCACTTCACCCTACTTGATTGCAGACAGGAACACCACATTCTATATAATCTTTTACTTTTCCCGTCACTCCGTATCCTATATTCAACTTTATATACTCAACATAACCATCAAATACCCATCTATAATGTATGCACATACAAATTCAACAAAAAGAAGAATCAACTAAATGCAAGCACATGCTCCACTCTTCTTCAATTCTCATTCAACTCACAAATCACCAACTTTTCTTTCAATTCACATTCACATGAATAGAATTTGACGAAGATCATCTCCAGAATTCCTAAACTGTTCAACCAACTCCTAATATAATGCTCTCTTCACACAATAACTGTAATATTGTTGAATGCGACACACAAACTACAATTTATACCAACTTTCAACATTAACAACAAACATTCTTCCACTCTTCAATCTCACAATTTTCAATTACAAAGAAAATAAGCTCCAAAATATTAAACACCTTAATTTTTAAAATTCGGAGAAATTATCTCAATGATTTCTTCTTAATCTTCTTCTTAAAAGTTAAGTCAATTTAGTTTTCCAAGAAACATTTCATTTTCCTGTTTACATTGTCCTACTTTAATTGTATAGAATAGTTTGCTTAATTAAATAGTTTCTTAGAACCCTAATCTAAACATTATTTTATTTCTTGGAAGCTTAAACAAGTAGATTTTGAAGAATAGGTAGAAAAACAAAAAGTGATGAAGCAAGAAGAATTTTGTTGGCATAATGGAAGCTTGTGAATGTTTTAGGCTGTGTACGTGGTTAGCAATCATTCCTTTCTGCTTAGTTGGAGTATTACAAAAGTGTTTAGGTTGGAGGGACAAAGAAGTCATGAAAGCGTGTGGATTGTGCGTTGGAGAGAGCAAGAGATGAATTGTGGCTCATAAATAGACGAGTGGCATGTAATCAGATGGCGAGCACATGGGTGTTGACATGTTCTCTGCCAGAAAACAACCACTAAATCTTGTCGCTTTTTTGCATCTTGTCTCCTCAGAGCATTCTTCCCTTTCCATCTTCATTGGCTCAACTTAGCTTAACTCGGCCGAACGCAACTAAACCAAATAAATACCTATCTTCCAACAACCATCCTAATCTTCTCATTCTCTGTCTTCCTCTTTCAGAAATGTTAAACTCTCTTCCATCTAACCGAGTAGGTATTTACAGTGAGTCCCAGCATAAACGTTACATCATCCAACTCATATATAACGAAGTATCTAATTCGGTTTTGAATTTAGGAAGCGGAAATTTAAATACCAATGTTCTTAAGTATATGTACATGAGTTGGCCGATGTAATGTTTGTACTGGGACTCACTGTATTATCTCAGTATTACGTGCTTTATATACCAGGACCATATAATGCAAACTATACACGGAGTATAAAAGTAGAAATGCACATGCTAATCAAATAAGTGGAATTCTGCAGTGCAGATTGTAGAAAATTCGGAATAACCACATGGAAATAGGTAAAACGGTGATATACAATGTAAATGAGTTTCATTTCAACACAAGCCGAAATCTATTAAGTGCAAGTACCCTCAATCTATCTGTTGAAAGCTATCTGTATTTCTAAAGAATGCTTAATGGGATTCGTAGTAAAAAAACTGGCAGCAGTGCTCTGACTGACGCAAACAAGAAAAGAGATATGGGAATAGTTGCAAAAATCATTAAAACTCTAAGTGAGTTTGCAAGGTAATTGCTCTTTCGCAAATAAAAAACAATTCGTAGAGATGCTCTGAATTGTTTTCAGAACATTAACAAATAGCAATTTTCGCAATAACAATTTTGGAAAAACCAATTTTTGCAAAACCAATTTCGCAAAACCAATTTTCGCAATAATAAACATTCAATTTTTCTGAAAGTTCATTTGAAATTGGAAAGGTAGAAATGGGAACTGTGTATTTGTGTATTACAGGTAAATTCCCCAGTTGATAAATCCTAAACACAAAAATGGAAAGTTTCCAAAATATCGTTTAAATAAATTATTTCCTTTTATTGTTTTTGCAACTATGCTTGAAATTTTTGTCCTTTATTGATTGAAGTGACGAGGTAGGCTCTCTTTGGAGGTGGATAGATACTTGCTTATCAAAAGAAAGTCCATTAGGGGATAGTTAGAAACCATTACAAAAAAAATTATTTCGTTCATTTTAAACTATGACAAAATTCATGCAGATTGTCATTTTGAAAGTTTCGTTTACAATAAGCAATGTATAAAATAAGAAATACTGGAATCCTTTTATGGTTTACGAACTACAATAAATGCGCATTTCATTTTGGTATTTCCAAAACTGATTAAGGAAGTAATGTTCCTTTAATAATACATATATACATAAAATGGGTACCTGATTTAGCGTCTTAATATGAAAAGGAGTTATTAAAATGAAGTGTATATGCGTAGCTACTATTTGCAACATAAATGAGGAAGGTATTGAATGGGAGAGTAGGGCAGACCAATTATAAATAAGTAGAGAGAACAAATAAATACCTTCGTCTGAAAAGCATTATTCGAGTTTGTTGAAACGGAAAATTTGGAGAGAAAGGAAGCCGTGGAGAGAGCATTGTTTGCTGAAAACATATCTATTCATCCATCCATTCTTGCAAACTGCACGCAGAGCGGTGCTTAAGCTCTCTTATCAGTTTATCTCTAATATCTACACAATAGTGAAACAGGTCCACAGACTCCAGACAGTCCGTGATCAAACTAATACAGTCACGTCTCTCTCACAACTTATAAATTATACGAATCCTTTCCTATACCTCCACATTTTCCTCAATAGACAACTGAATCCAAAGAACAATCAAACTGACAGAATAGGACTAAAGTTGCCTTACTAGCGTAACATACAATACAATCCTCATTTTGGATTTTCGGTGCAGTCAACATGCCTATAATTATAATGCCTTATTTATTCATACACGTTTGTACTAAGTAAGCAGTATAATAAATGTACAGCAGTATTATTCTGCAAAATATTCCTCTTTAAAGTTACATTTTCTGATTTTCGTTCTGATTTCAATGATTTTATTCATTTTGGTATAGAATATCATTCACCACTAATTTATGAATAATTTCTTTATATTTTGCCAATTATTAAAGTAACAAGTTCCTTTATGTCCTGTCTGTTGGTAAAAATGTTATTCAAGTTAGGGAAATTGTTATATATATGTAGTTCTACTAGGTATGTCTTAATAATGAAAGACAGAACAAAACAAATCACGAAAAATGCTTTTAATGGTTAGTTCTCATCATTTTGCATTACACAAATCATAGATTTTGTATTTAATATTACTTTGCATTCAGTTCTTTAATATCATTTACTTCATCTCAATATTGTGGAACTTGATACCCCAATATCATCTGCAGACATACTATAAATTATTTTTCCGAGCAAAACTTATTCTTTTGAATACTACTGAAATTACGAAAAATGTAAATATAAAATTAGAGTATACTTTTCCAAGAAAATTCTTTTCCATTTAGACTTGACTGCATGTAGGTTAGAAATGCGACACTTGGTGTAAGCATTGAAATGGTACAAGGCATGAATACTTAAATATAAAGTCAAGCCATAACGTATTAACTGCCACAAGAAGCTCAAGTGGAATTTCTGTTGCTGTTCCGTACTTTTTTTGCAAGAGTGTATGTAATACTATGATGTTTTGTAAAAACTGGAAACTGGAACAACTAAAAAATAATATGAAATAGAAAAATAAGTTTAATTACGTTTCGCTTATTGAGTTTTGTTTTAGGGAGGCATAAACTGCATATTGCAATGCAAGGATGCAGGAGATTAAGTAAAAGCGAATCTGTGAGTACGTGATTGCATTAGTAACGAGATTCTATTATTTGTGAATTTTAACTAGCTCTATTTTGAGTTAAGACGAAGTTGTGAAGAAGCATTTTGTCTAAAATTTCAGCGTGAATCATCGAAATGACTGTTTTAATTTTAATATACTGCCGTGAGGACGTTGTTGCATATTATATACAGATGTTCCTGTTTAAAGTCCATTTTTCAAGTGAACAGTCTTAGAATAAGAGAGCACAAAAGGAAAGCAATTGAAAATGTTTCTTAAACTATGTCTGTTATTTTATTTTAGAGGAGACACTGTATAGGTCTAAACAGTACATATTAAATATAGTAATAAGGAACTGCAATAGTTGGAGGAAGCCTAGGAATTCAGGAGAAACAGAAGAGTGCAGACTTACAAAGTGTAGTTTTCTGTCTCATTAATCACACTTTGTCCCATAACTCAACCCTTATTTTGAAGTTTTGGTGAGTTATGTGCATTACATTAGGATACGAAGGAAAGAAAGCAACTTTCACATTCTTCTACTCTTTGCTATGTGTCTATAGACCTTAAAACTAAGTAACTATATGAAGAACTGTTTCATTTGCTATATATTGTCATCAGAAGAGTGGAGAAATGTTGAAATAGTGTATCTGTAGCTGTATTACTCCGCAGTAGTGATAAACTTGGAAATAAAGTAGATATAGAACTGGATCATAGTGGAATGAAATAAAATAAAATGAAACGAAGAAGGCGGACGAAGAGAATAAGAATGCTTTTTTCTTTAACTCAAGTTGACTGAGCGGTCCCACAGACAGCCAGCTTGAACTGAACTCCGAACTTACGAACTTACACAAGTAGCTATACAAATCTATATTCAGAAATGGAAAAATGTGTTTTAACTCAATATTATATATGTATAGCGTTATTGCACTGTATAACTTGGGCAGAACAGAACACAGAATTACACTAAAGAGTCCTTTGCCATTACCATTATGATAAATATACAGAAATATACATATAAACATAACCTCTACCGACTTTTCTTTATAAAATCCATTTTTCTCGCTAAAGTTCCCTCTTTTCATAGTTTCTCGTTTTGTTCCGCACTCTTTAAGCAAAGGAGGTTGAAGTGTACAAGTGGGCACTTGAAGTGGAGCTGTACTTTGTATGTATGTACGTAAGTACAACTTATTTTAGTACCAAAGAAAGTTCATTCCTTCTTTAAAAGTAGATTTCTGCAAATGTAAGGTTTCTATGCTATAGGAGAGCGAATATTTTTATACGTGCGTAAAGTAAACTGAATTCGTAGTGTTTTAGTAGCCAGAATAAGTTGAGTTGCACGATAAATATATGTAATATAATTGTAGTGAGTAGATATGTCCACAGAAAAGACGAACCTTCGATTCTCACAGTAAAAACTGGGGAAAAAGTTTAGAGCCTTTGCTTTTGGCCCAGATAAGTAAGATGCGGACTACAAATAGAAAGCGAAAGGAGTTTCGCAAGTGGAGAAAGGAAATCTTTTTATTTTTCCTTCTTTTGAGTGTTTTGAATGTTGAGATGAGAGATAGCGACAGAATTCTCTGATACGGATACCATAGTGTAATGTGTAGCTTGTGGTTTTCCCTGTAGGTAGCTAAGATTCACAGATAGCATTCAGAATAAATGGGAGTTTATAATTTTCCTCTTTCCCACATATATTCGCATGAAATCGTATTGTTCAGCTTCGGATTCGAACTGGGTTGAAGTTGAACATTCAAACTCAATAGCACCCAACCACAAAATCATCTTTATATGTAATGCATCCATTGCCCTCTATATTATCTAATACACATAGTTATGCCTACACTACAATATAAACTCAACACAGACAATTTTATTACTTTTCCGAACCAAAACTTTTTCTTTTACTAAACTTACGCCTACACACTACAATATACACTGTTTTCAAGCTCCACCACCAAGACAAGGCTCTACTGGATTCTACTAGATTTAGTGCACAGGGCTTTCGATTGGCCGACTGAACTTTTCTCACATAATGATGCAAGAGGATGCACTATGACTGTAAATGCATTAATAATGATATACGACTCTACTTTACAGATCCCAACCCAAACACTACCATTTATTATGCTTTTCATGAAGTTTCCCTTTTTCTACTACATAAAAATTCTTTCATGTACATAGTTTTTACTATTTACACAAACATATCTCTAAGTTGGTAGTATCAACTGTAAAAGAACAGTACAAAGTACGTTCGTTCAACTCTAGCCTTAAAATGGTCGGTGTCATCTTTTATTTTCATTAGGCAGGAATACAGGTAACAGGAGAAATCAAAATAAAAAAATCCGAGTTGCTGCTTTGAAGAGTTAATTAACGAAAACCATTGAAGTAATAAAGTCCATCATGGTTTTCATTGGCTTATTAACTTTTAATACCTTTTGCTAAAATAATGGTATTTTGTAAAAATATTGTTTTAACTAAAGAACAGATTAATAAGTGCCGTATGCTTTCGTTTGACCTAAAACTTTCGGTGTAAAGTAAGCATGTTAAAGATATAGAGAAAGTAAATAGTGTATGAAAAGATACACCATAGAATACCCATGTTTTGCTCCCCTCTTTTCACCTTAGGGAGGGCTGTGCTTTTAAACGTAAGTGAAACCGAAAATAAAAAGTATTATTTCTCTTGCTGTTTTATTTATTGGTGTGGTTTGGTATTGTAGAATTAGAAGTGGGAAAGCAATAACCTAATGTAAGGGGAAAAGAGGGGAAATCGTGAGTAGAAAAACATGAGACTGATACAGGACAAATCTTTAGAAATTTCTTTTTTATGGATTAAGGCTCAAATTCTAGTAAAAGTACAATTAGGGTCACCTCCATGAACAAGGATTCATTACAAATACACAATACAGTAAAAACGATTGTGAAGCTAATCTAGTCAGGTTTGTAATATTTTGTATCACCAAACAGCAATGAACAAGGGATTTCCATTATTTTGTGGTATCACCTTGTAGTATTAGTGTTACTATCATTTATTGATGATTCTCATGTGTGTTCCTGTATTTATGGTACAGTGTGACAACTGAAAAGAATCTAGAATTTGTTGTCTGTACTGTATTGTATGAGACACTTGGGCAAAATTGTGGTATGAAATTTCAGAGTATAAAATGATAACTGGAATAGGAATGAGTACTTCTGTTGCGGGCGAGGAAACCAAGTAAAAATAGATGAATATAGGTTAGACTGTGCATTAGAGTGTACATTGAAATTGAATATGATAGAACAAAGTTAAAGTTTTAATGGAAACTGGAAGAAAATGGAAAGTGCAACATTAGACTGTTGACTTGACTTGGTTCTGGTGAAGTGGACTGGAAATACAGTTTAGTTTTCTTCAAAGTGGCATTTCCAAATGTAATGCAATTGAACATATGAAGGAGTTTCATTTTCACGTCGGCTTTCCTTGGTTCTGACTCGAGTGTCTGTGATTCCTCTTCTACCTATATACAGGGTTGGCCTAAAATAACGCCCCATTGGACAAACGATTAAAAGTCGACTAAAGTTTGCGACAATGTAAAAACATAGCTCCAATGTTTACCCGCTCAATTAAGTTTGTAATTTATATTGTCGCACTTTTTAGTCTCTTTGTCCTATGGGGCGTTGTTTAAGGCCAACCCTGTAGTAGAAGTCCTATCAGACAACACAGTAGTAGACAAGACAAGGAAATTTAACTGAACTAAAGTAAAAGCAAGGAAAATAAGTAAACGATATCACTGGGTTGTTTAACTACGTGGAGTACGAGTACCTTGTTTCGGTATTCAGTGCCTCCCCTATTTCTTTAGTAAATAAATACATAAGAGAATTCCTCTTGCACTATTACTCCAACCATGGTTTACTTTACTCACGTACATACGTAAAAAGAGCTGCTACCTTTTACATACTCATATAGGAAGTACACTTGTGTATTTATTTAGTAGGTATCATTTCACTTTGATATAGCGTTTTAGTAGATATGAAGCGTACACAGTGTTCAATGGCAAGTATAAAATAGTAACGTGGTACATACATTCAGGCCTGTAATAGAGAAAGTACATCCACAATCTAAAGGCCTAGGTTCTGTCAATGTTTCCCAAGGGAAGATAAAGCACTTTGGCAACGACAACAGAAACCAGTCCCAAAACACCACACAGTACAATAGACTATAAATAAAATAGTCTTGTGTGTGTTGCAGTTAGAAAAGCAAGACAAGGCAAAAGGGAGTCCCATTCATTGTCAGTTCAGTTGAGTCAAGTGAGGAACACCATCATCCTCCAACAACTAAGCAAGATGACGAGAACAAAGTGGACCGTTCCAGACAATTCTTCCTCTCGCCTCAATTCAAATACAAACCATCCCATGTAAAAAGCACGCTTTCCCACTTTCCTCTTGTTAACCCCTTTTCTTCAGATAATACCTTATTACGTCATTTCTTAGTACACTAACCAATTTTCTACCAAACTATTCTATACTCACAACTCATTTTAATTATGTTAAGCTTTAACACAATATTTCCAGAAAACATGGACAAAATCAACATCTGCATATTATTTAATACCATAATTAAAGCAAAGGGATAATATTTGTAAATCGGAAGAAAATCCTGCTTCTTATTCTTCAATATTTTAGAAAAATTGATAAAATTGCTTTCCATGAATTGATTTTAGTTTGTCATCAATATGCAGTGAGATTCTAAAGTCACGCAACATAGGGCACGTGATTCTAAAGTTAGCGACATGCTTCTAATTCATATGTATGCGTTTGCCCGATGATATAAATGCATTAGAAGCATGTTGCAAACTTTAGCACAACTGTTCTATGTTGTGGGACTTAAGAATCTCACTGTAGTATCCGAGGATACTAGTCAAATGAAAATATTAGGTTTACATTGACGTTTATACTTATATGGAGGATTATATTGACAGTTCGTGTACGTACATAATACCCAATCCAATACAAATATTATTACGGGATAGAGAAAGGATAGGTTAGGTATGTAAGAATACAGGAATAGATTTATAATTACGTTACGACAGCATCAGAGTTAGATGAGCTGTCGTTATATAAGGTAGATGTGTTCAGGTTAATAAAGGACAGATTATTATATGTTATATAAGGCAGAGATGGAGATGTTGTATAATTCGTCTATTATTAGAGTTCCTAGAACACTTATGTATCAGTAGTGAACATGAGTAGTTTGGAGTGGCGAGAGCAGGCTCAAGTTGACCTAAGGAGATAATGCCAATTAAAATGAGACTAGAAAGCTGTGATTGGTGTTCTACGACATAATAGGCAAAACATGGGAATGCTTGGTAACCTTTATATGCATTTAGATAACTAATCCATATATTTACTTGAGTAATACCATAGTTAGATTTTATTGCATTAAAATACTTTGTACTCCGTAAGTACATATAAGCTCTGTAATGCTCTTAGATTCTAAATGTTTATTTACCCGTGAAGTACTAGAGTACAAATGTTAAACAAAGCATGTAAAGAGTTTGAAAAATAGAAATGAATAGAATTCTTCTATTTTATTGTGTTTTCTAGGAAAGAACTAGAATAGAATATGCTGCGAATTAAAATAAAGTAAATCAAAGAAAGCAGGAGGATAAAGAAGAAGAGGACAAAGAAATCTGTGTGGGTTTGTTTGTTTGAGAAAGAAGCTTATTTTAAATACTTTGCTTAGTTGAGTCTTTCATGGAAACACTAATGAGATGAGATAGTAATAATACGTAATAATAGCGAGGACATGCTAACTAAGTAAGTTTGTTGTTCAGTTTGGCTAAAGAAGAAGTAACGGAGACGTAGACGTGGGAAGGAAGGCCAGGGGCGTAAATAGTGAATACATAACATAGGCTAACCATAAACTAAACTTAAACCAAAACTACACTAGTGAAAGAACAATGGAGTCAATATTATTATTAAACTGAAGAAGAATGTGATGCTGGACTATCTCCTTGTATGCAGACACATCAAACATAAGTATTTAGTTTTTCCTACAATACCTAACACTACATCGAGATTCTAAAATCAAGCAACATAAGCACGTGGTGCTAAAGTTTGGGACATTTTTTAATGCATAATATGTATATGAGCGGAAAATTTAGTATTAAGTGTTTGTGTTGCGTGATTTAAGAACCTCGCTGTATATGTAGAATGTGTACTGTACTTTACGTAGTTTTTCTACTGGTATGGTTTGGCGAAAAGTTGATGGTGGCAACATGTTTTCTTCTGAGGCTATCCTATCTCATCTCGACAAGTTAGTTTAGTAAGTTAAGTTTAGTTCACTCACTCCTCTTACAGAAACAGAACAGTTCAGTTAGCTTTCTCCTTCTTCGTATGCATAAAGCCATCAAAAATTTGCATACGAGACAACTTTCCCGTTTCAACGAGTTAGTCTTTAAATAATAATGCAAAGTGAGGACTCAGCGTGAAAACTGATGTGATGTGGGTTCACTTCTCTATTTCACAAAATGCTAAGCACTAGCACTACCTTATGCACTATACTTAAACTAATAGTACACTCTCACCAATACTTTATCTACACGTACCTAAACTAGATTACTGCTCTACATACTTATTCTACATGTTATATTGTGCGTAAGCTACTCCATTCACCTAAACTTTTAGAAATACGTCGAATTGTAGTAAAAATGTTCTAAGAATTCAAATTTAGTTATTTAAGAGGAAAACCTATATCTATAATGTATATAAATTTCATTTCTTATGATAAGTATATTTTACAATACACGGAAAATAGATAACACATCTAATAACTGTAAAATACTAAATAAATCTAGAAAAGTAAGTTCGGTATTTCACAGGTTATATAATATTGCAATCTATTTATGTTTAAGCTACATGTAATGTATAATGGAAACACATTTGGAGGTATAACTCTTATTTTGGGGATATAGGGGATATGCTATAGTGTTTGGTAGTTTTTACCCCTTGACTTTGCTATTCGTCTCGTCTTAACTTTATTTCAGTTAAGTTAACTTCGTTTTGCCTGTTGGGTGTTAGTGAAGTTGAGTTTGTGGGAGCAAGGAGCAAAGGAGTAAGGCATTGAGTGATGACTTCAATAACAAGGCAAGTTGATGGGAAGGGGAATTCCCTCACAATATTTCCAGCTGTGCTCCTTGTTGACAGCACTCATTTTGCATGCACACTTTTCTTCCCTTCCCTACACCACCAGTGCAAGAAGAAGTCATATATAAGTGTCTTATGTCTAATCGTAAGTAAGAGAGGTATCTACACCTATTACAGTCTATATTCTCCACTCTACACTAAACTCAAGTATTATTTCCCTCGATATCTCTACAAAAATACAATCCCAAGTAGCGACACTTGTATGCTTTTAGTTTTGGACGATTAGGTTAGCTTCTATCGTTGTTACCCTTTACTTGATGATATTGCTATTGCCTATTGATGGCAGACGAGACAACAGACAAGAACTAAAAAATATGTCCGTGAACATTGTCAACATGTTAAATATTTAGGTTATACAATAAGTTCTAAGAAATATTATAATAGTAAAATTTGGAATGATGATCTAGAAATAAGTTTTAGGATAGCTGAGCTCTATAAGAGAGCGTATTGTATAAAAAGCAACTTTGGTCATTGTAGTACTTCTGTTAAGTGTAAGTTAGTTAGTACTTATTTAAGTAATATATATTGCTCTGCTCTTTGGTCCACCACTAAACAAATATTTAACCGTGTTAAAATTTCCTATAATAACTCTCTTAGAATTATATTTTACAAAAAACCCTCCTGCAGCATGACTGAACTATTATTTAGATTGAGAATCCCTTCTTTCAATACTATTATACATAATGCAAAGGTATCTCTAAAGACTAGATTAGCTTCTACTAATAACTCTCTCATTAAACATTGTCATTCTTCTTTCTGACTTCCTTGTTAGTTCCTTAGAATTATGCATTTAACATGGTGCTAACTAATGTAATTAGTGTTAAGGTTTCCTTACATTTGTAAGTTTGGATCAGAGCTATTGAACATCTTTTTAGCGTAATGGTCTGTTGATGATTTGATAAATTACACTTCTCCACAAAAATGTTACAATCTTTTTTCTACCTTAGGATAAATACTACATTTAAGGTGCAATGAAAGTCATCGCATCATTAAATTGTGTATTATTATCAATTTATTTCGAGAATTACTATTTTTGAGAACATAGTTGTGTCTCCAAGACCTGTTTTGCAAGTAGAATAACATTTAAATATTTACTCATGTAATTATAATCAACATTTTAGTCATAACATGTTTAGTCCATAATGGTTTTAGGCTAAACGTTAGCTGGCAATTTTTGATGACTTGTTTGTCGGTAAATTTTGATTGGCCTAATTTAGTGTAGAATGTAGAAGTAGTGCGTACCTGGAGTTAATTCTCCATTTCCGTAGCTTTGGTAGTCATCCAACTGATGAGATGCCTTATGATGCTTGTGCATGGATGCATAATGATGATAATCGTTATTTCTCCCATAGTAAAAATCTAGAAAGTTAAAAAAACACTGTTAATTACAAAATTTACTTGGTTATCTTATTTTAGCTTAAGATAATGCGATTTAAATACTTGTTAGTTGATAAATAATCGATGTGACAATTTGTAGGCAAAATCTAATACTTTAAAGATTTGATATTTTTTCTGCTTTTCTGTTAAATAAAGCATTTTATTTGGCACAAGGAAGTTTTGGGAGTGTAACAGAACTGGTATTTATGTATACCTACCTACATATGCGTACTTAGGAGTTAGGACAAAATAATTCTACCAAGTGCCCAATAAATTAGAATAATGGCAGAATTTGAGACTTGAGTTGGTTTTGGCTTAGACATTTATTCAGTGTTTCGTTTCATTGGCATTGACTTACGAGTAAGGTGCCCCAAAAGGTTATACTGTAAATATTTATGTATACCTTGGTATGGATTGGATATATACGTGACGATACTGTAAACGATACTCCGTGAAATGCGTGTTGGCTACACTTTATGCGTGCGTTTTTAATATATTACAGTTATTATTACATACACTACTTGTATTTATTGCTCCCCTGGATAACTTTAATGCTTATGTTTAAGTCTGTTAATTGCATAGTCTAAATCAAGATACATGAACCCCACACAGTGCTCTAACGCAATTCCTTCCTTCACAAAACCCAAGCTTAACCTTTAATGTCTATTATTACTGTTACCAAACTTATTTTATCGTAACGAAACTGAAACTACAAAGCTTTGGGCAGTCCAAACGTTTCTCTCTAAGTAAATATTCATGCAGAATTTTATTGTATATGAAAATATGAATATATTGATATATCGCCCAAAGGAATATATTCGTACACTAAAGTAATCCTGCTGAAAGACAAAAAATACCCAACACCTAAACGAAATATGTACAACAAATTTTTCATTCTCAATATTTCTCATTTACCGGAATTTTACTAATAATTTTCACAAATAAACTTTAAGCTGCTATATAATTTAGCGGAAACCACAAAGCAACGTCAAAAATTAGTAGCAAAATAAATTACAATTAAAATAGCACCTGACTTATGAGGTATCTGTAGAATTTGTTATTCTTACAATTCTGTATTTTGTTGAAGAAAAAGAAGAATAATACTAAAATTGTTGAATAGAAATTTAAAATTGCACACTGATAATTTAGCAAAATAAAGGAGACATATATGTACAAATTACAGTATGGTACTGTATGAATTGTATAAAGATAGAAATACTTTTTAATTCGAAAATATCTACTCTGAAATACGAACTCTGCGGAATACACGTGCACGTGTACATATAGGAGGGCTTAAAATATAACAAAGGAAAGAAAGGAAGATGCGAAATGATATTTTGTTGAAGTGACTCGACCCCCTACTAACCACTCTAGTAATTTCTCGTGAGGAAAGTTAATCATTTGAAGCAGGAAACGCTGAGGTCTCTCTAAGTGAAAGCGAGAAGGGGCCATCCGCATCCAATGACATGTTTATAGTAAACTACATGTTACAAAATTTCATCTGTCTCAGTGCAAGTTTGTAATCTGTGCCTATAGCATCCTGTTCATGTGTACTGTATCATTTTGTACAGAGTACAATAACCTTGTATGGCTTTATATAAGGTATTCCTAAAGACAAGAGCAAGAGCATTGAAAACTTTCTCTAATTATATCTCTGAACCAGGAGATATATTTAGAATTTAGTGGAAACCAATCTTTCAACAGAAAACGACACTTTATTCATTACAAAAGTGTTAAGTTGCAATCTAACGTAAGTAATACAATTTAGATAGTAGTTTACATGCATGTACTGAAAGGCAGGACGAAACTAAACATTTCTTAAGCTTACTAGACATGTTTACGAGAACTTTTAATACCACTACTGATTACCACTTGGCAAAATGAAGGAAAAAGTACACAGCCTGTGCTGAAATGCAAACCTGTCAATAAAATAAACCACTTAGGGTTTGTACTCTAGAAGTTTACAATTTTCTGCATCAGTTTAGCATGTTCATGTTTAAACATGAATAGTTTACGTTTACGTTTTGGTTTTGGTTTTACTCAAGAACAGGCGACTTTACTTAAACTTGAGCTCTGCACAGTATCGATGGTGCATAAACAGTATAACTGCAAGTAGCTGTCATGTCAGGTTGGTGTGACGAAATGAAGGTCTTGACAACAGCTTGAAATGAAGGGAGAGTAAGTATTAACGCTACTTGAGAACCACAAAACAACTTTGTAAATATCTGCTCACGAGTTTACCACTTTCGAATACTCAAAATTGCAGTAGATTGTACTAGGTATTATTAACTGTGAATTTAATTAGACGAGATATGACAAGACAGCAACGAACGAAAACGAAATGAAGGGGGCTACTGACACCGACTGGAGTGACAGGTCTCCAAATGATATTTCTCTAGCCGCAGTGTATTAGTTTCTAACTTCACAGCGGAATTTCATTATTATTACCACTAAAAAATTTATATATACGTAAAATGCATCAATTATTGCATTCAATTAAAAATGCATTTTTCACACTTAATTACTTGACAAAAACCTAAGTACCACTTTTAGAAATGCTTAAAATAATTAGAAAATAAGTTTATAAGTAACATCTAACTAAAAATCATTTTTGTAAGATTATTACAATTATAAGACAATGAGTATTTATTTTTATTTTGAAAAGTTTACTACGCATATCAAGAGTTTACAATGCAAATGTTGTTTAAAAATAACAATAGGACAATTGTACATGAAATTGGCCCCAGAAACCGAAATTGACAATACATGTAAGTACTACGTTAAATATTTGATTTGTTTACAACAGTTTCCAGCAACATATATGTGTGTAGTCATAATAGTTTCTCGACATGACACAATAATGGTCGCGAGTTAAACCTTAAATGGGTTAGAACAGAGTGTCCCGTATTGGACATAGGATTGCATTAACAATAAGTAAAATAAAGATGAGTCACGCTGACATTAGAGTTGAGTCTTGCTTTGAAGCTAACACTACTACTTATTTAATAAGAGACAATGGTGTAGCCTGGTGAGACTAAAGTGAAGAGAACAGTAGTGGAAGACATAAATTGAATTTCTGGAGAATGCGGGGCAACGGCAGTGGGGCCAGGCCAGCACCGCTGGAAGCGAGGCGAAAGCAACACTCTCCACAGTGGGAGTGCTGGAACCGTTTTTTGGAAAAGTTTATAACATAACGAAGTTGATGTAGGGAAGCTGCAGAGTTCAGTTGACTTATTGCTAGAAACTTGGTTAGAGTTAGACCGATGGAAGTCATGTTGGGTGGCGAAGACAACTTTCTCTATTTTGTGCATGTGTCGAGTCATAGATCCAACCAAACCGAACAAAAGCCAACCAAAACAGAGAAACGAACGTCATGGATGGAAAACTAGGAAAAGTATGTTACCGAATTGCTTTCAACTCATTCCGTCCCCCTTTTCTTCTCTTCGTTTAGCCCCCATGTATGTATTGCTTTGTTTTATTTAAACAAATGTGCATATGATCACAGGAACAATACGATAAGTATGCATCTGTAGTTTTTTACGCTTGAATAATAGTATGGGAGTGTTTTCCCAGAATTGCATCCAGTTTTCAATATACAAAACCATTTAACATTTAAAAGCAGGGGCAACGGGAATACCATGAACAATAACAATGAATACAGGAATTTTAAACAAAATCCCATGTTTTTGTTATAATATATGTATTACTACAAGGGTATTGGTTATCTACCCTACTTTTACTGGATTAATTCCCCCTTAAGCCAAAAATCCCCCGGGGGAGTGTTTTCACTGAAACAGAAAATTCTTACATAGAAATAATAATTCCCCTATCGAAATAATTCACCTCTTTTCTGCTTTACAGTATTCCTCCTCTAAGTGAAGGGTCTATGTTTATTTGTCTTCTGTGTAGCCGAAATGCTGATTGGCTTAGAGCAGAAAGGGCGCAGACTTCTAAAAAGTTCATTATTTTTTGTGAGAACTGAAATTCTAATATATTTTAAAGAAAGAATGTAAAAAAGACACTAATTTTAACTGTATTTAATTCTTCAGAGAAGAGAAAGTAAATTTTTTTGAAATAATAACCCCGGGGGCAATAAAACGAAAATCTAAAGCGAGGAAATTGAAGAATATTACCCCGGGTGAATAATTTTTGTAAATATTAAGTAGTAAGTGTTTGTATATTGTGGAGCAGTGTAGGAAGTAGGAGAGGAGAGAACAGTATTTTTAATAAATCACGTCAGCATGGAAAATTGCATTCCACGTATATGTATGCGATATACCTAAGTAGTGAAGGAAAAGTAGTTTGAGTTTGAATTTAAAGGACGGGCTCTCATGTCAAATTCAAAGTTACACACACCAACATTACGACACGTTACGAAGGCCTCCTCTAGTTTATGTTCTGCGAGAAAGCCCATTTGCCTTTAACTCATTTTTGATTCTGGTTTCTTTTGCTATGAAAGTTATTTCAGTAACACTGGCGTAATGTAAGCTAACCTAAGTTGCCATCCTAGACTACATTACTCTCCGTTACTTTCTCTTGTTATGCACTATGCTAGAAAACTTATGCAATTTTACATTACTTGCTCGTAAATGTCTATTGCGGGAAATTTCGCAAGTTTGCAGAATTGTTTCGCTCGCCTAGGTTCCCTTACATTTCACAAGGAATTTACGTTTAAGTACAAGTCAAAATAGCAACCAAGTCATATAGTGTACTAGAGCACTCTGGATATTATAATAAGTATGTGTATACGTAATACATACATATAAAGTGCATACACACATAAAGACGTGGAAAGAGTCTCGCTTAGCTCAGCTTCAGCTTACTTATGAATCCAAAAGCCCATCAGAGCAAACCAAACCGAACCAGGGCAGCCAAAGCTCTGCTTAAAGTACACTGAAGTAAAAATGTTTCTCTTGTCGATTTGCATAAAGCATTTTCCCCTACTATGCAACGCAAGAAACCCAGAAAGAAAAGAAAGCTTTTTAGTCGTTTTAGAGTTTTCTGATGCTCATACACATTGTACATACATACATTAACATACTTACACTTCCAAACCAACTCCTTTCACACAGATACACTTTCACTGCACAGGTTGTCTTTTCCTATACCCAAATTCACTCTATTGTATAACAGTGCCTTCCCTCCCAACACTATATCACATTATCCTACATTTCCAAAGCTCATGCTAAACCACTTTGACTTTTTCCACCTAACTCGTTTCCCTATCGCAAGAAAAACTATGCAAATGCTGCGGCCCAGCTTCACATTCCATATTTTCTTTGTAGTCTAATAATTTTCATATCTCATAAGAACCAGAACCTCGCCAGTATCTCCTTTTAAGATTTACTTCCACAAATATAACTGTAAACAACGCAAACTTCATTTCCTGTATAAAATACAGATAATCTCTTTTACACCTTAAGGTACGGAGTTGTCTTTCGCAGTATTCAAATTCGTACTCCTTAAATCACAAAGGCCTTTATCACAATCTGTCCTCCTTACTATCCACAATATTTCAAAAAATATAAACTTTTGCTGAGTAACTCAGTTCAGTAAAATTGTAGTTTCCCAACGTTTCATAGCAATCCGATACATTCAACGATCTATTGACTTACTTAGAGCACTTACATTAAAGTGCACCACACCCCTTCGGAGATCTTGTTCGGATGTCTCAACTACCTACAAGAAGGAAACACCTACAAGAATGATAAGAAGTTTTCTTCTTTTTATTTCTTATACAATTTATTTTTTGAATTAATGTTAAATGTACTTTACGAAGTTGTTTATGAAAGATTAGTCAAAGATTTTATAGAAATCAAAAAAAAAAACTTGTATATAGATCGTTTTAAGTTCGATTCAATATAATATGTGAAAAAGAAAGAAATCCATCTTTGAAAATCTACAAATTGTAACGGATTTTCCTAGAACTCTTTCCTGTGTTGTATTTCTTTGTTTGGGTTTGGATGAAGTGAACTGCAAATGTATAAAAGCATTCCTTTGTGATACACTTTTAAAATCCAAATGCAAAGGTATACTTAAAATCTACGCTACAGTGGCAAACTGAAGGGTAAAATTCTGCTTCTAAACCAATGTTACTCTTTGCCGCTAATGCAAAAGTCAAAGGAGCTTTAAGTGCTCAATGCCCACTTTTTGGTAACCTCGTGTAGTATTTTTGGGATTTACTGCTTTTTCCGACCAGGATATTTTATTATATGATAGAATCTTTAGGGAAAGGCAAATTTGAGGTCATAACTGTTTTTACCTTTTTACCAGCTGCTGTGACACGAAAAACAAAAGGATAACTGTAAAGTATACATAGGTAATCAACTTTTGATGAAAGAAAATAAGGAAGGCCATTTCTTCAGCTAAAGCCAAGCCCAAATTCATAATGCACCATTTCATTAGGCAGTAAATACATAAATAAAGAATGACTTAATGCAGCGGATTGCTCCATATAACATGAATTGGGCGTATTTCGGAAACTCTATCAGTAGTTCAAATTGCTTGTATTGAATTCAAACACGAGTGCGAGGTATCATCTGTCAACGAAAATACCTTAAGGTTACCTTGCTTGGTATGGCAGTTCACATGTAGCACATTCATATACAGAACTTGAATGTTGAATGGAATTGACATTTTATAATAGTCATGCACCTTTCATGGAATTCATGGCTTTTAAAATTGCCTTACCACATGTGGTCTGTTTGATATGATCTTTCATGGCAAAATTATTGCCTTCATTGAAAATAAAATGGATAGGAAAATGGGGGAAATGTTACAATGTGAAATGCTTTTCTGCAGTAAATGCAATGTCATTATCTATTTCTGTACTGTTACTGTTACATTACAGTACTTAGTACTGGTAAATACTAGTAATTAGTAATAAAATGTTTCCGTAGTAGTCACCAGTGGCATTTCCTTCATCTACAGTTCATTTTGTGCCTAGGTGAACGTAAATATTTTATTCGCAGTTCACTTTTTTGCTAAGACTTTCCATTTTATTTAATAATTACTTTAATTACCTCGTGTATACTTTAGTTAAACATATTTTTGAAAGCTGTATACTTAATTACACACAAAAATACTATTTTTGCTATTTATTCACAAAGATATTCAAAAATGCTGCCACAGAAAGGTAAAATGTATTTTAACCGCAGTGGCAAATAGTTATTTGAAGTTTTTAGTAAAAATCGAGATTTTAAGAGGAAAGACCCTCGTGCGTGTGTCCAAGTGTCCACTACCTCAAATCCTGTGTTCTCTATATTGTGCGCTACATGTGACTTGACTGTATACACATACGCAGAGCTAATCGAACGGGAAACGAAACCAAAAAGGCAATTCAAGTTTAGTCAGTCGTTCGTTTTAAAGGTTCCGTTGCCGCTTTGCCTTAAGCGAACCGTAACGCAGCCAAAGGGAATAAAGGACAGGACAAATAGATATGAATAGCCAGATAGTCAATAAGT
Source organism: Yoshiicerus persimilis (assembly GCA_020352615.2). Classification (NCBI taxonomy): domain Eukaryota; kingdom Metazoa; phylum Arthropoda; class Collembola; order Entomobryomorpha; family Tomoceridae; genus Yoshiicerus; species Yoshiicerus persimilis. Next base: position 18,535,001 of record CM036944.2, on the reverse strand, counting down.
ACTTTCCCATTTCTGTTAGTATTACGTGATAGGATGATAGCACACAATATAAAAAGAAGTGTAGTATAGACTTTCAGGTTGTAAATATAGGTAATTGATTTACTGTGCATATTTTCTTTCTCGAGGAGAACCCTAGCAAAGGCAAAGCGTGACCGCTCTAAAGTAACATGAATTGTCCTGCAGCAGTTGTCATACATTTGACTGCTGCTGTCAAAACAAAATGCATACGTATAACATTATTACCTACAGTTACATATCACTACATACAAAATCCATACGTATGGTTGGTAATGTAATTAGATGTATTTGTGCAGGTAATTAATCGTAACGAAAGTATTATACTTCACAAATAGTAGAGAATAGGAGACATTTATGCATTGCTATTAGTAAATATGCTTGCTAATTGAATAGGATGGTAAAAACAGGAGATACTCAAATTTTAAATGTCATTGGACCTATATGAAATGCATAGTCAATTAAATTCTTGGTTGTTTGTGAGTATGATATACAATGTATCTGCTAGAGTATGTTATAAAAACATAGTTTCCCTGAACATTGCATTATACATAGATATTGACTATGACAATAGTGTTGTGATATTCCATGCTGTCATCGAGAAGGAAGTGAAAATGAGGAAAGTGTTGGAGAAAGACAGGAGACCTGAGTCATTTTAATTTCCATGCTTTTCCTTTTCACTTGAATTGAGGTGAAGGAAAGAAATGGCTCGCATAGAAATCGAGTTGTGCAGTCAGTTAGGAAAGCAAGGAAAGCAAACCAGTCAATTACGCTTAGTGAGTCCATTCAGTCTTATCACTTGATGTCATATGGTATTGAATTGAGCCATTTCCCTAGGACAGACTTCTGCCTTATCTCTATCTTCATTGCAATACATTTTATGGACTTTATGGACTCCTGCTTACTCCGTATTACATAATATATACATAACTCTATGCCTCTTCCCCATTATTGTTCCCACCCAATGAATATATACATTTCCACCAGCAATGCCCACAATGTCCGACTATTTTGATTGTGTGAATCCTTAAGTCTGTCCGAAATGCCGACTGTCTCCTATCCTATCGGCTCACCATTGAAATTATTGTCCAGCTCTGTCCACTTTCGTTGTTCGGGTGTCTGCCTTCTGTCCAACTCATATGAAATGGAAATGGAATGAAATAAAATGTCAGCTATGGAATCAGAAAGCCTGTTCCCTATATTCAGCATTGTATTCCTGGAGTATAGACGCATAAAAGTTACTTTGTAATACGATATGAATGATAAAGCGTAAACACTTTTGATTGGATGGGTTGTAATGGAGTAATTATAATGCAGACCACACTAATGACCGTCACAATATTGCTCATTTTGTTTTGTTTACCCTTTTCGATTACAAGCATACACACTTTTATATTGACAGGTCGATTAATTAAATGATATCGTCGAAAGTGAAATGAGGGGGAATATTTGCATTCTCTTTCTATTATTACTACGCATTTTTAGGAAGCTATGCAAAGGTTGACAGGAATATTTGATTTGATAAAGACCAAATGAAGACGTAAAATTTTTTATAAATTGTGTGTCAGTAGTTACTACTAGTAAGTATGGGGTGAACTGAGTTTGCTTCATATATCTTGCAAAGCTGTGTCAATAAATAAATCCCTTAGGAAAATTTATGTTGATTAGAGTGAGTACGGAAATAACGAAATGGCAAGCTATTGGGAATGAGAAATAAGGTAAATAGTTAAATGCAGTAGTAAATATAAATTCGAGTCAGCAATTTGATGTAAATAAAGTGTGGTAGTGGAGCAGTGGGGAAAAGCGTAGGAATTTGATTATCCTGGGTAAAACAAACATCGCAATGCGTATTTTTCCATCGATACCGGTTTTGAGAAAAACGTAATAGGGAGTTTGGTTTGGTTCTCGTTATTTTCTTAATGGTGTGTGTTGTAAGTAGATATGTTGGTATTTTCAGTATTTTGCTCGAGTTTGTAGTAAGTTTTAGGTAAACCGTGCATTAAGTCACATAAGGAAGATGTAGTGAAGTTTTGCTGAAAATGGTGCAGTGTGGTCTGGCGGATTTGTATATTCTGCGGAGTGGATTAAATATAGGTCGTGCTAACCTAGGTAATTTAAAGTATTCCTTGTTCTGGTAAGTAGGTATGTTACGTATTAGCAATTCAAAGGAAAAGAAATGTGTGTGGAGGCATGTAAACTACATTCTATGTGCATACACAATTCAGATATATGGTGCATTCCTAAAAAGGTAATATAGTTGCATAGGATGCTACTTACAAGTTTATATAATGAGTTGGCTACGTGATCGGTGCTATAAGTTTAGGGATATGCATATATTAAGATACATTTTAAGTTTAAGTTTGAGTTGGGTTAAGAATTTCTTATAAGTGGAGAAAATGAAAGGGAGTTAGTATAGGAAACCAAAGGAGACCCGACCACAAGCGTCTTGAGGACGAAAAAGAGTTCAAATCAGCTTAATTACTCGAGACACTTAAGAGTAGAGGGGAGATTCAAACTTTTCTTTTCTCTTGACAATTCCCAGTCACTAATTTTCCTTTTGTCTTTAAACAACTCAAAGGATTGGAAGCGGAAGCTTCTTTTGTCTTGTTGCTTGTCTCCTTTCGTTTGTCTTTTCTCCAGCCTATTTAGCTAATTGCATGGCAATTGAACTCAGATATTCCTATAATGTGTATAACCTGCATTCTCCCTATACACTCATATTTATATCCCGAATACTACGATACTCATGAAAATATAAGAATTTTTAAATTGCAAAAATTACTCTTATGTCTATATTTATTCAAATAATTCGGTATACTGCGGATATAATGGTTTAAAATATTTTGCAAAAAAACCTAAATAGCAAAAAATTTTGTAAACAAAATAGTATGTACATCAAGGAGTATGAAATATTGAATTTCCCTTACCATCAGGGAAGCCCAGCACAAGTTGACCTAAGCAGCCGAAGAGGAGAATTCCCAAAGATGTCCACAGAAAGGAAATTTTCTTTTGAGGCATGTTGCTGAACCGAATTGATATTCTGAAAGAAAAAATGCTGTTTTAAATTTTACAGAATAATGTAGCTAATAAAATAAGCTATAGTTAATCTAAAATTCTAATAAAATTCGTTGAATAAAATTAGGGAAACTAAATATTGACATATTATAAAAAGACGACATTTTAAAAAATCGCCTGTTTTGTAATTAAATAATTTATTCCTTCATTGCAGATGAAAAGGCGGTTGTTTACTCCATGTAGATTTCATTTTCAGTCCTCATATTTAGTTTTGTTAAGAATGAATAGAAATTGCAAACGAAGTTATAAAATGAAATCTCTAGGCTAACCTTTGACTAGTAAATTGACGTATTTTAAGGTAGTGTACTAAGGATGACCTGAAAATCGATGATTTTGATTTGAAAGGTAAAGCTAGGAGTGTCCTTTTTTGGTAGTGTTGGTTTTAAATGGGGAATAAGAGTTTCTTTGTGCATTTAAAGCTTGAGTAAAATTGTTATCTGGAAAGTGATTACCATCTGTGATGTGACTTTTGGAGTGGCTGTAGGTTGTCAGAGAGTAAAGTAAGGAAAGAAGTTTTGGTATCTGTTTCAGTTTTAGTTCTGTGTTCGTGTCTGTGTGATCTATGCAATAACTCTTGGCTGTGACAGTGCTTTTTGTATTCGCACTTCTGTACTTACTAGTTTAGTTGAGTCAAGTCTACTTTAGTCTCGGTAGGATTTGCTTCAACTTTCCTCCGAGTCATAACATAACTGACATTTAGTACTCTTAGCAAAGTATAAAGTACGGATTGGGTATGCATTCGTGCAATTCATGGCAAAGTAGCGTGCACCCATTCCAATTGTGAAGAGAACATCTGTCCTGATATAAATAGTGAGCTAGAGTCGGCTTTGGACTTGAAGAGTACATATTTTTATATTTTGTCTCAAAACGGCGAGGAGAAAGTCCGTAAAATGCAAAAGATAGCAGGATGGATGCAATTGTAGAAAAGTTAAGAAGATTCATGTATAAAAATATGTTGTAAAGTATAGAGAGTGAGTGAACTCAGCAGTCAGTTGTAGTTGTAGTGAACTGAAGAAATAAAAATGAAAGTGAAACTACGGCAGTTAAAAGCTTCTGTGAAACTTTCCTTTGGGACTCGTAGCTTTAACTTCACTTACTTCTCCTTTACACAGTTTACTTGCTCTATGTACTTAGGTCTCCTATTCCACTTGACTTTCACTTGCTTTCTTTTCCTCACAACCAGCACTCAACACTACAGCATTAACAATAAGCTCTTTGGTTTCCTTACCTTAACTTTAGTTTTTACTCCACTTTTATATCAAATCCATTGACAGTCTACTCATGTGCATTCCAATGTAACCAAACTAAAGCACTAGTTCCTAATGTCACTCCTATTTATAGCGAAACTACTCTTTTCCAACTTTTACCTTATTTCCTAGGCACAATCCTTAAGTACTCAACAGTTACACACTCAAAATACATTTACATACATACATTACCCCTTTATTCCTAACAATGCAAAAATACTTCAGGCTTTACTATAAATTCAGATTATTCTCTAGCTGTTAGTGCATACTATAGTTCTTAAGACTCTGTAACATTCAAAAAACAGAAAACTGTTCCAATAATTAACTATTTTCAATTACCAATCCAAGCGAGAGAAATTTCTTTCAAGCACAGCAAAAAATCTCTGAGCAAAATTATCGAAAACCGTTCCCCAGTTGTAAAAAACATAATTGTTAGTACATACAACCAGAGTATTACTATAAAATCTCCTCCCGCGACTTTTCCAACTTCTGAATTGGTCAATATTACTACAATTATTGCATTATTTGCTGAGAATCTCGTGTCTCGAGGTCAACTCTTTATTCTGAAGTCAAATTTTCGACAATCACGGTTGTATCCTTTAGGACAAAGAAGATAACCAAATATTTAATGAACTTTTAAATAGTATATCTCTGTTGAAATGAAATTTATTTTCGGAAAAATTAAATGCATCGTGGATACGTTGTAACTTTAAAATATTAGAATTTCTTTAAACCACATTTTAAAAACCTGTAGATGCAATGTATTATTTCTAGTTCATTTTACGTAAGCTAAATACATTTTTAGAATGCATAAAATGAGTGCAGACGAAAATATCCTTGCACTATCACAAAATTGTATTTTGGAACACCATGTCCTTGAAAACTAGAGAATTAATAAAAGATTGCAATCGAATGACGTCTGTTCGGTAGTAGAATGAAATGTTGATAGTTAAGCAAAAAAGCGTTCTTTCTCTGGCAGAATTGAATGAAAAGAAGGATGGTAAATGCAACGCTAAAAATAAGTATACATTTTCCCCTTGCAATTAGCGAGCACGAAATGTGTTAGATCACGGGTAAAATGACGAACTAGTTATTTTCGAAACATTTGTTACATGTGAAAACATTGACTATTCGTTTAACAATAGGAAAATGCTTTTGTTTCCCTACAGTTCGGACCATTCTAATTTTGTAACTGACGGCTAGAGAAAATGCGCAAATTTGAAATCTGTGATTGCTAATTGTCACGCACAGAATCGCTCTTGAATCGTCTACATATTAAACAGTGTAACTGAACTGTTTTAACAAAGGATAAGTAATTCAAATGTCTACTCTAACTGTATTGTATAAGTAGATGGAACTTGGAACGACTCTCCATATGTATTACAATTATAAAATGAGTCTACTCTTGTTCTAGCAAAGTTTTGTACATATGTAACGTATGTTTAGCTAGTAATTCAAGAAGTTTTCTACTATTAACACTAATACGGTGGCAATATACAGAGAATAGAGATACAGAGTGCAAATACTAGTAAAACCTTAGAATTCGCATTGGATTCACTATTTATACTTATATTACCTGTGTAGTTACTATGTACAGGGTTGGCCTTAAGTCACGCACCATAGGGAAATAACATAAAGTTTGGGCCAAAAGTCACGCACCATAGGAAAATGCATGTAAAGTTTGAAAATGTTTCTCAAATTGTTTGAGAAACATTTTTAAACATCGTACCTATTACTATTTCCCTATGGTGCATGACTTATGGCCAACACTGTACTATACCATTTCTGACATATATTAGGCACTAGATGCGGATACATTACATGTGTAGCAAATCCACTGTTAATCAAGTTTTTACGCGTGCATGCTTAATGCCAATTCCAATGCAGTGAAATATAAAACATTCCTTACTTTGCATGGCCCTATCTATAATACATATGATACTTTACACTGAGGCTTTGTTCGACTTGACATATCTGTCTAACAAACCTTTTCATGTATGTGTAGAGTTTACCGTGTGCCATATCAGCCTATAGCTATGTTTTGTTCTAGTTTAGTGAATGTTTCAGATAATTGCATTTGTCTCAGTAAAAGCTCAATGAGATTGTTACACGAAAATATGCCAGTGCTCATTTACTCCTGTACATTCGGTTGAAATGCAGTTACCTTCGCAAATGTGCTGTTATACTTCAATTTTGTAGACCGCATTAATTACACTTACAAATATACAACAGTTTCTCTTCATTTTTTATGCAGATCAAAAATTTAATTAGTAACCTTTGTTTTCATACTACAATACTAAACTAAATTAGTGTAATAATTGCATTGCCTCACTAAACTCACTAACTGATAATATAAGTGCAATTTTTCCTTTCTTCCGGGAAATACATAGAAACTAAAAACATTACAATACCTTGTCCATTTTCACTACTATAATTAAGGTAATGTAAAACAAGTATAAAATTTACCCTGCGGAACAGGGAAAAGCAGAATAAAAACAATTTCATGATTTTAGAGTTTGGGAAACAATAACAAGTGCTCATTATTAGAGTATGTTATCCATGAAAATGCAATGTTTAAAATATTTAATTAACAAGCCTTATCTAAATGAGCAGATTCACCATAAAAGACAATGGAAATGTCGGAAATCCAGTTTTCACTGCGTAAATAATATTTCTAAAATTGTGTGAATGTGCAGAAGTCTCGCAATGCAACCTATTTGTTCGCTGGTTTATTTCCATCTTCTATCCTTTTAAGGCAATAAATTTCTTTCTAGATTTTATTAGGATGTTTCTAATTTAGTTACATTAAAACCTTATTCAGAACTAATGCTCGTTGACCTGACTTGGATGAAATGTAAAAATGCGGAGGTTGGAACGTAGTGTAAATAGGACTACGATATAGAGTTTTAAGGATGTAGAAATAATTGCATTTTGCTTATACGTCTTTGGAGCCGAGTACAGTAACATGCAAAGTAACTTAATTAACCCTTTGAATACAGAGAATAAAAGAGCGAAAACTTGATTCGTGATTCGGCTCGTCTTTCACGGAGAATGATAAGAAATGAGCATGCAGAGGCAGAGAGGCACGAGTAAAGAAAAGAATCGAAATGATTTTGAATGATCAAGTAGAAACGGATGAAGTCAAGTCTTTTCATGCGAAAATAATATGATTCCTGAATGGAATATCAGAGTAGTGGAATATAATACTGCTTCACTCAAGTTTTCATACCGTTCTTTCTTCCACTGTAACAGGAAATTTTCTATGGCTCTGTCTACATTATCCTTAAGCACACTTTTTCACATTTCTAAATACAGGCTATAATTTCTTTCCCGATTGGGAATCTGACGCTGACAATGGAAGCAAACGGAGAGAAGCAGTTAGGCAAGTAAGTTATGTTGTAGTAACATAACGGCTAGGCTTTCCATGTTGAATCAAGGGGAGAGCAGATCCAAGAATAATACTCACTGAATTAAACTCAATGAAAAAGAAAAGAAAAAGTCAATTACAAAAGAGAAATCTCTTCCAAAATACTAAGGTATGCAGTTAACAGAAACTATTCTGCATTAAACACCTACACTACCAGATAAGACCAAGATTTACTACCAAATGAATCCATTAAATCATAACCTCCCTTTCCACATTATTTTCTAGTGCCCAATTTAACACACATAAACTCAACAATAAGCATATTAACCCTTAACCACAAAAGTGCAAGGTTTTTGTAGCACTATTATATTTAATAAGGATTTTTGACGTATTCATCATTGATGTAATCATTTGTTTGTAATCATTGATGTAATCAAAAATTTGTTTTTAGATTTAATGCTAATTGTTCTACATATTATGTCAATAGTAAGTTTATACATTCATTTAACTTATAAAAAACAGAAATTTGGATTCCACAATTTTTTAAATTTCAAAACATTCAAAATAAGGACTACAATGACATAGTAGGTTAAAAAATATGGCTGAAAGGATAAAATTTCTCATTTATTTCTCAGGAAAATACGATCTTTAAAGTTATACTTTATAAATACAAGTTTTGTAAATATTGCAATTCAGTTTATTGATAGATCCGTCAATTCCATCTTTTATTGTTGTAAAGCTTTTCCTTGAAAATTATTTTTGTGAATTGTAATCGTATTATTAATATCTATGAAATTAAACGCATACAATTCAAATGAAATTATTGTTCTTATCACTTAAGAAAAGTATGACTAATAGAAATGGAAAAATGCCATAATGAAAAGCTTAATAAAAGTAGCTGATAGACGTTTATTTGTTATTGCGGCGCAATGAGTTACCTCAGTTCAGTTGTTGGCGATTAGGTCCTACATTTGTGTAGAACATAAACCAAGAAAAGTAAATGAATGCTACCTATCCTACCCCTGGTCTCTTTGCTGCCATTAGGTTGTACCCCACAGGAGAAGAAGCATTTCTTGGTAATGTGCAATTCCCCGTTCGATTTAATGGCAAAACGGCTTCCGGGCAAGTTTAACTTCATACACAATGCAATTGAGGAGAAAGGAAAGTCCTTCCTACAATATATATCTGTTCTAGTATTACTATTACTATTTAGAGTATGCATGAGGCAGATAGAGTACAACAATGCAAGAGTGCACACATTAGGTATTAGCACATATAGATTATTCCACTTATAATACTAAAGCCGAATTCCCCATAAACTATACGACCATTCGAACATTTGAACATAGTTGCTGATGAAGCGGCAAAACGAACGAAACGAAAGTCATCCGGAAAGGGCATCAAAAACCTCAACCGAAACGAACCAAAATGCACCGAATCCCGTATCCGGTAAACTATTGGTTTCGTTCCTAGCCTCCGTCCACTTCACTGCAAACTCAAACATAAATGCCTCACGGTTTACTAATATATCCACTACCAACCCTAACTTATGTACATACTACCAATAATATACGCTCCACAAAAATCACCAACCGTAAGGGCCTTTCCTACGGAAGCTTTTTTCCAAAGGAATACTTACAGATAAAATACTTTCACTATTGCCGCAACCTTCTCAATTCTATCCTACCCTTTTCCTTACCTAACAATCGCAAATACTCCATAAACTCAAACATCTATTTATTGAGCAATAACACTCCTCCCTGAAAAACAAAGTAATCCATCTAACCCTTTTCCCAACTACTACAGTAAATATCTCCAAGAACTTTTGACATCATTTCATTCTTATTCCACCATTTCCTCTCTTACTTATCATTTACATACAAATTAATAGGTTAATAAAAACCAACAGTATTTAAACTCCTAGCATCACCAACTGTATTCTAAATACATATCGAAACCCTCATATCTTTTTAATATAAATGAGAATTCTATTTTTCATTCTATAAAATCATTACAAGGTATATACCAAATTCATTTAATTGTTTCCATCTATAATTTAAATCGTTTTCCATGTACTAAAACATGGTGTGTTCAGGAAATAAATGTTTCAAAGGTCAAAGAGAAAGGGTGATACATTTATTTGGCAAAGGCGTAAAAAATTGATACATATCTAACATCTGTTTTGGCTAGAAACATACACACCTCTAACAGAGCGGGTTCATTCATACATATAAATTGATCGATCTGTTTTTGGTTAAAGCGGTTTGCTTTTCGTATCGACATGGATATGACTACAGTTACAACAGAAGTGTGGTATGTGGGCGTTAGATTTGCATTTACATGTACACCTGTGTAGAAAAGGTGAGAAAGAAACAAATTCTATCTCCTTGCCAGAAACAAGAAAGCTTTCGCAAATATATCACCACTGAGGATCAAAGGTTTTGTCAATGGATTTATTTTTTAGCAAACCCACGCAAAAACTATTTTTATTTTATTTCGTTGCAGTTGCTTCATTTTAGAGTGTTCATGTAATATTTTATTCATTATATAATTTACTATAATAATTTGCTGTAGATTAAAAACAGAAAAGTAAGGTGCTTATTGTTTCTTATAATTCTAAAAAAAGTGTTCGTTATAAATCCCCTTATTACGTCAATTAAAGGACAGTATCATATAGTTGAGTCATTATTGGGTTTACTTTAGTGGATGTGTAACACTTTTCGTGTAATCTGACTTGAAAATCAGATCTTTGATCAGAGAGTGAGTTTTCGGAGGAATGTATCTCTTAGTGAAGGGAAGTGTCTGAAGGTATTCTGTGCTAAAATCCTTTTCTCATCTGTTCTGATGTACCAATCGAAGAGAATAGACTTTGAGTTGAATTCAACTGTCTGTATCAGATCAGTGAGTGTTTCTTTTTAGAGCGAAGCACTTACAATGTATGTATGTAGTGTATTATGCGTTGGAAGTGTATAATGGATGTATAAGTATATTACTACAGTAGTAGTGGCCAGGCCAGAGTGAGTGAGCCAAAGAGACTTGTCTTGAATGCTGAACATTGAAGAAAAAGAAAGTCTGAAGAATAGTTACATAGTTGAGTTGAGTTGAGCTGAAGTCAAGTTGACTTGGCGAGAAAAAAACTCAAGTTTACTTTTACTTTGGCTTGTCTTTACTTGACTCGACTTAACTCCGGTTCACTTGACGTAACATCAGCATCAGCTGTTCTGCTCCGGCTTCCTTCTTTTATTCTACTGCATAGTACATACCAGTACAAAATGCAAGTACGTACCACTAAGTACAGCGAGGTTCTAATATCACGCAACATGGGTACGTGGTGCTAAATTTTGCGACATAATTCTAATGCATATGTTTTTGAGCGGGGAAACACTTCAAGTATTTAAAAAACTGGTACCTATGTTGCGTGATTTAAGAACCTCGCTGTACTAGTCGTTTTCCAGCAGGGTTATGGTACTACTCCACTCCTCTATTCTACATATGTCTCCATATAGAGAAAAACTAAAGACGAAACAAGGAAGCTTGATCCTATCTGATTTGATCACCTTGGTTGTTAAGAATGTACATTTCTATAGTAATAGGTAGGTCTTACATGCATCAGAATCACACCCAGGCCAGAGTGAGAGAATATCTGTAGTGCTGTATTCGATTCGTTTTTCAGGAAATACGCAGTGTCCTGTTGGAGTAATATTGGTAATAGTGCACTTGGATTGGATTGGAATCCTGTACGCTCTGTAATATGCAGAGCAGCGATATGCATGCACGCCAAAGTCCAAAATATGCATGCAAATATGCACTAAAAAATTCCAAAATATGCAACTAAATATGCAAAAGGTTCTACACGTTTACAATAATTTCTTTTACATTAATTTAATTGTGTACATATTTTATATGAAACTACATGCATATGCGTTGTATACCAAAAACATATAGCTTTCATAATTTTTCAGTTTGATCTTCTAGTAAAGTGTAATGAGAAACGAGTGTCATTTCAATATTGTCCATTGTCATTGACAATCTTCTGTTGTGCAACAAAGATTTGTGCATAACTGAAGCTTCTTTCGCAGTCCACTAATGTTATTGGTGCTTATTTAAATGCTGCAATGATGTTTGGATTTAGCAGCTTTTTCAAAATGAAGCCATGTTGGCCATCTATAATATACCTACATACGACTAAGTGATACTTTAATGCGCATTGTATTGGGCGATATGATTACACATCTTAAGCGGTATCTAATTCTTTCCCGTTTAAATCACTCTTGCATGAACTTGAGTCGTTGTCGTTTAATGTTTTATAAAAATACAGTGCACTATTTATAATATTAAATTAGTAAATATTAATAAATATGTATTTTGCTCAAAATATGCACTAAAATATGCACGAATGCATGCTCATATGCAATTAATTTTAAAATATGCACTAAATATGCACAATGCATATTTATATGCGCAAATGCATGAAAATATGCACACATGCACTGAAGCCACAAATATGCACAGATATGCATGAACAAGTGCCCTTAAATCATCTAGTTTTGGCCTAAAACGTTGACATCCAAAGTGGGCATATCCTCAGATTGCTCACTGCAAACATGCATTTGCTTGCATATCGCTGCTCTGGTAATATGTAAGGCATGACATGAGTTGAGTTGACTTGGCTCGGCTTGGCCCAAATTGCTCACAATCCTTTGATTCCATCGGATTTGGAACATTGCACTCAGATACGTACGATAAGATTCAGCTAAATCCAAACCCAAGGCAAGACCGATAAGAAAACCCTAAAAGTGGCCGATCAATGTCCAAAGAAATTGGAAATTATTACTTTACAGCTGCTCCCGCATCTGGGGACTCCTTCACATCACACTCCTCACTCCTCTCTATCTACACTCAACCAAAGTAAGAACGCAAACCTTAACTAAGCAACCCAATATGATACCAAACCGATTCTTAACATCTATATTCCACCACCTACAACTTCCATTCATATTATATCATTCCATTTCTTTATTTCTAGTCTTAACAACAATTTTCCCTTATTTCAAACCAAATGTAACTACAATATGCATTTACCATTTAAAGCTACCTATAATTAATTTTATTACTCATTTTGCTAAAACATTGCTTAAAAAACCAAAAACTCCATACGCAAATTACAGCTGAACAAAAGTTAATTAAACAGTTATTTAATAATTTTTCAAGTATACGAAATATATTGTAAATAATTCATACAAAGGTCCAGGTTCAGACGAACCACATTTTGTTTCTTTGTGTTTTAATAATATCAGAGAATTCCATTAGAAGAGAAGTAGTGATATTTTTGAGGAAATGTGGCAAGGACTGATATTGAGGAGGATAGTGGAAATAATGTTTAAAATTTGCATTAATTATGAAGAAAGGCACTTAGGCCTATTAAATTTAGTTTGGATAGAGCGTGACTTAAGAAAGAAATTAGAATTTGGATTAAAATGAATAGTGGAGAAGTGGAAGGAGACACGTGCCCCTCAACTTGAACATTTTCCTAGATTTGATTTAACTTTGTGGCAGAAATCACATCACATCACGTTGCATTACATTACATTGGTTCACATCACCATAATTTTTCATTAGGCTGTTCTGTCGCTGGGTTGATGAGAAAGAAAAGAAAGTAAATGGAGGGGAGCGAGGCAGAGTGAATTTATATTTACAGAACTGAGCAGAGCAGATTCCTCGTAACTTTCGTTTTATAGAACAAATTAAAAGAGTCACCATCCAATCCGTCTCTCCGAGCGTTTTACATGTGTCCCGTAATAGTATACCAGTAGAACCGACTTGGAATGGAATCCAAAGCTATAGAAGGGTATCTGCTGCATGTAACATAAAACGGGTAGCCATAAATCTGTCGACCATTAAACGCCTATTCATATAATACATTGAGACATAATGCCAGGCCATACAGTACACACAGTTCTCGTGCAACTCGCACATACAAAAAGCCATAAAGAAAATCAAAGAGAGAAAAAATATGCAAATGCAAATCGCTCATCGCTCACTCCGTATTTTTCTCCAACCCTTTTTTGAATATTCATAATCCTTCTTATGTACTTTATGAGCAGAGAGCACATAGATTTCCCTCCCTCCCCTTTTGTTTCATATTCCTCTATTAGTTTTTCTCTCTTTTCTTCCGCAACTAATAGTTTGTATATAAAAGTTGCACTCTATGTATAAAAATACCATATACACTATATACCGTGTAAAAAGACAGGAAGGACTTAACTGGAAGGAAATTCTAGAGTCTACAGTAGTGTAAGTACATACATAGGACGAGAATGTCTATTGAATCCCTTAATCTCGATAAAATTGTTCCATTCCTTCATAAGTACAGAAAACACAGTGTGCAATCCTATCTGCTCCCTAGTCAACTCTTTTATAGAATCAGACTGTTATAGGAGTGAGATGGAAATTGGATATTTGTAAAAGTACATTATTATGTAGTAAGCACATGCATAAGCAATAAGCTCGGGAAAAGTATAGGAGTGGAGTGGAGAATTGCATTGCGTATGGATTACTCCATTGGTTTCCTCCAGTTGCACTGCATCCGCTTGGGTCTCAGAAGATAAACTCTGTTTGCACTACTATATTGAGCCATCACTTCACATCCCATTCCCATCACATCACATCACATCGCATCACACAAACAAAACACAGTCTAAAAGAATCTAATTCCCATCAACTACCAACCAAACGAAACCAAAGCTAAGGCACACACGAATAACACACAAACTTTCCCTTATCTCATAAGCCTTTCCTTTAGTTTACTTTACTCTGCTTTCCTTTGCCTACGAATATTTACTTTTCTTTACCTCACACAACAGAATACTTAACATATGCATAATATATATAAAACTCCTGTATATACTATACTATATTTATATACATTAAGTATTTAGTTACACACAAACTACTTTTAATGCTAAGTGTATATGAATTTTCTTACTTAGGCAAGACTGACACTTTCCATCTTAAATCTCCTCAGAGCTAATAGAATAGTTAACCCAATCTGAATATGTATAAGATTTTTTCATCATCTTGCGAAATTCCTGGCTTTGCTTTCTGTCCTTCTTTGTTGTTTTTTCTCCCCTCGCTCCCTCATCTTCTCTCCATTCTATTCCACATCCTAATCAATTTTTACGGCTTATTATCCTCCAGCAAACATATGCAAGAGAGTTACAGTTAGACTCCCATCATGGCCACGGTTCACTCAAGAGATATCAATTCCTGTGTAAACCAAAGCTAACCAACCAAGACACTATCTCTTCCTTTACACAAACTGTAACTTAGTTAATAATGTACTTTCCTATTAGTGTTAGCTATATTTTGGATTTTGTTATGATACGATTAAACACGCGACACTGCACAGCAACGCCCAGCTTTCGTCTCAAATCTTCCCCAATGCATTCCACAAGAGATCTGATCTGAGAAAGTTTTCTTTTCATTCTTTTATTCAATTCTTGGAGATTATTAGGCTTAATATCCAACTTGTGTGGTATGTACATACGGAAATTATAGTGAATATATTTATTAAAGAATTAAAAAGGGTTCCTATAGAGGGATAGTTAGTTTTAGTTACTTAAATGGGGTTTTCCCTCCTCTTTTGCTCATTGGCTATATGAAACTATTAAGGATATACGTTTTTTCTACATTTCTTGCAATTTTGTCAAGTCAAGGCTATGTGCATGTGCTTAGCCATAAAATGCACAATGGTTTTTATCTTTTATTACATTCTGCGTAACATAAGTAATATATTAGTACTCTCTTTGTGTTGAATATTATTACAAAAAGATTTTTGTCTGCTGAGAATCGTCTCGACGGACTAAATGTCTCTTTCTATTATTATTATTATGTATTCGCGAGCGAGATATAGAATATTATTTTCAACACTAGGAACCATGACTAGACTCATTAGTAGCCGAGAGAATAGTCAGTCACTAGTCACTAGTAGAAAGTCAGTGAAGCAATAGAAGAGGAAGCAGAGCATGATGAGAGACATTTTTAATAAAGAATTCACATTATGTTTTATGGAAATATTAAAGTACTTTTACTGTGGTGAGGATCGTTGGCTTTTCTGAATGTGGTTTCGTTTCGTTTCGTTTTACTTTCCATTTCGGCTCAGTTTTCCTTGCTTTGCATTGTGTAATGTAATGTAATACTTTAGAAACAGTGTAGAAGTGCTCCTACACTATACCATAATAACTAAAGTACTAACTATTACGATTATATTAGCCTAGCCGAGAGTTACAGCATAGCATTACAGATATTTGTGAAAAGAGACAAAATGCTACTTAAACCTTTCTATTCAATAGACTGATGGATACTCTTACTATTAGGCTACTTATACTATATATGTAATGTAAACTCCCTTTTCTAATGTATTGGCTCTGCTTTTGCTCACTATACATTTTATACTATTATATTACGTTACTGCATTAAGTACCCGGGTATGATTTGTGTCCCATGGTTTCTCCTGGGAAAGTAATAACCATTTTGACTATAATACTTACACAGTCATCAAGTCAAGTCAAGGAAGAAAAGTCTAGTTAAAATAAACTAAACCGAGTTTGAGGTCAACAGTCCGAGAATATATTACTTTATGAGTTTTTAATTATTTCCATTAGTTTCCTTCTGAATATTTATGAGGATTTTAGTGCATACTTCCTCTAAAAGCATTTATAACCGAGTAATACATAAAATACAAGATGCTAGTACCCAATATATATTCACTACCCCTGTATAACCCTTTTAGTTTGTAAGATTGTCATATTATACAATCTTTTCCCTTTTAATAGCATTGTAATTCAATGTAACGAATGATAAATGCTTCACAGTTATTAAAAACTGGTTTCCTATTATAACTAATGGTAAATTCAATTCTTCTAATGCAATAAATCAGACACAGTAAGTAACAGTTAACGTAATTAAGTTTTTTGCTGAACATGAACACAGAAATTACAGGCATTGTCTTTTTTCCATTCTGGACTAAATAATAAGCACGGGAGATGGAGGAAAGCGAAATATTGCGCAGAGTTCATAAATAAAGCCGATAATCTTTCCTTTAGCAGCGATTATGAGATTACCAGTGCAGGATTTATCTAAATTGAAATTCAACTGAAGTTCATTTCACAATTACTCTAATCTAATATACTTTTGGTTGTTAAGTGGACGGAACTAACAATAATGTTGACGTAGCTTACGCGTACACGATCCTTGTCTCTGTAGTACGTATCCCTTTGTATTTGCCTTGTGTAGACACACGCCCTCGTTTTGTTTTACATGACTAAGCTTCTAGGTTATTCATGTGTGTCAGGTCTGGTATGCACCCGGAATTACATTCAACATTACTTATGGATTCGTATGCGTGTATTATAAGTACTCAAGTATGGGAAACGCATCATTCGTCATGTTATATCATTTTCCTTTCCCCTGACGTGATGTGAAGTGATTCGATCACATCACGAGTATCTTTTCATATATCAATACCTTTATATCTTATATGCATTTGCATTCGTATTATTATCTCTATGTGGAACATTAAATATATATAGAAATCAACTGTTTTACTTCACTTCGTTCCTGGGAATGTATTTTCGTACTTATACAAGACAACAACATGCACGAAAGGAAGACCCTTTTTTGGTTGTGGTGGGTGCAATTGCAATCATATCGTACAACTGTACAATACGCAATATACCGTAAAAGTTCTTATAATATCCAGTCTCTAACCCAAAAGTGAATAATTTTTAGAACTTAAAAATACTATGTGCTTGAGTGAAAAATTTATATGCTTGAAACAATAAAACCCACAGAGAACTACATACGAATTTTTCTTTTCCTTTAAAGAATTATGGAGTAAAATTGTAAAGAAAAAAACTGAAACTCCTATATATATGCACTATAAACCAATATTTTATAATTGTGATAAAGTATTTGATATTTTAAGCATTTGTGCGAAACGCCTTTCTGCTTTAAAAATCAGTTTTTACTCTATTTTGCTGTAAAAATCAGTTTTTTACGCTATTTTGCTGTAAGAATTACTTTTTATTCCATTTTGAATTAAAAATCAGTTTTTTACGCCATTTTGCTGTAAAAATCAGTTTTTCATAGCCATGATAATTTCAGTACGACGGAAATTTTGTGACCCCCATTGCTTTTATAAATTTTACGGTGCGTAATTTGGGATAGTTTGTAGTGGGTAATATAATGTAATGTAGTGGTTCTGTAAATACACTTACGCATTACGGTTAGATGGATATTCAGATAGGAAAAGTATGATTCGGTCTAACTGGGAGTGACAGATAGACAGACCGAAACGTCAACGTTACATAAACCCAGAGCATTATTAGTACATACCCACGTTATGTTCCGTGTTCCTCTGTTGCGTAACTCATGTACCGATTTTCAATTCAGGTTTTTGTTTATTTCCATGTTGAATCCAATATTAGCTACTTGTGGTATTGGTATCGTGTGGTGCGTTACATTCGGATCTGACGTTCCGTCCGTGGGAATACGAGTACTCGCTCCATTTCATATATAATACATAGAGATAAGTAGATACAGTATAAAACAAACAGACACACACACCAAGCAATGTCGGGTAAGTAACTAATGAGAGGGGCAAAACGGATATGAATGGACTCGCTCGTGGTTGGTTTTACTTTTGACGGCTACCCTCACTCACTCACTCAAGCACCGGGTTACTTCACTTCTCTTTTATATTACTAGTATAACTAGTAGCCGAGTAGCATACTTATAGAAATGCTCCTCTCCTATTTATAACGTTTCAGAAAGGAACTCTGGATGTCACAATATTATATTGTAAATGGGTTTACTATTTTATAAAGAAAAAATTATGAAAATTCATCGAAATTTTGACTAATGATTTTCATGTGTAGAATATTTTATCAGCGTATGGCTTTGATTGGGTTGATCTACCTACAATTACGTTAATATTGACAAGTTCAATAAATCAGTAGTCGTAATAACCACTGAAAAGCAAAACAAAAGATAACCCCTATAATCATTTTGTGGATTTCATAATAATGATAATTACATTTAACGTTAATAATGTAGAATTTTGCAATAAATACTGTACAATATACAAAATTACACGTGGAAAACAAAGTACTGTAGGTACGGTAGAAAAATGATTACACTGTTTATAAAACGATATAAAACTATTAACGAACACAATTTAGAGGTCCTTAACCAGGAAGGGGACTGAATAGTGACTGGAAATGTGTTTATAATGGGGGAAAGGAAAAGTCAGGTCAGAAGAGACAACTTGCTATTAGTCACTCCATTACTTATTCATTTGAAATGAAAGTGGATCGTATCAGAAGTACAACACGGACAGGTAGGGAGGTCTCAGACTTTCAGTCTCGGTTAAAGTACCTCTTGGTTCTTTGTGTCTGTGAAGCAGAGAATATTGCCCAGTATATCAATACTATCATTATTAGTACGTACGTGAAGAGAAATACACCTCACAAGTGCTCAACAACGTTGTACACAATGTGTATATTTTGATGTCGCTTTTTGTGGAATAGTGTCACAATGCATAAGTGTTTCTCTCGTTTGAGCTTACTAAAATGTCGAGACACTTGACTTTGTTGTAAATATTGAATGTATGTACTATGGTATAATTATATGGGTGCATTAAGAGGAGAGGACACTAGTATGACTTACTCAGCAAACCAAACCAAACCACTTTGCTTTCTGTGCATGTTTGCAATACTTAAATTATGTATTCTATATTCTATATTCATTAGTTAGCTTTACATGGTATAACTCTTACGTAACTCCATAAGTACGAGTTTAGTATTCCTTTTAGGTTTTATGCAAAGTGTATAATGCTATTATAACTTGTGTTTCTGCTTTTACAATGGGTATAATCGTAATATAAATAAGGAAAGTGGACTGGACATACAGGAGTAGGACAAAGGTAATATAATTCGTGACGTCATCAACATAGAAGACAAGTTAACGTTTCTATTAAGTAAAAAGCTATAAAGCTAGACTCATAAATTGAAACTTTGTGTTGTTGCTAATAAAGTTGAAGTTGGATTGCTATGAGCCGCGTAACGAAGACTTGTCGACCCTTCTCGCATTAGCTTATTTCCAGTGTTCTGTGTAATCCAAAGCGGTGTGCCGTAAACGTAACAGTAAACAGTAAAAGAAGCGTATGTATCTATGTTAGTAATGTAAAGTAATGTTATGTTGCGTGTGTTGGTCTTTGCACCTAAAAAGTAAAGAAAGAGAGTCCAAGCCATTAGATGTCAAGTAAAGTCAGAGAAAGCGAGGCTGGAATAGAACCACATAATGGCTCCTTTCAATTTAGCCCCCATCTGAGGAGACATAATGACACAAGCTGTGAAGTAAAATAGAGCAGTCTTCTCCTAATAAGTTTACTTCAGCTCAACTCACTTCCCACTCTCTCCAAGAACCAAATGGGACGAGTAGCCAAACAAAACCGTGTTAACTCAAGTCAACCTATTTTATTTTCAGTCCACAAATGTACAAAGAGTACAATACAAGATCGTCTTAACAGAAAAACGGAAAGAGAAAGCAATACTAACTTTCCTCCTAAATGTAATACTAAAGTAGTAGATAAGTACAAGGTACTTATGTACTAAATGCATACAAGTATCTCGGAACTGAACACTTCTTATAGAAAATATAAGAAAAAATACTTTTACTATTGCCAAAAATGTATTTATATTTATATTAATGTAAAATGGAAGTATAGTAGTGCAGATAGAAGTTTGGCAAACTGATATATGTATGTACACTAATGCACAAAATAAGGAACAACAAAAGAAAAACACTAAAATAGAGTACAATCAGATCAGAGAATAAAAACCTAACTTGTATCTACAGTACACATTGCTGAAATACATAAATACAAGGAGACGGAACCAATTCAACCCTAAAAAGGTATAAACAAGATATACCTTCTTACTTGGACAACTAACTAAAGTGATGCTCACAACCAGGTAAGTATATCTATAGAGGGTATTCGTATTTCAGCTCTGTCCTTCTCAACTGTCTCTTGAAATCCACAGAATACTAAAATAGCTCTGACGGAGTGAGTGAGTCAAGAAAACTTTTCCCTAAAGTGCAATTCACTTAAGTTGAGTTTAGCACAAAAGAAAATATACATAAAGTTAACGTGTCGAGCCTTTCCTTCATTCATTCACAAACTACTTACAACATCACCTCTCTTAAACCCTTTCTTAGCCTAACCCGCTCACTACTCCCCAATTCACTTCAAATTCAACTTGTAGACTTAACCTTACCTAACTTTTGTTTGTCTCTCTCCTTTACTTATATATTTACAGTCAAAACCTCGTTGTCAATGTACTCAAGTACTTCCAAGTTTCCCTTTCTTTACACCCATCCTTAAATGAATCCTCTGAAATTTTTAGTAACACCAATCTTATTTACTATTTATTAGCTTCAATCCAATTCTGTTATGAGAACCCACAGAGTTTAGTGTCATTTCTTCATAAATTCGAACTGATTCGAACTGTAATGATAATGATTCATAGTGTTCTGAACCTGATTATTAGTTTTCCTATACCCGAGACGATTTTCTGGAATTATCTACAATTGATGTCAATTTAATTAATATTTAAGTTCTTGAATTTTTGCAACGAAGTAAAAATTAGAAAAATTAATACAACTTTCTGGAATAAAGGAAAATAAATTAGTGCAAAAAGTTCAGATATAGGTTACACTTCTATAATAAATCGTGATCTTTATTTCCCTTGCGTTTTTGGTGGTATTTGTACTACAAATTATTTGTGAAGTTAAGGAACTATTTGCATAAAACCGTATACGAGGAAAATGAGGCTAAAGTAAAAGTACCTTGTAGATTAGTATTAGAAAAGATGCATAATGAATGGATTTGTACAATGGGACTATTACTATTTTCCGTCCTTGAATGTCAATAGTGTAGTATCATGACAGTTAGGTTGTGTTTTGGGTTCTGTTTCGGCAACCTACTTTTGGGTTAGGTTGCTAATGTATTTATACACTTTTATTCGCTAACAAATAAATGTCAACTAAAAGCTTAAGAGGTTTTGTTACTGTTACTGTTACAGTCAGGAGTATATATGCAAGGAGACTGTTCTAGGAAACAATATGGTATTATCCTTGCGACCTATATACATAATATAATAGAGAGGTAATATAATACCTTGTGGAGCGAGAAGGGAAGATATATTGTTGGGGAACTGGAAAAAGATAGGAATGAGGCAAGAAGGCAACTGTTCGTAAATTATTCTTGAGAGCAGTCTGTTATTGTTTCTTGAGGGAAGGAAATGTCTGCAACTTCAATAATGTTAAATAAATATTCACTGTAGAATATAGTGGAATGGGCACTTAAGTACGTGGTGTGTGGTCTCGTTTAAACTACAGTACACTCCACATGCCGAGTTCAAAGTCAAACTATGCATACGTCTACTCCACTTGTTTAAGCCCTGTTCTTCTTATTTACGTTTATCTTACTCAAACTGACGCAACTAACCTTTGTGCTTTGACTTTCCTTTTACTTTTCTCTGTTTTCTCCTTTCACTAACTATTTTCACTACCTTTCTCCTATTCCCGGAATTCCTACGTAATCGATAACAACTAAAAAGCTCTCTTTATTACCGCTACGCTACATACAATTCACTTCAAGTAATTTTCCTACCCAAATGAATAAATACACAGGACAGCTAGCAAAATTCAATTTAAATTCAACAAATCCATTACCTCTTCTACTCCACTGCCCACTGGGAAACCGATCAGATGGACTAATGGATTATGCAATGATTCACCTCTTCCTCATGTCAACCTACTTTTATAATACTTATGTACACATCAAAACCCATCTAATCCAACATCATATGGGGACAACTTTACATGTCACATACTGTTTTACTTTTCCAATACAACCACAACTTTGCTTTTTAAACAATCTACAACTACTAACTACAAAATAAAGCACGACCCAATTAAACAAGGGCATACCTTTTATTTTGACAGCAAAATAAATAGAATTACCTTCTCAATCAAGTGTAGGTAAATTGAAAAAGCGAAATAAACTTGTCACAACCTTTTGCACAAATTTTATACCCTAACCTAGCCTAAAATGTAATACATGGGTTCACATTTTCTACGACATTATTATTATTCCTTTTGTTATCAATTTCTTTTATTGTAAATAATTACAGATGGTAGTTTGGCCTATGTGCTTATCATGAAGTTTTGAATTGAAACAAAATTTCACATCTAAGCATATGTCAAATTATTGATGCTCTAAACGTTTCGAATATTACATTACAAAATTTTTCACTGAATTACAAATAGTCGAAAAAATTGGCTTGACTTACAGGAGGAAGCGAACATACAGTGTGTTAAAAGAGATAAGAATTGAAAATTTAACATTTATTACAGTTTGGAACTACGTAAGGATAAGAAATGATGGAACATGATTGAGAAATATGAAAGAAGTTGTGGAAATGAACATTAATTTCCCTGACTCATTTCGTTTGCGAATTCTGTGCATGTGCTTTGAGAGTAGTTTCTCTTTTTAGTAGTGCTATTTGGATATAGTATGAAAAGCATAGTTTTGAAATATTGCTTATAGAGATGTAGTGATGACAGAGTTGGTTGACTTTGACTGTGACTTGAGAAGTCTGAACTAGGTTTCATTTCATTAGGTAAACGTTAACAGTTGCGATGGATATTGCGATTGCGATTGGTTAGTGAAAGGATGTTGGTGGAAAATGTTGTAACAGGAATTGTAAGTTAAGCCTGTAAGAGAAGTGAAGACAGTGATGATGTTGGTTGCTACTACGAAGAAGAAGAAGACAGTTGATGATGAAGAGAGAGAGAGGATAGTCATTGAGTCTTGTGCTGAGTGATGTGATGTAATGCAATGTAATGTAAGGTAACTAGGAGAGTCAAAGTGAAAGTAGGAAAGGAATCTTCTGAATATAAAAGTCTAACCTTTTAGTTAGTTATATTAGAATTACTGGCGAGAAATAAAGGGAAATCTTGGCTTCTCTTTTCTTTCAGGCTCGTTTACTCGTCCTTCCTAACTGATATCTACGATCTGCAAACTGCCTCTGTTCTTTCCTTCTCCCTGGAATGTCTTATGGCTTCTTTATCTTTACTACGAGTATTGACTGTTCTGTTGTACATAACAGAGCTACTCAACTCTCACAGCTTTCTTTCACTCTCTCCGTCTAGTCTCTAATGGGCTCTGACTTACTCAGTCCATTTCTCCACAGTCTTCTTCCCTCTTTCTCCAGAACACTGAAACCGATCCAATGCACTGACTTCCCTTCCTTCCTTGGCACCAGCTTGTCTAACGCATTTCTTCTCTCTTGATATTTCACTATCTACAAGAGAATGTCTGATTTCTTCATAAAGAGATTTTTCCAGGTACTTATCTCCTATACAAACTCTATACCACTACTAGTATTTATTTTATATGTTAACTTTCGGTCTGGTCTGGTGGTGTGAACAAAAAATTCTAGTCCTCTCTCTTCTTTCTCCACACTGTTTATTTATTATGTGATACAGATAGCAAACCATTACTTTGTTCTTTGAATCTAGATTAGACATACATATAAAAATGTGCAAGCTTTTTCCAATTAGGTATATAGAACCACTAGTGTGGGAGGCTACCTATATTTTCAAAGATATACAATACGATACACCTATGAATATAGATTGGGATATAGGTCATCGTGCTATGTCATGCGACACAAATGCAAAAAGGCTACTTTCCAACAAATAACTTTCCGTCTTCCAGTTCCCAAGTGTCTTCTACGTCCTAGAGTCATAGACAAGACCAATAAAGTCCAACAAGACTAAGGATCTTTTTCATTCACCAGACCAGTGTCTATATACGCTGTGAATTTTTTATATTTCTTTTCTCGGGAAATAAATTCGGGACTACTATAGATTACATCTCTGATATCTTATTGCCTGACATTATTTATTTGGAATTTTTAGTGTTTTGCGCTATTTGTTAATGGAAATTGTTAAAAAATTAAGTAAAGTAGTTTAAGAATGCCTTGATAGATTTTTAACATGTTTAATACTCATTCAAAATTGTAAAGATTGGTAAAACTGAGTTTCTTAGAGTAGAGGAGATGTTTTGTGTTGGTTAACTTGGAAGAGATTCGAACTAGAGTCATGCAATCAGGTTGTGTGTATTCAGTACATAGGAAAGTAAAGACTAACACACATACACAACTCACACAGTTACATACAAGGATTCTGCTCCCATATATTTTCTCCTGTGAATTTCTCGTTACATTCCGTTCAGCTCGAGCTAGATTAGATCGTGCTCAGTGTAGAAAAATTCTTGGGAGAATTCAACACAAGTCGCAATTCGAACTTGGTTATTCCATGCATTAGATACAAAGAAAGATTGCGATTGCACTCAAGTGAACTCAAAGTCAACTGCTATGCAAGTCAATCGCGATCCTCTCCAACCAACTCCAACACACTTTACTTTTCGCAGAATCTGGTCTACTTCCAAATGCATTAGTATTTCTACTTACGCTTCCCTTCACTATTTTACTTACACCTCTGTCCTTCTACATAAATAACCCTTAAGAAAGACCTGGATAATATTCTGCGCAAATTATTTGCGAAAAGAAGATACAAATATTTGCAATAAATCTATTTTTTATCATTTTCTCATTTTCTAGATTTTTTTAATAATTACATCTTTTATTTATTTTTGTGCACATTGAATTAAAGTATTCAAAATGATAATAGGTTCTTGGATTTTTGGTCTAAGTACATTTTATTTGCAATAAATTAAACATTTTCTCATTTTCTATAGATTTTTTGATATTTACATCCTTCATTTATTTTTAAACACATTGAATTAAAATATTTATGGTAATATAATAGATTCCGTCCTGATTCCATCCGTCAATTAGGTTCCTCCGACTTTTCTCTGATGACACAAGTTTTTCAATGACACAACCATTTTTGTATTTTACATGTAAGTTGTTTGTTAACTGCTATAATACTGTTAAGCAGTTAGAAAAAGATGATTATTAAGAAAATATGCAAACGTAACTGAGTTTTCATGTTTCTACCCAGTAGGTCCTACTTTTAACTTAACCTGAGTTAAAAGAAACCGGTATTAGTGATCGTATGATAAAATGTTAGTAAAATAATGGACAAATGAAGATAATGCCTGAGTGTGTTTATACTTAGCGAAATAATAGAAATAGTAAGTGTTCGAAAGAACGTAATAAAAGGCATTGTGTATTTTGTCTGAAGTGAATTTAGCTGAGACGAGAGTAAAGGAAGTTCTTAGGATAGAATGGGAGAGCGAGCGTGGAGTTCAGGTCACGTCAAGTAATTAACTCCATTTAGAGAACATAAAAGGGAAGAAAGTGCTTACCACGGTAGAAAACATCAACTCATAACAACAGAAAGTAGTACGCATTACAAACATAATAAGTACCTAGGAAAGTTACTTATTAGCAGAATGATATTATTAGCAGTAGTGCTGATACAGTGTATTAGTCCGTTTCTTGCGTATACAGTAACACAGAGACATAACTTTGAAAGAACTGTGTAACTAAGTAAGTAGGTAAACACAGAGGCTTTTATGTAAATTTATACCTACGTATCTTTATCTAAGTAAGTAATTACTGCGTACTTAAACAAACACAAGGATAAACATACAACTCCAACTCCACCGAATTTCACATAATAAACAACATTTCCTACTTAATGCGCATAAGTATAATTTCTACAGAATATAGACACTTCTATCTTTTCTCTGTTGTTAATGCAAGAAGAAATGAGATACAATAGTTGGGTAATGTGTAGCTAAATAATACACTCTACTCAAGTTCTATGGTATTGTATCTGTATCTGCACAGAGAAAAGTTCAAAGTAAATTACAAACAATGAACTTCATTGTGTCCAGAGTACCAAGGTAGTGAAGGTAGAAACTACAATACAAATACAAAACAAATGCTATACAGGAGGCATTCAGACCATTAGCATTCCTCCTTTCCCTTTGTACATACCTAGTACACGGGTACATTACTCCTGTACTTAGCAAACTATACTACGCTCTATCCACAAACTTAAAAACAAATGTAATCCTAACCAAAACAAAGTAAATTGAACTAGATTTTAGTTTTATTATAGTTTCCCTTTCAATGCTGCCTTGCTCTGTCTCCCTCTCTCCTTCTCCCATAGTTGTCTAGAGAGTTCCTCAAAACACAATTAGTGTTATGTGCTTAGTTCCTTACTTTTTCCTTCAGCTCCGCAACAGAACTCTTCTATTTACTCTTTCTATAGCCAAACCGTGTATTCCAAACACAAAAGTTCGTAAACCTCGTAGAATTCACCAGATATATGGATTTTCTAGTGTAAATACAAATAAAAACCAAATTATTACCTTTTCTATATAAATGCGAGCTTAATTGTATTCTATGCATAAAACAGATAACCAAAATCGGCTAAATTCTTACTATATTTAACTAAATTGGTTAAATATTCTATGTAATGATTACCAGGTTAGAATTTCCAGAAATATATTGCATTCCTATAGATATAGATTTAATATCGTTTTGCATTATTGTACATATATCCGTAAACGTAATGTTTGCATCTTTCATGCACTGAGCTACTTAGCTGTGCGTACCAGGAAATCATGATAGGTTTGTTTCGGGATTATGAATGCAGTTTAGCAAAGCTCTCCATAAATACACTGTACACTTATATGGTTATTAGAGTATCTATAATATATTTGAATTCGTAGAATTGATCAGACTACAGTATCGTACATTGTAGACTATACGGGAATGGAAATAGAACAATGGAGCAAAATAACATACTGGACAGAATTGTGAAATCGATTCGATCCAGGAAAGCGAACCAAGCCAGCTTGCCTTCATTAGTCCTTTCAACATTAATTATTATTTACATTTGTTAAACATTACAGTACACCACATACCTATGTAAATATCCCGTGCTATCGTATTACGCAAAACAGAGCCTAAGGTAGGAGGAAAGGCAAATACATAGAAAACAGTGGTAAATAGGTACGTACACAAATACACTGACAAGAAATGGATTTACGTTGATTTTGACTCTGTTTTGTATTGTTAGAGACTTGAGTTGAATTGTCTTGCTTGGCATGGCTAGTAATTCTTCAGCGTAACTGTAGAATTAAGCTCCGTCGTAAATTATATCTGGTCTGGACAGGAGCCACACTCAGCACAGTCCATTCAACATTTTTATTGCTTTTTGTGCAATTTATACATACATAGTTGTTGGTTAGAGTCGCAGGAGTGTGTCCACTGTGTAGTTCTGGAAAACACACCTACCCTTATAATAATAGCCATAAAAGTTAGTGCATGCAATACTTCATTACAATTTCAATGGCTCACTTATTGCTTTGCTGTCTTACTCTGAATAAGTCAGGGAGAGCATTATTTTTAACAAATTGTTCATGTCATTCTGTTAATTGGAAGCTATAACTCTGGAGTATTAGTATATATGTAATTTAGCACACGAAATATTATTACTATTCAGGTTTCAGATAGTAAATAGCAATTCTGTGACACAGAGGCTACTAAAACAGTACTGTGTACACAGAAGCATTAAAGAATCTACTATAGCGTGTATGTGAAATGGAGATAGTAACGATCAGTTCATGTTTTCTCCTGGTTAATAAAGCTTAAAAGTGTGTATTAATAGTATAGACGGTTTCTATGGTCGGAGCATTAAACAATGATAGGATATGATATGTGATGTGGTTAATGAAAATGAATTTATGCATACGATAGGGATAGGGAGAGAGTGAAGGCGTATTAGGACGCGAGGCGAGAGGAACTTAAGCTAATCGTAAGCTAGAGTAAAGCTATTGTAAGCAAAAGAGACTAGGTATGTTAAGTAAGGAAGAAATGAAGTAGTACAGCATGCAGGGCTCGCTTAGCAATGGATGATAATAGCAGTTGATTTATGGTCTTAGAGATAAGTAAGTAGTGCTAGGAGTAACTAGCAGCGTAAAGTAGAACGATATGAACTAAAGCTCCCTGGGAAGGAATATCAAATGATTACATTATAAGTACCTAACTCTATTACATATAATTTTCATATCTCCCTTCCCTTACACTTGTATTGTTATATAGGTATACGGCCAGAATAGTTTTCGTCTCCTCTGCTTACGCCTGCAATACTTACTTACAGTCAGGAACATTAAAGAGGAAGAGGAGAAAGTGAATTACTATGTTGTGTTGTGTCGTTAAGCTACAATGTATTATTCCTCTATGAAATTACATATATGACTCTATTAGTTACTTTTCTCTAGCATTACTCCCAACTCTCGTTTTACACCGAGATTCTAAAGTCACGCAGCATAGGAAAGTCATGCTACAGTTTGCGACATGCTTATAATGAATTTTAAAAAACATTTTTTGTCTCAAATTGTTCCACCACGTGCCTATGCTGCGTAACTTAAGAACCTCGCTGTATTTACATACAGTACAGTACAGAAATGTAATGTAAACAATGCAATAGAATTCCAGTGGCCTTCTTTCCCTCTACTTAACTAATACAACAGTATTATGGTGAAGAAGGAAGCCTGAGCCTTTATTATGATGTTTTTGACGTCTTGATAAATATGATACAGCATGAAATGCTAGTTTACCAAGACAGGACACTACCCTCTACTTTACTGGCTCTGTTTCTCGCTCCCGTATGTATAATGCATGCAGGAGAGACAATCAGGTTACTCTTTAATATATCTGAGTGAGTGTCATGCTACGTTCTCCCTTTCCAACAGCTTTTATCATAAGAAACATGCAGACAACCAGACTCATACATTCTAAACTCCTTTCACGACTTATTCTTAAGTGTGTGCAGATTGGATTGCTATGTACATACGTAATCATACGGATATGAAATGAAATCGAGTGTTCTCTACCAACTGTACCATTGTAGGAATAAGGAGACCATTTCTATGGCCTATGGTTAAATTAATACCATAAATTGTTTTACCTTCGTGGTATTTACATAGCAAATACACTAAATGTATTTTCAGACGATGATTAGTTAGTTAGACGTTTGCATATAAGGTGTGTGCAATAAATATCAACTTTCCTTATGCTCTCTGCTATTACACGATAAGTGAGCTTAATGAAATGTAATAGTCATTTCGCTAATGAGAATAAGCTAATCTATTCAAATGCACATTACTCATGCCCGCTCCTAATTCATATGGAAGATTGTCCTTTTAATTGAACTGTTATGTCGACTAAAGAGTCTTATTTCAAATTATGCACTACAACAATGCAATAGAAAACCATTATCTACAGATATCACTCCAAAATCTGTTAATGAAGATGTACAGTAAAATATTTAACGTTTTTAAAAAAATTGTCGACTTTTCCCTTCAATATTTAATTAATCGAAAAGTATTGTTAAAAATTGTAATTTTTACCTTTAGGTGTACACAGAATTAATTTCCTCCGAAATTCGGTGAAGATTTGTTTAATAAATTGAAATAGATGTTTGGATTGATGGATATTCTACAGACAGAAGAATAGTTTAGTTGTTTATAGGTTTCCGTTAGCGGATTAAGTAGTTTTTAAGAGTTTGTTAAGGAGTTCCGTAGAATCTTCGTATTTGTATGTTTCTCTGTTGGAGTACAGGTTAAGTTTGAATTGTATTTGGTTACTTATTCGGTTGAAAGAGTATTCTTATCTTGAATTGCGGGGAGTTGAGTGAAATGAGAGTATCCTTTGTAAAGTATGTATGTGTTTAGTTTGAGGTCAGTTAAGTTGAGTTTTGACGATTGAAAGAAAGTGCATTGATTGTCATGGGGTGTCATTAAAGAGGAATAGAGTATAGCGAGTAAGTAGAAGTGAAGCAATTGAGGAATGTTCTCAGCTGGATAGTGGAATGGTTGAATGGGGCATATAATTTATATTAGGATGCAGACTGCAGTCTTATAAGAATTTAAGTAGCTACGGAGTTGGTGTGTTTAGGCGCGTATATGGAAAGTTTTAGTAGGTGGAGGTAGTTTTATTTGAGCATTTGCACACTCCCGTGAAGCATTTAGAAGAAGACAATGTTTGTGCAAAAGACACTTCAAGGTTCTTGAAAAGCTCTCAACCACCAACAGTCACTCACTCAAGTCTCGCTTGTGGAACAACAAACCGTTAAATAGGCAAGGTAATGCAATGCAAACCAATTCGGTGTTGTTAGCTCCGAATTCGGATATAGTCCCCTATACTCCACTACAGTGAGGTACTTCCCTCAATTTCAAACGACTTGTTTTATCGGAGAGAGCGAAACTTTTCCTCCATCAACTATTCCCATTGTGTCTCTATTATTTAAACGAGCTAGCCTCTTCTGCACTCATGGCTCACGAGGAAGCGACTCTTTATATCCTGTTACAGAGCTGATTGTGAGGTTACCCAAACTAAAATACTACAGTGACTTTTAAAACTTCTCTCTTTACAGTCCCTACAAAAGTCAAGTCTTCCACTGCAGTCTCTCCTTCAGTCCATTCAATTTCAATCGACCAACTAGTCAGAGTAACGAATATCTCTACCTGACTTCCCTTACTTCAATTTATGTTGTGCAAGTCACACTTAACTCAATTTTCCATCCTGCATTCTCTTTGTATATTCCCAGAATCAAACCAGAACCTTCAAACCGCAATTTTCAATGGAGATAATTTGCATAAACAATGTCCTTATGCTTTTAGGAGTTGATTTTCTAAGAATATATAGCAAAAGGGATTCTGACAGAGTTATAACGTGAATAATTTTTCTCTATGGAATCTAATGAGAGGATCAGCACTCTTTTCTTCACTTTGATCATCAATTCTCAAACGGATTAGTTTCGCTAAGCCAAGCTTACTCAGTTTCTCACAAGTAATTTGTTTTCGGCTAAACACTTTCTGTAGACTTATATACAAAGGAGCACACAGACACTATTGATTTTCAGCTGGATTTAATACTACACGTTATCATATAAGCAAATTCAGATTTTTATAAACTTTGGTAGCGTTATTTTGTGTAGTCATTATTATTGCAGAAAGGAAGCTAGTCTTTGAAATACAATCTTAAAAGAGGTTTTTGCTTTTATGCAACGAAATTTCACGTTTGGAATTGTAAAAGTATATTTTGTTTGACTTGACAGTTAATTTGGGTTCTCCCCTTTAGTTTTAATGTTGGGGAAGAGAGAAAGTGAAGTTAGCTAATAATGTAGGAGAGAATTGAATTGAATGTACGTCTGTATAAGGTAATGTTCGCAGCGGCTGGGTTTGTCTTGTTCCTTAACTTATTGTAATGGTAACACGCTGTTTTATGAGTTAGTGTTAGTCGTGAAGTGACGTTCTTTTATAGCTTTGGCACACACAGGCGATGCAAAATTCAATGCAAGGACAGACAGGCGAGAAAATACGAAACGTGCAAACCAGCGACGCAGATAGCTTTCTTCTTTTTACTAACAGTAAACAATTTGATTGTTAATATTGGTGGCCTTTATTTCAGCCAGTGTCTTTCGGTTTCACTCTACTATTATTCTATAATACAAAATATATAGAATGGAATAGCAAATACAGACCAGGTCAATGTGAGACTCGGTGTATAGGATGGAGCACAATTTAACAACTGGAATTCGAGACGGAGCGTTGGAATAAACGAACCGAACCGGAGAGCAGAGAGAACGATACTGACGTTACCGAAGGAGCAAGAAGGCGAGTGGGACAAACCGAAGCTGCTTTACAAACTGAACGGAGGAGGAATGAACGGAGCAGGCGGGAAAAGCTTAATACATATAATACGCTCTGTAAAGTTTTACTTATGGAATAAACGCCAGAACACTAGAAAACTCAAGAAAACCAAACCAGACTGTTATGCTGGCTGAAAGAGAAAGAACATTTCTTCTCTTGAATTATATTCCTTATACCATATAAGGTTTTTATACTCAATATATACAAGAACGCAAACCATAAGGCAAGGTAAAGGCTAATGTACCTAAAAGGCACCAGATAATACGCAGATACTACTCTTCTACCTTAACATACATAACGTGCCAAACGAAATAGCCCAAAACCTCTCTAATACTCAAACCAAGCACACACCACAATACATCATATTACCCTAACATTGCTTGCACTCACATATAAATACTCTACTAAGGTATGTCCACAGCTCAGCACTAAGATAGAAAACAAAATGGGACAACCTGAGATTACCTAGATATATCTTATACACATGCAATCCACGTAACACTAGTGCAAAATGCACGTTTTATAGAGCTATATCTATATTTTCGCTATTTCAGTACTAAAAGTTCTTATTCTTTAGACATACAGTCAGAAATTTTATAGCTTAAGTCATATGAAATAAAAAGAAAGATATTTGAATAAAAATCCCCTGTTTTATCATGATTTTCAGTCAAAGGAACAAAATCAGACTTTTATGATTGTGAAACTTTGCACCGAATTTCTATTTATATCAATTTATTTTGGTCCTTGTTAAAATAATTTCATTAATTTGTAAATTCATACTACGTTAAATTTTTCAGGTGACAAAATCAACTAAGAACAAGCGCAGTATCAACCTTCTAATGCTAGTGTAAAACTTATTTATCTTTTTTGATTTGAATGACCAATGGAGTTCAGATATGAAAATATTTAATTGATTTATAACAGTTATTACTATTTTGTGTTTTCGGTTTGTAGTAAAATTTCAAATAACCGACATAACAAAATGCACCTGCAACATTTATTTCTTTGTACATATTGATATTTGTGTTGGAAATGCAAGCACATAACAATACTATGTGAATATATGCCTAGGTACCATATAGGTAGGAATACAAAGGTACATATTCTGACATACAAACGTAATGTAGAGACATTATCACCAAAATATAGGATTGGCATGGCTTGATGTGAGAAAAGTGTCTAGACCGGCGTCTATTATGGTGTGAGAGATACAATGGTCCTAGTACGACGCAAAAGGTATAGAAATGTCTGGCTTTTGTATTTTCACTCATACTTTCTCTACCAGTAGTATTATCCCTCCTGGTTTGGCTTCTTCCTTCTGTATTATGTTCAGTACATGTTATGTGTGCATTCTGTAGAAACATATAGGAGTGGGATATAATTCTAACGAGGTGCTATATACATAACTGTAATGTATGTATGAGTGCATATATGCATGGATGGACAAACGGAATGTCCTTTGGGATATGGATAAACATTTAATGTCTTTTACTACAGCACCTACTTTTGTATAAAGGAGAAACTATGGGTTCATTCTCTAACACATATATATTGTATAACTGGAATGGAAAACAAAACACTAACGCAGTGTAGAGGCATTATTTTATTTTAGCCTGGAAATGCAAACTCGGGTCAAGTCAAGTTACGCACGCGAACAAAAGATCATCTTCACCCTTATTCAGTATAGTGACAAATATTGCTCCTTTGTTTTTGCGTGCAAAACCGAACGAGATTGTCCCGTCTACCACCATTATTGTCTTCTCTCCACCGCAGTCCAAAATGGCAAGGTCTAATGAATACTTTCTCCTGTGTGCACAAATTTCCCTTTTAGCCTCAAAGCAACGGTTTTGCAATTTCGACTGAAAAGGGAATGAAAATGTGTACGAATGACGAAATAATGATATTTACGGTAGAATAGAGTGGATTATGATCTAATTATATGAAAATACTTGAATTATATACAAGTTTTTGTAACATTGTTTCTGAATTAAAACGAGGTTACACTTTAATTGTTAACTGTGCCCTGAGGGCACTACTAATTAGAAAGCGAGTAAAAATTCACATTCAGGAGTACTCCTAGTAAATTGCTTAATTACTTAATTAGTAGTATTTCTGCTGTAGGATTGTAGGAAGCGTGTAGGTAATTTTTGGGATATGTTTTATGTGTTTTCGGAAGATTCTGCACACCTATGTAGAAATATGTGATGTTTTAACAGTAATAGTTAAGTGGGGCATATGTATGAATTGGTTGGGTAGTAGACGGACATAAGCCAAACATAAAAATATTGTAATGTGGAGTATAAATTATTAGATGTTTAAAAGCTGAATGGTATTCTTTCGTTTGGGGCAGTGGAGCGTATGGGGAAAGAGTAGAATTGGGTATTTGCACAGAGAACAGAGTTGCACTTGGAGACAGAGGACAATGTAGATTAGGAAGAGAAGTGGCAATGCAAAGCATGAAGTTCTAATGCGGTAATAGCAGGAGCTAAAGCAAGAGACATAAGTAGCATTGCGAGCTATTTTATTCTATAATGTTCCTGCGGACTTACATATCCGAATTTTAATAGCCCGAAATGGAATGAAATATGAATCCCTCAGAGCGCGAAAGGTAATGGCTTGTAGAAAATCTTTTGGACTCTGTCTGTCGTTTCGCTCTCGTTTCCCGTCTCCCATAAAGGCCTGAATGTCACGTTAAAGATAATGCTAATACCACCATTTTTTCCACGGACATGAATATCGGCCACAGTCAACTCGCTTCGCTCTCCTCTCCACTCAAATCTCCCAACTCTCTTTTTACTGCTTTAGTTTCGTCTTCTTATGCGCCCTAACGTTATGGTTATGCTATCATATCATCTTTTCTAGAGTCTGATAGCCACACCACACCATACTATCCAACACACACACAGACCATTGCCCAATTCAAAATAGTCAAATTCTGCGTCAATTTATAAATACTACACACACATTACATTACATTACACACAGATACCCCTATTATTATACATTTTACGAAAAACTTACCCGCTCTGGCCATCTACAGCGTGGTCCATAACTAAGGTATACACCTGTTCCGAAAGAACTAGAAGTAGCACAACAAAACTGTTTACACCACTCGAAAGCCAGTGCAAAGTTACATTGAAATCTCAAATTTCATTAAAATCGGTTGAAGGTAAGTAGGCCAAATAATTCGGGGAAAAGAAAAAGTACAAAAATATGCCCGGTTTTCAGGGATTCAAATTTTTCCCGGCCGAAAAATTTTGTTTTTTGAAATAATATTTTCACAGCTGCAATCCATGTTGTATGAGTGATTTTTCCTGAATTTTTAATAATAATCGAACAAGGTTGAATTTTCAACTTTTTTGGAATTTTATGGAAATCTCATGAATCTTAATGCAAATTCCAAAAAAGTTGAAAATTCAACCTTGTTCGATTATTATGAAAAATTCAGGAAAAATCACTCATACAACATGGATTGCAGCTGTGAAAATACTATTTCAAAAAACAAAATTTTTCGGCCAGGAAAAATTCGAATCCCTGAAAACCGGGCATATTTTTGTACTTTTTCTTTTCCCCGAATTATTTGACCTACTTACCTTCAACCGATTTTAATGAAATTAGAGATTTCAATGTAACTTTGCACTGGCTTTCGAGTGGTGTAAACAGTTTTGTTGTGCTACTTCCAGTTCTTTCGGAACAGGTGTATACCTTAGTTATGGACCACGGTGTACTCTCACTCTATCACCACAACTTAAGCTTTTCTCCATTCTAAAACCACTTCGAAGTATTTTCACATGATTCAAGACTCTAACTTCGGAAAATAAATTAAGAGAGCTAAGTTACGCAACGTTCCATCATAAATACCTTGTTCATTAAACTAGGTTTTCGTTATTTATACAACAGTAAGGGAAACGGTGCATCTAAACGTATTGTATTCCCAATAAACTAACGATAATAAAAATGCTAAGTGACGATTTCATTTGTTGTTTATCAAATGTATCAATACGGCCTATTAAAAGTTGGGCAATAGCGAAAAGTGCACAATCATCACAAAAATGCGCATAAAAATTCTTGCTTGATGGAGCCTAGTATAGATTTGTTTTCAGGTGTATTTTAGATTTTTTGAAGTTATATTTTGTACTTAGTGCCATCAAGGTACCTAGTTACTCCAGGTGAAGAAACCTTCATGTTAATACTCTCAGATTACCAAAACAGAACATCTTGAATGCAAGAAGCTTAAGTTGTCCCTAGGTTGTCAAATTGAGGAAGGCGCCACTGCACTGTGTTTTTAGGCTAAAACAGAGCTAAAAGATTCAACTTCACTATTGCATTGTAACATTTTTATAACGTTTTACTAACACTTCTCTTTTTGTCTTATTGTGATTGCCACTGCAACTCACATTAATGTTACTTTGCTATCGTTTAGAATCTTGAAATTGATGAAATGACAAAATTAGATAATACGTACATAATGTGAACGCGAAAAGGAAAATCTTTTGGGTACTTTTCTAACTGGGATTCTTTCTGATATTCGCTATAGCTATGGTCTGGTCTCACTAAAACCTTTGCACTAAAATCGGGTGGGGCGGTGATATAATTTATTGTAGTTTTCAAGCCATAAAATCGAGGTTGTCAATTTGTACTGGATACATTATCAATATCAGCCATTCAAAGCGCCATATTATTTCTTGACATAAGAAAAGTAAAGTTGTTACAATTTTTCACACTAAAAGTACGTTATACAAAAACATGCAAACCTTTTATCTGTATATACATATATTAGTGGTAAAAATATTTTAACTTTGATTTTTTTAAAGCAATATGCAGAATCGGCAAAATAATATAACTTCATACAACTTTAAAAAAATAAAATTTTGTGTCCCTCCTACAATGCCTTCTTTCCTTTCATAATTACATTAGTAGAAATTGAAATACGGAAATGCAAAATTGAGAAAACGAGATGTGAGAAAATTTGCTCTTAGTTGTATTCCTTCTGGTAAGACCAGACTTAATTTAACTTTTCCTGCGATTTATATGGCGTATTTATTTCTGTCCAAAAAACTAATAGCTAGTTAGAGAAAAGGAAAAGTAAACAGAAAGATAAGTCAGATCGGAATAATATCCTGTAGCACAAAAGACAGAAAGAACGGTTGGAATAATAATAAAAAGTAATAGTAGATAATAATATTATCTGTACACGTGAGACACTAACAGGGAGGGTTTATATAGTACTTAAGAGGAATATAATAGAAAAACAGAAAGCATTGATAGTGTTTTTGTACGGGTAAGTATTTATATGCTGTGACTATTACTAATTTGGCATTGTGGAGGTGTAGGCTAGAGAAAGGCGGACTTTGTTGTGTTTGTGTGATGGAAATTCGTAAGAAGGTGTTGGAAAGAATTGTGGTGTGGTGAATTAACGTGAGAAAGCAATTGTGCTCGGTTGTGTTTGTGTTTGACGTGGTTATTATCATTGTTCTTCATCTTTCACATGAAAGCGAGAGAGTCGTCAGAAGAAAGGGAAAGAAAAGGATTGAGTTGAGGTGAGGAGAGCAATGGCACTAAAATCATATACGCTATTATATGGGAAGAAAGGGAAAGACGAAAATAAACCAGACTTATGTTAGTATAAACCATTATTATTATTATTACATATTACTTCTACTGCTCCAAGCCAGGTATAATGGCCCAGGAGCCCGAATATAATAATAATACTCCTTTCTTTAATATTTTCAAGCTACAGTGAGTGTCAGTGCAATACGCTAAATGAGCTGGGCAATTCCACAGTATAAATAGCCTAACCAACGCTCAAGACACATACTCCAATACTATTTCTCAATTTCACAAGTTTCTCTCACAGGTTTTTCTATTACAATATTATATAAGCACAGAAATATATAGACGTAGATAGACAGACACTTAAATGCAGTACGAACCTAGAAAGCAGAAAAGTACCAGAGCCATTTAACAGAACAAATGGTGGCAAAGACTTGAGACCTTTTGACTTTTGGTAATTCTGATGGAGTGATACAATTTGTCTTCCTTTTCTCGATTCTTGGCCCAACTTTTATCTACCCTGTAGTTTTTCTCATATTTCATTTTTATCTCGTAGGTCGAACCAAGGAAATATCTATCACTATACATTCAAAACTCAAAATGCTTAAGATTTACTTTTCAACTTATATTGCATATCACACTTGCATATTACTTCACTTACGTCACTACCAACACATTATGCTTGTAATAAAAGATTCTATCTATTCCCGGTGTGACATTGCAAACTCATGCATAGATATAAATCGCAGATATACTCTCTAATAAACGTAGTGCAAACATTAGGAGATGAAATATTATATTTTCTACCATTTACGTTGTAAATGAACTAACTTTTACATAATTCTGCTTACTCTGTCTGTATAAATGTAATAAATAAGTATTTACAATAATAAATACTTACTATACCTATAAAAACTTCTTTGAAATTTTTCATTATTAGTTTTCCCCACCAATAAATGTAATTCCTATACATCTAGATTTTAGTATATCTGAAAACATTTAATATATCCAGCAAATAGAGAAGTTTTGATATTCTACTGCATTTAACTGTTTAAATAAGAACTGTGAGTTATTCTGTGAGTACTTTGTGACCCAAAATGGGTCGCTTATGCACAAATGTAATCTAAGCAATAAATATGTAATATGAAACGATTGTGAGATATGTGATACTGTATATAGGTACATGGTACACTTTCCCATAATTCTGATGTATGTATCGTCATTGTACATTTGCAGGAGATAGTGGATACTGTGCAACGGAAAATATGAACACTAAAAGTAAAATGGCAAAGTGTATTGTATGAATTATAGAGAGAAGACGGAGGAGACAGGTACGTTTCAATTTGGAGACATGTACCACTTTACTCTGCTCTTCAGTTCAACTACCATGCACTGTAAATACGAAGCAATGCGAAATATCCTATATAATATTCTACTTTCTTAAGATACATAGGTGTTCCTATATTTGGCTCTAAAATTTACAGGTCAGACGAGTTGAAAACAGAAACTTGTACTTACTTCAACATTCAACTTGGCTTTTCTATCTATTGTAACCTAAATAGGTCTTATATAGATATAAAACATTAGTTATACAATAAAGTTCCTATTCGGCTTTATATTCAAGTGTTTATTACAGTCATATAGGCTATAAAAACTCAGAAATAAGAATAAAACTATTTTTGAGAATAAAGTATGCAAAACTATAGTAAAATTCTAGTACATGAAAGATATCGAAGGAGTAGAATTGGAGAATCTAACGAAGAAAAATCAAAATCATCAATATCAATACCAATCCTCAAGTTTGCAGT
Source organism: Yoshiicerus persimilis (assembly GCA_020352615.2). Taxonomy (NCBI): domain Eukaryota; kingdom Metazoa; phylum Arthropoda; class Collembola; order Entomobryomorpha; family Tomoceridae; genus Yoshiicerus; species Yoshiicerus persimilis. Next base: position 18,495,107 of record CM036944.2, on the reverse strand, counting down.
ACAACGTTTCATTATTGCATTGAATACTGATAAGTGTACGCATAATCGTACAATCTTAATTAAGCGTATGTAATTACGTAGCGATGTGACCAGACAAATGTGTTATCTAATTGTATTTAGTAGTAAAGAAATTATTTATTAAAATAGTTTTACTTGAAGGATTTGAATTGTGATATGACATTATAGTTGGGTAAAACTTGTATTTAAGTGATTCTCAAAAAATAATCGGTTTACCTCAAGAAAAATAATCGATCTACCTCACATAAATACATTTCGCTAATAAATATTTATTCATTCTCAAGTATCATTACTCCGAACCGATAGTATACCTTTGCCTATAAGTTTTCATGCAATTTGTTAATGTTTTAGTACATTTACCTCAAATTTAGGGAGGATTTATAATGAGGATTACTCTTCTTGACATTCTTGAGGTAAATGTACTAAAACACTGACAAATTGTATTAAAACTTATAGGCAAAGGTATATTACCAGTTTGGACTAATAATGCTTGATAATTTGCCTTCAGGTAATAATACAACAGTATAATTACAAACATAGATTTATTTCCATTACTGTATTCAGATTGGTATGATGGATGCTACTACGTAAAACGTATTGCGTATTTCTTGTCAGATACCATTTACCTACATTTACTTTTAGGTATTACAAGAATAACTGATAAATGATCATTTTCGGTACTCCATGAGACTGAGAAGGCTAATAAAACGGCCTGTTCCAAAAACTGTATACTACATAATTATTTAAATCCATCGTAACCATTTCGACAACTCTAAAGTTCACCAGAGACCATACATATCCCAATACTGTTTTTGATGCGCACAGCGGGAAACCACAGTCTTCATACATTGTTAATAGTGAACTGAAGATGAGTGTGACGAAAAACTCCTAAGGATTAAATAATGATTAAATAATATTTTATTTCATACCAATGCAGTATATTTATCAGATATTTGACCTACCCCTATAACAAAGAGAAGAAATGCTTCTGCTTTCCAACCAATAGCATCGCTCCATCTTCGTTCACTTGGTACAGAAAGATGTACAACAGCAATGGCTCCGTGAACCATACAGTCCATAATCATCCAAATTAAAACTTGCAAAAAAATAACAATAAATGAGATAAACGCACTGAAAATGAAAACATGAAATGTTTGAATTAAATATTCACCTGATCCCCCTGGAATATATCTCACTGCAAACCAAGATAGTGCAACTAAGCAAATCCTATGGTAAAGCATCAGTAAAGGCAAATGTACAACTTCAGGCTTCATAGAACGAAATACAGTGTCCCCCATCTCAAGTATTTTTAAAATGTGATACATCCATACAACGAACCCAATCTAATAGGAAAATTCATTACTAGCCACGATAACTGCATTATCATTTTACTGATTAATAAGCATTAAAAACTGAATAGTAGATTTTGAGAACTTATACGAATTGTTCCTTCTCCGGGTTGACAATTTGACATAACACTCGATACCCATAAGCACCCAAACAGTAAGCTATCTGTACAAATTACCAACGAAGCAATAATTAACTAAACATCAAAACTAAAAACATGTAAATATATACAAAGATAATTTAAACATACTAAAATCCCTAACGCAATATGCAAGTAGGACACAACAAGGTTATAACATTTTCGGACAGTATCAACTGTTGTCCCAGCTCCATCAAACAACGGTGCAAAAAGCCGACCAACGCAGAAGACAATCACCAAGTAATTGACACAAACAATCAACGGAAAATAATGGCTTGTCATCATAGGCAATTCGTTATGTACTGCACAAAGGAATAAAATATTTAGTATATCCAATCGAACCATAATAAATAAAAAGCAAATACTTTTTTAAAGTGCATATACATTTATCAACAGTATCTTGATACCACACTTCAATATGTGGTTGGTCTGCACATTTGTAAGTACATTGCACTTTTTTGCGTTCTTGATGATACGAGTACATATGATCCATTATGCAATTTTGAATTGTTGCAGACAGAATACTTTATACACTTAGATAATTTTCCAATTCATAAAAGATATTTGTAAATTCGATTTGTCTATTCCTTGGACTGATTTATTTATCTGTTTTTGTGAAACTTTAGATTTTCTACCTCAAAAAGTTTTTTAAATACAAGAATTGGGTTACGTTACCATGTGCTGCCTTTTTTATAAAAGGAGAAATTAAAAAATTACGAGAGCGAGCACAAGACAGATATCAAAAGGTGACACAATACTATCTTTATACTTTTATTGCTCTCTGCACGGAAAAAGGAAAGAAATCAATAGTAAAAAGTTGTGGCTGTTGCACCTACGAGGCCTATGATTACTGGTGTATTTCCCGGTATACATGTCAGTAATATCAGTAAATATTGCTGAAGAAAGTTTATTCTGGAAAGAAAACTGGAGGAAGAAATCCGAAAAGTAATGGAAGCAAATATTACGTAAATAGAGATCCAAGGTACCTAAGTCAACTTTATAGTATGTATTTCTGGAGACATGTTTAGGGAAAATCAGGATTACCCTCAAAAAGTTTCAAAGTTTTAAGCATTTCATTAAAAATTTGTGCTACTTGTAAAGTTTGCTCCAGTTTTCTGTTTTGTTTTATATGACTACACTTCTTAAGATAAATATAAATCTCTATGCGGGCCGTCAGTGCACGTTGTTTTGCAAAGTTTAGGTGAAATATGTGTTTGTTTTCTTGTTTTTCTGCTTCGTGTAAATAACGACAAAAAAGTTTAGATTGTCATCACAGTTTCCGTCATCAGTTCCCTATTTTTCTTAGAATCAGTAGTAAACATTCTGTATATTGCTCATTTCCCACCTATTGATCCATGAAATATTTTTTCCTATTTTTTCTTTACGAGTAAAAGGTACTAAAATAAAATTTTCTACATGAATAATAGTTTCTGGAATCAATAATCCATGATTTATTTAAGAAAACGGGAAACCATAAAACAAGAGAAGCTGTCCAGCGATTCTACAATTACTGTATAATTCGTAGTGCATTAAATTTGGCATAGAGTCGACCATTTTAGTCTCATAGTAATAATACAGTGCTTCTGGGACATTACCATCATAAATCTGCACTAAGCCTAATTTCATTACAATTTGAAACCCTACGAATTCCCAATTTCTTAAAATATTTTTGGGCAATAACTCTTAAAACGTGAACTTCCCCTAACAATAATTACAGAGCAGGTTCGGATATAGTAATTTTATTCGTGCCACTACCTACCTAAAGAAAAGACTCTTCGGGAAGACTGTGGTGTAAAATTATGGAGAATATTCCTTTGGATATGATAGAAAGTGCCTTCACTGTATTTAATCGGAACAAAGTAGTAGAAACTACAACGCACCGTAGTGTTTCATTTTGCATCAGAAGTCATTTATCAAGAGAGTGATGGATGGCGGAATAATTGCTGGGTACAACTGGAGTAATTGAGCCCCAACGGATCATTTGTGACACTAAGTAGCAGTCGCAACAGGAATCGCCTCGTCGTTCAGGGGAACTAACCTGCCAACATCAATTTATGTATATTAAACTTATCATGCCAGCAAGGAAATACTGCACTCTAGTCATAACACATTTTCATTCCACAGTACACAAATATTAAACCCTTTTCTAAACATTATACGTTGTGTTTTATGTACAATATGCTACAACAGAGCATATAATTGTACTTTTAGGTTGTTCTATGCATTATTAGTGTATACTAGACTGAAGTGAAAGTCCAAACGGACTTTCTTCCTCCCTGAACCGAAATACAAAGGTTTTCCCCTGTGTTGCATTTAATGTAGAGACGGACTTTGGGTTGGCTTGACATGCATGTATTTTTATAGTTTTGTGAGAGCGTAGTGTTCCAGAAAGGAAATGACTGTAAAATGAAGGAGTATCGGGTGACACGGAATCTCTTATCAAGACGGATCTTATTACAAGCCAATAAGCCTGATAAGCTCATAAGTAATACACTGCATTTATGCATAAAACCATATTTAGACAAAAACACGCTTGTACAAAGTAATTGTTCTTGAATTTAATGCATATGTTAGCCACAACACAACAAACTCCACTTCTGCCAGACATACATATGTAAATGTAACTTTGACCGAAAACCACACAGTACATAACAGTAATGAATAAGCTCGGGAGAAGTTACGTACTGTAACTACACGAATTTTATTGTATCGTATTTAGTTGGGAAAGCTCTCGAGACTGAAAGCAATAATGGCATTCATTTTGCACATCTATCACAGTTCTCAGCGTGAGCTACTGAATTTCATTGACAGAAAGAGGAAACGCGTTGTAAGTTTGTGGTTTGCGGTGCTAAGGCTGAGAGAGACAGAGCGATTAGTTTTCTAGTGTAGCTGATAGCAAACTGCCAAGACTGGAAACAAACTACAAAATTTCCAGTTTTATTTCCCTCAACAGCTCAAATACATATTCACTCGCTTGGAAAACATTTTGTCCACGCTATTACTTACTATTATCTACATGATGGATGGGTTTCCGCATATCTGTGTTCTATGGACTTGTAGTCACTTTTTTCAAGAACCTATATCTACTACAGTATACACTTCTTATTTGTATATTCAAATCAACATTGACATAGTGAGTAGTGACGCGGAGATAACCAATCTTGATATCTGGGTCGAGTAATACATTACAGCTAATTTGTAAAACGATTCAGTTCCTTAATTATTTCACCACAACCTCAATTCATTCGCGAAGACAGTAACATTACTTATGTCGCATGGTAAACAACACTTCTTTCAAAGATACAAAGAATTTAAGTAGACAATAGTATTAAACACTATCTACAAAATAAATTTCCTTAATTATTATTGTACTGGGATATCTGAAATAATTTACTGTACTATATTGTATAGGAGGAAAAGTAGAAATCCATATAAATATATACAAATATACAAAGAATATATATATTACATATATAATATATAATCTACTAAAGTAGATTATTTTATTTTGTAATCGTGTCCAGTTCAATCAAGACCAGTCGAATTCACAAACTCTTAATATAACAATACAATATGTACAAGGAAGATAATAGAGACGGGCGGAAAATTCCTTTGCGTGCTTTTCCATCCGTTCCAAATGTCGACAAAGTGAAACTGATTGAAATGAATTAAACCATGTAAGCAGTAACGAAGAACAGGGAAAAACTTTTCATTAGTTTTACACATGGCATTACATAGTGCACATTACAACCTAGTCCCGGTGTCTGCGGATAGATAACTTAAGGAATTATGCCTTTCTCCAACTTTCACTTGTGTACTTTCACTTAAGTTTCACCTTCGTGTATTTTTAGTCGTCTATAGAGCCATTTAATTCTTTCAGTGAGTCTACCATTCACTGTACATAACTACCGTATTCTCTCTAATTTGTCCATTTATTGATTTCGATGAGTTTTTTTGTTGCAACTGAAAATTTCAAGAAATTACTCTCGTTTCAGTACATTCTGTAAAGAGTTAAGGATTAATGTACTGCTGGAATTTTAACACTTGCTTTTTTGTCACGAAATGAAAATGGCCAATAATACGGTGCTTTTTCATTATTTTGACCAATGAAAAGTAAACAAATTGACGAAAGCGATTTTGAATAGACTTTAAAGTAGAAAACCTCCATTTTGCGTATTTATTATAATCAATTTTTGCTAAATACAAGCCAGTAATCAGTACAATAGAAAAATATGTAAAAAACCAACTTTCAAGTACCAATTTACATTCTTAAAGTTGTAAATTAAGAATCTTTCGAGAAAATACGGTTTTCGGTGCACCTTGTATAGCTTTTGTTAAGTTTGACGTAGAATTACATTGTCTTATCTTGTTCCATCTTGTAAGTTAAATAGTTTCGTGGAAAGAAAGCGTCATGACTGTCTGTGTGTGCCTGTCTAATCTATGTACAGACGATCGCGCATCGCTAACAGCCCCCATTCTTCAGCCGAAGTATTCTGTATTCGTGTGGAGCATAGGTATAATATTTGGAAAGGGTAGTAGCTCTTTGAAAATAACAACAGTACTTTAGTTTAGTTCTAGATTGTAATGGATGTATGTTCATAATAGACGTGAAAGTAGAAAACTGAGCATTGCAATAATAAACTAGCATGGAGAAAAGAGCGGTAATAGTCGGAGTATTACGTAGTTAAGTGGAGCAGAGAAAGTTTGTACATAGAATAGGAGTGAGTTTAGAGTAAGCGTATTATTTGGCTTATCTATAGAGATTTTTCGATTGTAAAAGATGGGGAGATAGCGTGGTCAGCTGTAGTATGTCCTGTGACTGTTTTCTTGCTGTATGCATTTCTTCATTTGAGCCGCGACCAAACCAGACAAAACGATCCTACCCAATCCAATTTCATGTAATTCTAATTTGACCATTCGCATTCGGTTAGGTTACAATTGTTTTATATTTATAAGTATATATTCCCTTCTTATAGGTATAGTAAGCTCTCATTTAGTAGTTTCCTCTAAAAAGCCAATAGGAAAAGTTACTAGAATAGTCGAGTCCACTTCTAGTTTATATATTTTCGTTAGGCAGCGTAATTTCTAGTGGGAGAGGAGTTGCTAAAGACATAAAATAAAATAAGTTCTTGTTGGACACACGAAATCATGCATTTTTAACGCTTCTGTGGGGACGACAACCGTTGTAACTCGTATTTGCAGCTTGGCTTCCCTTTTACTCCTGCCAAGGCACTCCAATCCATTAAAAGGAAAGTAGATACACATAATGTAAGTTCATACGGTAACAGTAAGTGAGTAGGAAGCAGAGAATTGAGCTGAACATCGGAACCAGGACCTAATAGCGACAAACAAACTAAAACTCACAACTCTAACTATTTGTCTCTATTGTGATACTACTGTCAAACTAGTCCGCATACTTATTTCAATGTATATCTCTATGTGCTCACTATGTACACTTGGGCCAAATGTCCAATCAAAATAACAAGTAAAAGGTTTCGGCCACTTTATGCACTTAAATGTAACCCTGCAGATATTACTACATAAATAACATAAATGCATAGTCACTACTTCTACAAATACCACCATAAACAATTCAAAACTACTCCAACCTCGCAAACCCAATGCAAACTAAAATTAAACAAATCAAGCCAGTCATTATAAAAGCCCTTTCTTTCGCTAACAAACATTATTTATCCCTACCTACTAATATGAACATATTTCCATTGCTCACAACAGAAAACATATTACATACCTACCTACATTATTAACCCTTTAGGTACTTTCGGTATTAACCCATTATCTACGGATATATTATTTGAATCCTGTCTATAATCTAGGCCGACAATATTAGTACAGGCCTGCTCAATTGCCTTGCAAGCGAGTGGATCTTCTTTTGAGTATTGCGATAGAGAGGGCGCGAAGCAACGTCCAGTACATGACAAGTAATAGAGGCTGTTTTGCCACTAAAGATTTTTATAATGGAAATCCTTTTTAATCAAAGTGTGCTAATACACTACATTCATTGTCGTATTTAGCAGTAACATATTCCAGTATTTTAATAACTTATTATAATATTACATCTGTCTTCTTGAGCAACATGGTACGCAACTGTTGTGTTCCATTATGTGATTCCAAGCAAAGCAAATCCAAATCTGAAATAAGTTTCCATGAATTGCCTTGTGATATAATACAACGGGACAAATGGCTGGAGAAAATTTCAAGAGGAGAAGAAAACAACCCCTCAAGACCGTGGAAACCTACTAATGACCGGTTTGTACTTCTCATCAATACTAAACCTATTATATGTTAAATGTTATACTGAAAATCGTATGGCTTAAATGAGACACTTTAAGACGGTAGAAAAGCTATTAAAACATACTAATTTACTATGGTTTCTGGACTTTCAAATGTATATTTCAAATCTCTGTTATCAATGATAAAACGCAAGAATGTGATGCCATGTAAATGAATTACAATTTTGCTACAATTATGCATAATTGTTGTTACAGAGCAGTAGTTTGCAGTCTACATTTCAAACCGGAAGATTTTATAAGCAGACAACGAAGAACACTTTGTAAAGGTGTGGTTCCTACTATTTTCAATGGCTACCCAGTCTATAAAATTACTGAGAAAACCAATACAAGGAAACCCCCAGCTAAAAGAGCATCTGCATCTAGTTCCCGAAAGCGTGAATTAAGTCCTATGAAAGAATACAGCTTCGACAATAAAGAAAACATCGAAGACTTTCCATCGCCAAGAAAGAATTCAAAAAATGTATACGAAGTCAATGAAAATACTGGTAAGCACGCCAAAAAAATAGTATATAAAAATGTCGCTTCAAACGCATTGAATACAAAGTGGAGATGTAATCAGAAAAGATACTGTGAACAAATAAGACGGAAGAACTCAGTAATCGCAATGTTAAGAAAAAAGCTAAAAGATTTACAAAACAAAGAAACTGTTCAGCAGGTGAAGTCATTGCAAAATATCAAAAGCGACGCCGACTTAGGAAATTACAAGGCCCTAATGCTACTTGAGCAAATAAATATGTATGGGAAAAAGCTACCCCGATGGTCAGAGTTCTTTTTACGAATGAGTGTGCTATGGAGAACAAAATCACCTTCTTCGTATGGATTTGTACGCAAAACTTTAATAAATCTTCCAAGTCGGGCAACATTACAACGGTACCTAGGTCCATCAAAACTTGAGTTAGGTTTCAGTACTCTCATTAAGGACAGACTTGGAAATGAAATAACTAAACTGAATGAAAACGAAATCTATACTTCTTTAATTTTTGACGAGATGTCTATAAGCCCAGAAGTTCGCTACGTTAAACAAGTAGACAAAATAATTGGGAGAGCTGACCTGGGAAAAGAAGTTTCACCCACTTTCTCTCCAATTGCAAATCGATTGCTGTGCTTTGTTTTGAAAGGTCTTTCGACAAACTATCGCATACCCGTATCGTACCATCTAACAAAGAATTTGCAAGGAGAAGAACTGGCAAAAGTAATTAGAAAAGTAATTGAAGAAGTGGAAAATATTGGCTTTAAGGTTACTCGACTTGTGTGCGATTGCTCCTCTGTCTTCGTAAAAGCTTTAACAATTATATGTGGACAATCACTTCAGCCGAAAATAGTTCACCCCTTTTGCTCTAACAGGCCACTATTTATAGGATTCGATGCATGTCATATTCTCAAAAACCTGCGAAGCCAATTGATGGATGAAAAAAGAAAATTAGTTAACACCAATGTGATATCGGGAAACTGTATTCGAGCGCTCTACAAGAAACAACAAAAATTAGTAGTGAAGCCAGTAAGATTCCTTACAAGAAAAGTAGTTTTTCCTACGAGTTTCGAAAAAATGCATGTGGGTAGAGCTGTCAAGATATTTTCGTCGGAGCTTATTGCAGCATTAAAAGTTATGAAGAATACTAAAGTCAAGGGGTTTTGTTCTAAAGATTTGGATAAAACTATAGAGTTTATGGAAATCGTCAAAAAGTGGTTTGATGTAGGTATTATAAATTAATTTTGCCAAAACTGAAATATCGTGTCCCTAACAAGGCTATAAGTGTACTATATTATTTTCAGATTCACAATGTCAGCAACAGGACCTACTACATACGAAGTCGAAATGAAAATAAGGAACATTTTTGGCTGCTTAATGATTCTCGTTTAGATTGGTTGGAAAACGAATTTTTATTGTTTTTTGAAAAGTGGAAGGATGCTGCTACTAAGAGAGAAGCAATCAAACAAAAAGCTTTACAAAAATCAGTCAAGAAAAAGTCAAAGAAAGCTAAAAGTGCAAAATGGCCATCAGAATTTCTTACTAAAGAGACTTATACCGCACTTAGAATCACAACCCTTTCAACTTGTGAATGCATTAAGTAAAGCAAATATGTTAATGACAATTTCTAAATGTGCATGAAATGTTTTTCATATGTACACATCACAATTTGTTTGGTTGTAGGTACCTGTTGAGTTCCGGCTTTCTATTTGTGTATACTAGAAAATTTACTAGTGATAATGTCGAATCATTATTTGCTGCTATTCGAAGTTCTCAAGGAAGTAATGATCAGGCCAAAGCCGTTGGAGTTCTGTATTCTTTGGATAAGATATTAAAAACTGGTATCATGTCGGCGTCTAAGAATTCTAATGTTCAGCAAGACGATTCCTTAACAAAAGTTGGAAGCCAACCCTTAACATTAGCCACCCCACCAAAGAATACCATAGTTCTTACAAATGAAGAACTGAAAATAGCGAAATCTCTGAGTAGGCCGTCAAGTAAGCATTTGCTTATTTTAATGCAAGAATTGCAAGAATTTGCAAGAACTTTAAAATTAAGTTACCTTAATTTCATTTTTCAAAACTTATAATAGGTTTGAAGTCTGCAACGTGTGAAACGGCAGGATTTGCAATGGTAGCAGGATTTCTTTTGCGCTTATTGAAAGATAAACACTGCTGTCCAGAGTCTTACAAGAATCTTATTGAATCTACTAATTCTCACCATGCTACAAATATGCTCATTTCTTTTCAGGATAGAGGTGGATTAATGTACCCTTTGCCATCTTTCTCAGGACTGGTAAAGAGCATTTTTGATCTACTAAATGTACGGCGGAGCGAGCATCACAACACTGAAAATGTTGTAAGCACCTGGGTATCCATAATTTTGCCATTTTTAGAAGATTCTCAGTTCAAATGTGGATGTGGCGAGCATTCTCACATTGGGAAAACTAAAGATTTAATAGTTACCCATTGTGTGAAGTTATTTCTGCATAACGCTTCAGCTATGTATAACGATGCTTTAGATAATACCCCTAAATTTGAAATGAAAACATTATCTAAGAAAATAAAAAAATTGTAAGATTACATCTTTAGTTTTTCAGTATATTTAAAGTAATAATGTAGCATATTCATAGTGTAGCAATGCATATTTTTGGACGGTACTTGGCGCACCTAACGGGAACTCAGTGAAACTTTTGCCCACGCAGCCTGTCACAGAGATTGAGCAGGCCTGTAGTAATAGTGTCGGCCTAGCTATAATTTCTAATTGCACCATATAATATGCCCTTAAGTACAAATTATATAAGTATAGCATTTTCTATCGGTCAAAGGAAAACAAGTACACGAAATACGGTAACTGTAATTTAAAAGTCGGTGTGCTGTAGAGGAATTCGGGTTTTCAGTAAGTAACTTGTTGGAAAAGAGAATTACAGAGTGGGTATTAGGGAAGGGAAGCCACAGGCCTTTCTATGCGTTAAAAAGTATGTACATATTACATGGCATGGCCTTTGGCTTTCATTTCACTTGATTTCATCGGAAAGATGCTTCGTGTAATCTAACTTAAGTTAGTTTTATTTCTAACATGTAACTGAAAGTAAAATAGTAAAGTAACGAAACGTCCTCCGCAACCAACTAACCAGAGCAGAACGAAGCGAAAGGAGAAACCGAATTTCGGTGTCTGTTTATTTAAGACCGTGCAACATGCAGCAGCAACTATGTGCTATTTCTTTCTCAGTTATGTTACATTAGTACATTACTAAGGAAATTCAACTAGAAGACATTCCCCACGTTAGGTAACACAAAAACCAAACCACTACTCATTGCCGAATCGACTCTAAAGTCTAACCCTCTATCTAATGCATTGTGTTGTGTACAGCAATACTTTCTTCCTCTCCTCACTAAAGCCTGTAGTCATGAAACTTGAATTATTTAGTAGATTTTGAATTAAAGTAGTCGTGTAGCAGAGAGAGGGAAACAAAAGGCCAAAAATGAACGAACGCGTTCATTCCTGTTCATTCCTGTTCTGACTACTCTTCCGCTTTCCCTTAACATCGCTCTTTACAATTTACGACAAGGAACGAAATGGATTCTTCATACTAGTACAAAGTGGAGGTGTATTCAATTGCTTCGGATAGCTTGAATCCTTTTACCATTCCATCCACAATTATCGCACTACAAATACGACGCTACCAGAACAGGAAACTTATTTCTAGCCGTATTTTACTTACCTGTCACTTTTTTCGCTTATGAACTGTAAACTGTGAATTGATATTCATATTTCATAAAAACTGATGCGATTTTTTCTCATGTACCTTTCCCAGAACAAACTGGAATGGTTAGGGAGTGTTTAGCAGTGCAACTGAATTATTTATTGTTTTATGTTCTGGGATTATAATAGCTATGGTATAAGTAATGAAATGTCTAAAACGTTTTGCCGTATAAATACGTTTGTGGTTTTTTGAACTGGAGTGCTCTTTACCTTGGCCTTGTAACAGTATATGCATAAATCATTTGTTTTGTAAATTTTGTTTTAAACTTCCTGTCAAGTATAAGTCCAATTGTTGTTCTTCAAAGCATTTAAAATAGAAACCTACCTAAGAATGTTTGAATAATAGATTAATAATTTGCGCCGAAATATGTAGAAAGATGTTCTGACGAATTTAGTATTATTAACCCTTAGTTTCCGAAATATTTTACAATTGGAGTACTTTGGGAGAATCATTCAATTTGGTTGTTTTGGAATTGGAATTGGAACCAGGTACTCAATTATACAGGAGAAGAATTGTAGTGCGTACTATAATGGTTCGTCTCTGTTTTATATTTACAATGTGTGTTAAAGTACCTTGCTAATGGAAAACAGGGTTGTAAAACGTAACTTGTATATTTTATGTATTTCTATTCGGTTTGTGTTTTGTTTTGTTTGTAGTCATTCTATATTGCACAGAACGGAATTCTGTCGGTATTATTCTGTAAGTGCTGTGCACAGACAAACAGAGCAGTAAAATACAGTTTGGTGTATCGTGCTGTGTTTTTACTACTACTTAGATTCATTGTTTGCTTAAGGTATGCTGTATACCATTACTATTACTATTCTAGAGGATTTTTGTTTCTTCTCGTCTTGTCACTCTATTTATACCTATAGATAAATGGTAGGTAATACTTGGAACTTGAAAAAAGGTAATTCATAACTAAAATTTATGATGTGTGCAATGGAAGAGTGTGCAAAGCGTAACGCGTGCTGATAGCTTCAGACTAAAAGTTTTTTTCAAATTGTCTACGTGTTGACATGGCCTATTACATTCGCACAATGAGCATTCAATGTTGCCATTGTATGTCTTCTTCAGTATCTACTATAGCTTTACTTGCGTATACATTATACGTACGTTTTCAATAACAATCCAATCGTATCCACAGATTTATTTCCTTTTGTCACTTTATTTTCGGACTGTCTGGACACGCACCGCTAAATTGACATTGTCAAATCCCTCTTTACTTGACATTTGGACTTTCCACTATTATCATTCTTCTTTATAGAAAGGTTTCTAATGCTTTGTCTTTGTCACATCACAAGTTCCGTTTAAAAGCGTCAAAATTATTTTAACCATTAGCGATTTTTCAACTGTGCAGTAAACCATTCCAAATGGAATGCAAGAAAGTAGCGGAATATACTTTTTCTCGTAAGGGGTATTTACGGGCTGATTGGTTAGATCATGAGACTTGCAACTTTATACTAGTAAGGCTATTGAACCCTCTTTCTACACCAGAAAGCTTATTATAAAAGAATTGCGCTAATAATTATGGGAACAAATTTTTGAGAGACAAAGCTAATTTACAGACAGATGTACAGAGTATGATCATAATGCTGCTTACCATTTGGATATGTAGTTATGGCTACTCTTTATCATTATGCTGTCTCAGCAAATTATAAGCAACATTCAAACCACTGTAGAAATAGTGTACAATATTTTCTTAAAAGGATTTCCAAAATCTAGGAGCGATTTCATACATAATTCATCATGAGTTATTTGTTCGGATTAATTATATTAGTGGGTGTTCTTGGTAAGTCTTTCGGGAAGCATTACATTGTAGAAACTCTTGGTGGAGGAAGTACTGGTTGCGTTCCGAATGGTTACACGAAATTTTTTGACGAGTGGTCGCAAGCCCCAAGAGATGCTTACGAGAAATATAACGCAAAGTTATGCGACAATGCAAAGCTTCTTGAGTGTTATGGATATGAGGACGAAGGAAATGGAATCTGTGATTGCATGGAAAAAACAAGTGATGGGCATTTGTTAACATGGGATGTTCCCTCTGGAGAGTGTCGTTCTCGCATTGGAAGTCGTTGTGACAAAACAATTAATTGTACATCCGAAGGTAAATGTGAACTTGATACCTGCGTTTGCAATGTCCATGGTTGCGTAATGCCGGAATCAATTGCGGAAAGGGAATTTCATCCGAAAGTTAGGTCCTTTTTTGAAAAAAATGCTTCTCATCAACAAAAGTTCGTTGATAGCGAGTTCAGTTCAACGAGGATTTTAGTCACAACCGTTTTATGCGGTTATAAAGCGTTTAAATCAATTGCTTGGTAAAAGCACTACTGCGTAATAAATTATCACCGTAAATAAATTGAAATTGTAAACAAATTTGTAAAATTTTATTACTTAATTAAATGAATTTAAATGATTGATTGATTTTAAATTGTACTGATTTATAAAAGGCCCTGTAGAATTTGTGACAATTTTCAAATTGGAATAAATTGTCTATTTTATAACCTACAGAGATTTTGATAGACGATGTAAATGGTTGCGTGAATTGTATCGCTACAGATAATAAAAGGTTTGAGAATTTTATGGAAGTGTTTGAAAGGCATCGGAACATTGTAGATGGCAATGACAATGGGACATAAACGAAATGGAAGGTTTTTGTCTGTTTGTTTTTATTCTAGATTGTACGTATCCATCTTAATTTTGCACTTTGGTAACTTTTCGTTTCAGCGTTGGGTAGCGTTGGGTAGCACTTTGTCTAATAGAAGAATTACATGAGAAGCGAGACATGTCAATTTTTATTTTAGGTTTACATAGCGAATATCACTTTACTTAGGAATATAAACAAAGGCTGCTGCGAGTAATAAAATGGCGAGTGTGGATACGTATAGTTTTATAACATGTTAGTAAGTTTTAGGTGGTTTTGTTGGTGTAGGGAACTTGATTCGACTTGGCTTTACTTTTACTTGACTAGGTTGTGCATGTAAATTCAAAGTACATAATAGTAATGGTTTTGTGTACGGGTAGAAGGCAATAAACTATCTACTAGTAGTAACCCTGTAAAATTCTAGTCGAGTGAGCAATTTGGCTTGGCTTTAGCTTCCCTTGTCATGGAATCCTTTACTTTAGTATAGTTACGTGTACATAAATACATAAATGTACGTTCTTTTGCATGGCAAAGGAGCAAAGTGCCTCTGCTTATGGCTTACCATCATAAACTCCAATCAATAAATACTGTACTCTGCTTCAGTTAACTTACACTGCCTCACTGCAATGAAGGGACGTATTCACCACACCCAACCCTAATACCATTACAATATAATAAGGCATTAACACCATTTATACTAAAACTCAGTTATGTTTTCCATCTAAAACTTAACCAAGTCATGATGTAAAGTAAACATCAACTATTTATGTAAGCAAAACTTGTACATAAGTAGATACGTCACAAATGCTCAACCTATTGTCACTATTTTAAGTACAGACCTAAAACCAATGCTAAATCCATTCACAAAATGACATTCCCTTCTAAATCTCCATAAAGTACTCTGCTTACTCACACATACACTCAATTCCCATCTCCGGAGGATTACCTTGACACAATGAAATTTCTCTGCCTAATGGAATACCATTTTACGGTCCATCAAAATATCTCTGCATGTGGTACTAATTTCTCAATCTTTTATTTTGCGTCCTGGATAGACAGATACACGGACAGATTGAGAGAACACGCTAATAAAGTGTAATCCTGTACTTAATTTGCTTTTGTATTTCATAAATAGCTAATAAATAGCTAAATAAATACAACCTCCATTTGCACAAACTTTAATTTTAGTGTTTTAGTCTTTGTTAGGTGCAGTGTGCATAAATTCATTCTTATCACAAATGCAAGGTAAATCAATGGGATGTATTTGTGTATTAGTGTATACATTTTCTTTGTTCTTTAGTTAGTTAGTTACTTAAGAAGATTTAGTGATGTGGAGGGGGAGGATAAGTCTGCAGAGAGAGAAACTCGTAAATTCTCCTAAATACTGAATGCTTTCACCATTCTGTGGTTGCAGGAACCTGGTATGGGTTGAGTTGGATTCGATATGGTTTATACTTGGTTTATTTTCTTTCAGTATCAGGATCGGATTGGTTTTACTTGTTTTGTTTGGTTGGCTCACAGTCTTAATTGCATAAGTTTACTACGTTTGAGGTGAGGGTGAACTTTAATAAGAATTAGCTGGCACTGTTTCCTCCGCAAATAGTCTTTGGTACTCTTTTTTCTACGGTGTGATCTAATATGAAACTTTTTGTTTGTCCCCCTGCTTCCTACATACTAATAAAATCACAGAATGCTTTTCTGTGGCTTCAATCGTGCTTTTTTACTTTTATTACTTGCAAATAGATCAAACCAGGTTAAGTAATAGTATATCTACTTCTGTAGATCAAACAAAGCATAATTAATTAATTTTCCTTGAATATATGTCACCGGCACTGAGCGCACACAGGCTGTAAGCGCACAAATCCAGAATTTATATGCAAATAACTCTGCCCCTATTACGGATGACGAAATGAAAATTGGTCCACACATTGGAAGACATATAATCAGCATTTTTACCAAATTTCATCCCCACAGATGGCACAGGAAAAAAGTTATTAGTGAATAACATTCAAAAATAGGTTTTTTCATTGATTATTTCAAGTAATTCATTAATAACTTTTTTCCTGTGTCATCTGCGGGGATGAAATTCGGTACAAATGCTCATTATATGTCTTTCAATGTGTGGACCAATTTTCATTTTGTCATCCTTAATAGGGGCAGAGTTATTTGCATATAAATTCTGGATTTGTGCGCTCACAGCCTGTGTGCGCTCAGTGCCGGTGACATATACACTTTAAAAATAATTTCTTTTTTCCGGACTGTCGAGTACTGCCTCCCTGACTGTCGGGTACTGTCTGAATTGTCAACAATCATATCCATTTTGCTTTCCCAATGACCCGTGCTGAAATAATGCAGACAAACAGGTCAGGCATTATTATAAAGTAGCTACCTCTACTTAATAAGTAGGTTAAACAATAGTTTGTCATCATAAAGTTATAAAAAGTGCCATTCTTTTTGTTAGAGAATAATATTGTTCTCCCTTAGATCTCTTTTGATATATTATTGGTTAGATTCGAAATTTGTGTAATAAATAGCCGATTGCTCTCGTTTTCATATCTGAATTCTTATAACTGTATTGTAGAAGTTATAAGAGCCTAGATGGAATATGGAGAGCAGTATTAATACTATGGAAAAGTAAAACATTAGAAGTAAGTCATCCTTCGAGATTCGATGTTCAGACGAAACGAAGCAAACAGGAAGAGGAAAAGCCGGTAGGATGCTAATGTATCTTTACGTATGCAAGTAATATTCATAAAATATGTAGAAGAGCAACCAAAGAGACAGAGCTATAAAAATACAAAGTGAAGATATTGTACAATAATGCATATGCTCAATTTGATTCTGTAAAAGGCAAACATCTCCTCCCTATTTTCCTCTAAATATAGCCAAACGAACTGAACATGGTATAGAACTGTTCCGAAACCGAATGGATTGAAGAGAGGAAACCATACAAGCCAAGATTATAGTGAAATATAGAAGAGTAGTAGAAACTTATGAATTATTTGCACTTTGCTCCTCCTGACTTTGAAATATAATTCAGGAGGAGGCTTCTTGAGTCTTTTGGAGCCTTCTTAGCTCAAGTCCTTAGTGCTCTCTATTGATTTATGCTCCTGTTAAATTATGCATAGGCTCTTATGATTCTAAAACTCACAACAGTCAAGTCAACGCAACTCAACTTACATCAAGTCTCTCCAAAACGTCATACACCAATCTAACATTATTCTCAATATACAGTAAATACAAAAATCCAGGGTGCACAAAATAAAGTGCCTTTCTTTAAAATAAGGGAATACTATTTTACTCTACGAGCTAACAGGGGCCACTGGGTATCTACCTATAATCAACTAAACATAAAATTAGAACATGATTAATTAATTTATGTCGTGTAAAATGTATTATTTGCCTGCATTTGGTGTACAATTTCTTGAGATTGCCAATAATCTTTTTTTAAATCTCATCTACAAATACTGGCTTCACTGAATTAAATTCTTCTTTAAATTCACCATGAGCCTCCTACGAATTTATATGTTTCTCAATGAAAACTTAGTTTTAATTATTTTTTTAATACATAATTTTGTGTTAATTAAGAATAAATGATTGTAAACTCAAGTCATTTAAGGATTGACACAAAATTCGTTTTGCAAATACTGTGGTATTACAGCCCCTGGATAAATTTTGACTTGACTGGGTAACACAGTATTAGATTGTGCTACTGTATTTAGTGCCAAGTGAAAACAGCATGTCGTCAATGTAATATTATTACCTATATTCAGTTGAAAGTGAAAACAGCGTGTCTCCTATTGCAAAGTTGGAGTTGTTACTTCGTTAGTGTGTTAGTACACTGTGAATTGATTGGATTGAGACATATAGCGAGAAGAGAGAAGTGGAGCTTACTGTAGAGTGAGTTCCAGAGTTGGCAGTATGCTATAAAGGCTACTACTATATAAGTGTAACCTTTATTAAATGTGCTAAGTATGTGTGGATAGCTAGGAATATAGTGACATAAATAGAAAAGAGGGAACGGAGCATTGTGTTAGTGATATTAGGGAGAAATATATTATAAAAGTGTCTTCTGGTGTGTCCAGAGAGAAAAACAACATTGTCCTGTCTTCTGCTGCCCTTCCGTTTTCTTGTGCAGCTCGTGATATTATATTTCCTTCCGCTGCTTTCTGGCCACTTGCCAATCCCCATGCTTTTATCAAACTACTAACATAACATAAGCATTAGAACTAAGAGCTCGATTCCTCCTCTACTAAAACTATATGACATGGAAAGGTTTTACGTAATCCACTTTTACTTTACTTTTAGTTTAGTCAGTCCCTTGACTTCCCTTTTACTTTCGGTTACGCTTACGCTACGAGCTATTCCTACACTCCCTATTACCAGACATCCCTTGTTTTCGCCCACCATCATTTTGTTGTCCGTGTCACTTTCCCTATTGCTTTACTTGTCCTTTGTCTCTCAGCCTCTTGGCTTTTCATGTACTGAATAAAATGTTTTTTCCTTTATCACCCACCAATACCAAATTCAACATCTACTAAACACAGAACGGAACTAAATTACAATACATTACTTAATGACAGTAGAAAGGTAAATTTTCAAGTTACATCCCTACAAGACACTTGAAGATACCTGCAAGAAATGAATAGTAATTATTTTTACAAGTAAAATAATTTTATTGATCACTGTTAATATTCAGGTGGTAAAAAATTGGTATTTATTTATGTTTCAGGTATAAAAATAGTTTGTTTCAAGAAAGTCATCTGTAATGTACACATAAAAGAGGAGAAAGATTGAATAATACAGAAACTACTATTTTTTCGGTTTGTGTGGCAGAAAGCGGAGGAAATAGAAAGAAAGTAATAACAATAAAAGAATTTCTATCATAACTATAAAGTAAAAGTAGTGAATTCATTTATGAAGCCAAGATAGTGGAAATAAGGAAGCAAGGTGTTCAGAATTGTATTTTGTTGTATTACTTGGAAGACGTCATGCGGTCAGTACAGAAATGTCAGCTCAAAGTCAAAGACAACTGGAAAAGAAGAAACACACCACAATGTGACACTGGCTGCCACGGAGGAAGTCTTGACTGGACTGGAAACCTCTTCGAATTAGTGCAGCGTTGGCCACAAGTCACGCACCAAAGGGAAATGGCATTAGGTACAATGTTTGAAAATGCCTAAAACAGTTTGAGAGGCATTTTCAAACATTAGGTGCATTTTCCTATGGTGCGTGACTTGTGGCCAACTCTGTAATATAGACCTGTAATATCCATGCAATGTCCAGTGACAAAAAGAAAGTTTGTTATCTAGTCCAGGCTAGTTGTGTGTTCTGTTCCTTAATGTAAAGTCCAATCCACATCCAGTCCAACAAGTCAAGACAGAGAAGTTAAGATTTCTTTAGTGTCGTTATCAGATAAAGCGTCTCCGTTACTTTCCCCTGTCTGGCCACAAAGAGCGCTGTTAAGAAATAATGGCGACACATGTCACAGAAACCTTTTCAGCTTTCACTCTTGCGTCATACTCCTATCAAACAAACCAACCACAATTTTCTTCGTGTGACTTTTCGAGTCGATATGATCTTTTGATCGTAAAGAACCTTTTACCTTATTTTGTTTTTATTGTTTGCCAAACACAACTTGATTTACGCCTCTGTTTCCTTTTGCTCCCTTCTTGTCAACGTCAGGACCTCTTCATTACCTAAGTATTTAAGAAATTCCATTATTTCTGCATTATGTAAAAAATATTCAGAACTATTAGGGAAAAAAAGTTACATTGCATTACTTACTGTGTTGAAATTCAATTTTAGTAGGAAATCTAAGAAATTTCCAAGAAAATTCCCATGTGTGGTTAGATTACAGAATAATCTGTGTATAGTCCCTACTAAATTATGGTTGGAAAGATGTTTTGAAAAACTGATAAATAATTAAAGTTCTTTCTTCCTCGCTAGAGTTGCAGAGTTACAGTGAAGGAAATTTCAGAGAAGAACATAATGGAAAGTTAAGTTGTTTGCTGATCTATTCTGATTGTCATGAGTGTTGAGAAGTTGATAGTACATTACATTACTGAAAGATTTCATGAGTTTCTGACTCGTGAAATGTTTATAAGAGAGTAATAGTAGTCTGGTTTGAATTATTTAAATCTCTTGTATTACGATGGCTAAATTTACAACAGTAGAGACGAAATCTCGAGTAAAATCCTGGAAATCCTCTCAGAACTCGTAGTCCCGTGTCTTTGACTTCAGTATTTACGTTTCGTAAAAGTACCTACGTGTATTTATGTATAAAATACGATTCTTGTTTAATGTACACAGATTACGTAACTACTTTGCTTAGAAAACATGACAAAATTGACTGAGAAAAATAAATGAGTTTCCTTTCACTTTGCATATTTAACGAGGAAGTATAGTAAAGTAGGTGCGAAGAGGGGAAAATGGGAAAAAAACTTTTAGCAACCTTGTGCAACTTTAATGGATTGCAAATTGATGGGTGAAGTATTTAGTATGTACACATTTGCATTTAGGTAGCATTTAGTTACTATCCTTTCTGTAAACAGAGAGAGAGACTAGTTTGTTGGGAATTAGGGGCAAATCTCCTAGTACAATAGAAGTTTTAGTAAAATCTGGAAAATTTCTAAGGAAGTGGAGTAAAAGTAGAATACATGAGAGAAATATAAATGATTAACCATGACTTAGGAAGAACTTCCTTCCAGAGTCTCAAATAAATGAAATAAAAATAAATAAAATATGGAAAAAGGAAATTTTAGTTGTAGAAGAATACTTGAGAGGATAATCCCTTGTTTCCTGTTGTCTACTAATATAACTTTCCCGAACTTTCCTTGGCTACTTTAAATAGTAATATAAATGTACGTACTGTAAATGTTAATGGCTGAAATATATTTTGTTGCTTTGTAAATGTTCCACAACAATTTATATGAAGGATACTACGAAAAGCTAAAGTATAGCAAACCATGAACCATAATATGCGAAGGCAGTTAATAAATAGCACATTGCCACAACTTTAATGTGTTACATTACATTCCTCTCATGTAAATATTATTACTTCCACTGTACAGGAAATGAATACTTTCCTGTAGAGCATATACCATTGGAAACTGGGAAAAGCAATGCAAAATATTCGAATTCTTGTAACACTCCCGTCTACCACAACAATATAGTACATGTTCTTATGACTGGGACACTTCCTTTGTGATTCTTGAATTTATTTTACGTATACATATTGCAAAAGCATATAAACTACCACGAAAGTCACAAACATGTACTCTGGTGTTGTTTTCCTTGGGAAATGAAAGGTACGATGTAAATACATAATAAAAACATGCGGGAGAGGATAGGGAGCGGATAAAGGGTTATTTGCCTACTTTCACATCCAGTTCTTTCCTGTCATATTTCTTTTATTCTCTACGCAGTAGATATAAGAGGTGGAATAAATACAAACACAAGAGAAGACGAAGGGGAATTCTCATTTCTCCCGTTTCCTCACAATATCTGTACCTAAGTATGTATTCTCTGGGTGTTTTTGTTTTCAAGCAGATGGCAATTTTCCCAGATGATGAGAAAACACAAGAATCTTTCGAAGACAGTGTCACATTTTATTTATACATAGAAACTCAACAACTTGCAAGAAATATGAACACAAGAGTAATCTCCAAGTTGTTCTTAGTTTCGTACTTAACCAACAACACAGTACTTCCAAACAAAAAGAATCCTATCTGAACTGAATCTATTATCCACCCAGTACCGTATAAAACATATCCGAAAATAATTCTACTCAAGCGGATGACAGAAATGGCATTGTTGATTCTTTACGAGATCTTCTGAAGAAACTTACACGTCTGACTCCTCAGTATGCTTTTATGTAATACACAGTTCTAAGTAGGTATTTATTCTTCCAAAGGTTTAACAACTAATGTTTGTAACTTATGTGTACTACTGTACTGACAATACAAGGATATACGTGCAGTTACATACAAGACACAGCAATAATGTAACAGAAGAGGATAATAGAATGCAATAGAATACCTACTATAATGCAAAGCTCCTTAACGCAGTCGTTAGTAAGTAAAAAGCTCAATTTCGTAATAAACTTCCTGTTTGTCTTCTCTATTATCTCCTTCTTTGTCATTTTCGGTAATAAAACTAGAATTAATCTTTAAGGGGTTGTATTGCAAGCTATAAATTGGCTTAAGTGCACAACATCACGGAATAACGGAATTGAATAAAGACCAGAACAGACGACAAGACAGGAATTAGGTGTCGAGTCGATATTTACGTTGTAGGTACATGCTTAAGGGATTACATAATATTTCCTACACTATATAGGTACAGTATTCTAAAACCTAAAATAATATCTCTAACAAAGCTAGATAGGTATACAGAATATTATATGAATTCTCTTTACAATGCTTTCAATTACTATTCTTTCATTCATACTGTTTAACTGAAACCAACAAATATCATTAAATTTTAAATATTGCTTTAAGTATTGCCACAATTTTTACAGCCCGAAAAAACAATCAAACTTGTGATTTTATGGTCTTTCCAGTTCAATGTTCAAGAAAGAAAAATTTATTAACTACTGGATTTGGTTGCTGTTTATTTAGATTTCCAGCAAGACCCACTTGCAACACAAAAGGAGATTATTAGAGTAGACAGTTTCCTGTACATGCATGTTTATGCAGAACGCTTTGAAAAAACCATCAAGAATTCATGACAAAATAATGTGTTACAGGGATTACAATTTGGATTCTTTTAGCTTCAGTCGACAAAATGCCAATAGACAAAGACAAAGTGGAGTTAAGAGCGGAAAGCCTTGCGTTAGCTAAAGCGGAGATTATTGAGTGTGTTGGGGAGATTTTACTTTTACCATTTTGGTCTCCCATCTCAGACCTTTTTCTATCTATGCATCTTTAATATATTTCTAAGCTAGAAACAAAGCATATTTTGTACATGGAGGTTTGCTTGTATATTATTTGTGGTTATACTTCCGAATGTTCCGAAGGAATATCTTTATTAGTTTGCGAGAGTAAATAGGTAGAGAAAAAGTATGGTGGATTATATTGTTATAAAAATATCCGAAAATGAGGATGGTATTGCATTGCATGAGTGAGTACATAATATGGGTGCGAAGCTATATTTATCATGGTAAGTGTTATGAATGGGTATGTACATTTATATTCAGCTGGAGAAGTAAGCTAGTAATGGGAGATATAAAGGCACGTAGAAAATAAGACAAGAAAGGCAGTCAAGGTTGGGAATCCTTTGGTTATGTATAATTTGATTGATGAGACAATCTTGTGTGCTGGGGAGAAAACGGAGGATGAGCCGTTGTCATTTCCCGTCCTCTCAAGTGGTCAATCATCCTCTATGCAATGTGGCATAAAATATTTCACAGGAAAAAGAGCAAGACATCTCGATCCTTTCTAGACTTGACAAATATTTCATTTTAAGATACTCACTGTTTACTTTTTGGTGTGACTGCGATTTGTTCGTGTTAGTCAAATCAGGATGAGTGAGGGTAATTTTATTTCCACGGTTCCCTCTTTCAACTCACTCTGGCAAATATTTCTATTTTTACGTTTTCATTCATACGAATGTGAATACGTAATAATTTATGTATGATTACGTATACAACGGTATATAATGCACTCCTGAGACTTCCTTTGTGATCTTTTACAGATTGTGGGGGTTAAGGGGATAAAAATTAATGATTATTTTCCATTTCCCCCAGTATGTGCATAGAAAAATTGGAAATGTCCACATTAAACACATTTTTCCATATAGGATATATGAAATTTCACATACTTGGAAAATAAAATTAAAGTTTTATCAATTTTCATACCTTTATTTAAACTGTAGAAAGTGTAGAAAGTTTAAACCCGTAAACTACATAGCGGCTACCATTGATCATATCTTCGAAATTTTATTTTTAAAGCTTTACCATTTTTTACCAGTTAAACCACCAACTTCAAAGACGATTTCAACACTTTTACATTCTTCCATTTTTTGCGTGTTACTTAAATGTATTTTATAGTGCGTACAAAATAAAACCATATTGGCTGCGTGTTTACAGTACAATCAAACATCAATTACTGATTACGTAATTCAGACACAAGGACGCCGATTTATTAGATTAAATTGAATTTTACGGAAATAATATTTCCTAACTGCAGTTATGATTTGTTGTAGTTGTAGTACTACCAGTAATTTGTAGATTATAGTTAGGCATTAGGCAAAATTATCTATTTTTTATGTTCCATTCACAAAGCACGGCACTATTAAAATATTAACGCACATTAGGCGATTTTTCTCACGCAACCAATTAACAACATGTGCCTTCTATTAAAACCCATTAAAAATTAGTAAGAACTGGAAACGACAATAAATTATGCTCTACCTACGAAAACTTTTGGGAAGGGATTTGGGGGTAGAAGTTTAAGGTCAATATAAAACGTATAGAAATATATTACTGATCGTAAGTACCACAGTTTCTTGGACCATAGAAGAAAATACTTTGTAACAAAGACAGCATAAAAATTGTCAAACACTTGCTGTTGGAAATGTGTCCAGCAAAAAAGTTCTAATCTCGTCAATCCTAAAGTAACTACGCCACTTACTGTACGAGTATATTTATTTCAATGTTTTTGTATTCCACGATAATTTGTTACAAGTGACAATACTCAACACGCAAAGGATTAGTTTACGTTTCAGAATAAAAAAATCCATTGTGGCTATTGTGGCAGCTACAGAAACTAATATTATTAGTAATAAGTGATACAAAAACAACTTTTCAACTTATAGTTGAGCATTCTTTATATAAATAAGGTTACATATTTTGTTGAACAAAGTAGTGTGCATTGAGAGAATATTTCTCCTGTTTTTTCAGTGTATTCTATTTTCCATAAATATCTAAGTGAAAAAATTGTCATTCTAAATTATACTGTAAAATTTGTTATATGCAAAGTGATATCGGATTAATAAAAAAACTAAAACAGAACTAATTATCAAAAATATTCCAAAATGAAATCATTGTGGATTGCGTCATGTTTTGTTACAATTATTGTTGTACTATGTTTGCATTTTCAGGTAACTTGGTTGAAAATATGGAATAATAAGCGCTAACATTTTGTGTATATCATGCTAAAAGTGAAAAATATTTAACTGTTTCGTTCTTCATTACAGATATCATCTGCAGAAAAGGATGTTTCTAATAATGGTACTATTTTATGATTTCACCATGTAACATCAAATTCTAATTGTCTAATTCTAATCTAATTCTCCTCTAGACGAGACAGCCCAGCCACATATTATTAAACTTAGATCAGCACCACATGCTGATGATCCTCAAACTCAAAGCGGAGGAGCTGCTGATCCCGGATCGCATCCTCCAAGTCCTCCAGCATCGTCTCCTACTACTAAGCCTACTACTAAGCCTGCTAAACCTGCGGCAGGGGGCGGGGGAACGAAAACCGGAAGTGCAGGAGCGGCAGCAGGCAAGGGCGGTAATAAAAAGGCTACCAAAGGTAAACCAGGTAGTGGAAAGAAAACTCCTCCAAAGAAGAACGGTGGTGCCCCTAAAACTGGTGCAAAGAAAAACGGCACCGGAAAGAAAGCTAGTGGAAAGAAATCTCCTCAAGGGAATACTCAGTAAATATGGATCGGTCAGAGCACAGCCCACCTTTGCAAATATTAAAAATTATTTTTGTGCTAAGTACTGCCGAATATCTGTTGTATTTAAATGCTGTAATAATAACAGTATTAAAGTTGATTTGGGTTTTAGTTAAAAGTTCAATAAGTATGTACCTAACAGAGCATTCAATTTCATTTGTAATATTCCTATTTTCTGCTTCTGTGTTAGTAAGAAAGAACAAAATAAAATCAGAGCCATCTTCATCATTAGAAACTATTACTCGAATACTAGAAATTAGAAAAAACAAACGATTACTAAGCATTGGTCTCAAGTTTGTCAGACCTTTATATTGATTTATATTGGAAATATTGTAATGCAAAGGGAAAATATCTGCGCAGAAACATCAAATTCAGAGCAAAATTATGTAATCAGTTTAATTGGCAATAAAAGATAGCTTAGAGATGCGGATGTTTCATTGTCATTTACTAACATACATTAATATTCAAGAATAACTTCCATAAACATTTTTTTCCAACCATAAAATTTATTTCCAAATTCCAATCAAAATTTTTATCTCAATAGAACAACTACAATATTACAACTATTAAAATCTTTTAAAGTTTAAACCAATGAAATACATATCAACATGTAGACTATACCATTAATAATCTCTCCGAAATGATCTTAAATACCTTTATATGGTTTCAAACTTTTTGAAGTATCCTCTTATACTGAAAATGTTCCCAGATTTTTATATCATTAGGAAAGTTAAATGCAGAATACATATGTTGTAGTGAGCATGTTTTCTAGTTTTATAATAAATGCTCATCCGTGTATATCAAAACAAAAATTTTATTGTCATTACACCACTGAGCACAGAAATAATATATTTAGTTGCATGCTTTATAAGGTCTTCCGCAGTAATTTATTACAATACTCAACACGCGAAGGATTAATTCAGTACAGCCGTACAGCGTACTTTAAATATATATAAAGTTACAAATGTGTTGGACTACGATTAGTAGTGTGACTGAGATAATTTGAGAGAATAATATATAATAAGGTGTTTCACATTTTTCTATTTTGCACGAATATACAAATGAAAAAAGTGTCATTCTAAATTATACCCTGAAAAGTTTGCTACGAAGTGAAAGTAGACGTTGGATCGCAAAATATGATTTAATATTCAAGAATTTATATAACTAACCAATTATTAAAAATATTCCAAAATGAAATCATTGTGGCTTATGACTCTTGCTACATTGATTATTGCACTATGTTTGCATTTCCAGGTAACTTTGTAAAAACTATGAAACAAGTGACTATATTTTGTGCATATCTTGCAAAAATGTTAAGATTTTAACTTTTTCATCTTTCATTACAGGTATCATCAGCAGAAAAGGATATTTCTCATCTTTTTAATCACGGTATATCTTATAATTTGTGATTTCTCACGTAAAAAGCCAAATTCTAGTAGTACATAATAGTAACCGTAGTGGTTCAAGACTTAATTCAAGATAATTATATATAATAGTCAAACAACTCTGTGGCACTATTATATTGTGGCAATGTGCTTTGAATAAGATGTATTATTAATTAAATGAGGGCACTAATTCTAATAGTTGGAAAACCTTAGAAGGACTATTTATAAAAAAACATTATACATATTATGTGGATTACTTTTAATTTGTATGTTTAATCTCTTCTGGGCTAATAATACGAATTTTTCTCTAGATGAGGCAGCTGCGTCACATATTATTAAACCTAGATCAGCTACACATAATGGTGATCCTCACCAAGGTGGAGGTGGTGATCCTCATCAAGGTGGAGGTGGCGATCCTCATCAAGGCGGAGGTGGTGGCCCTCATCCTGCAGTGGCACAGTCTTCTCCTCATCCTGCAGCGGCAAAAACTACTCCTCCTCCTCCAGCGGCACAGACTTCTCATCCTCCAGCGAAACCTGCTGCTCAGAATACTACTCAGAAGACTTCTACTCCGAAGACTCCTCAGAAGACTTCTACTTCGAAGACTCCAACTACTCCAGCAGCAAGTGGCGGGGGACCAAAAAAGGGAAATAAAGGGAAGAACGGAAATAAAAATGGCAAGGGCCAAAAACAAGGTGGTGGCAAGAAAAACAACGGTGCAAAGCGAAACAATGGCGCAAAGCGAAACAATGGCGTAAGGAATGGCGCAAAGAAAAACAATGTCGCAAATAAAAACGGCGGCGGAAGGAAAAATGGTGGCGGAAGAAAACCCGGTAATCAAGGGTAAAACTAATTAAATACGGTTCAGCCAACACAGCCCACTTTCGCAATTATTACAAATTAATTTTGTTCTTGGAGAAATAACACTTAATTTCTACTGCGCTAACTGTTATATTTAAATGTATTGGTATACAGTACTAAATAAAGTTTATTTCGGGCTTTGGTTGTAAACAATAAATAAGATTGAAAAGAAAACTGTCTTGGTGTATCCTGTAGGAAACTCTAACTTTGTGTTTAAGGTTGATTTGCAAAAGTTGCATACTTCTATAGGTATGTCACAGAAACAATGCTTTCATGTTATTTTATCATTTATCATCTTCAGTAGTTCATTTCATGAGAAAGCACATGGTAAAATCAGAACCATCAAAGTTATTTACCTGATTATAATATAAATTGGAAAACCAAATGATAAAAAAATAAGCAAAATTTTAAGTCTCAATTTTGTCAGTCCTTGCTATTACAGTATACTGGAACTATGTAATTTTTTACGGGAAAATATTTAGGAAGAAATAATGATGGATATTCAGAGCAATTAAGGGACAACAGTAAAGGACAACTTGCAGATGTCAATATCATCATTGTCATTTACTAACATACATTTCGAATTCGATTGCATTATGATCTATCTCTCAGCTTTCAATACAAATATGTTTTATAAAGTATTTAAAACTTGCTATTGCATTTGGTTAATTTTATTTGATTTCCAAATTTTGTCCTGTATATTCGACTTTCCAATACACTATTGCTGTGCTTCAGCAAAGAATGCATACTTAGCTAGTGGATGGAGAAAGAAAACCCAGTGGAACCATCTGTAGCACAGAAGAACAACCTATGCCTATGGTGGAGACGGAGAGTAAATATATTGAAGAGAACGAAAGTGATCACAGGAGTAATGCTGCTTAAAAGGAACTGACTTCAAGAAGATGAGACAAAACCTCATTCAAGTTTCTCATTCTCATTACCATCTCATTCTCAAATTCAATAAAGTTTTAAATCAATTCAAAGGTTTAATTAAGGCTGCAATGTTAACAATGTTAATAATTATCTGGTGCATTTACACCATCCAACCAGAGTATATTATTCAGTAGTGCAACTACTGTATAAGATTGGGCTGTCTGTCTGTGAGTTAGTTAGTCAGTCAGTTAGTCAGTGAGATAGCGCTATAACTCGAGAACGGATAAACGTTTTTGGTATCTGTTTCCACATTATGAAAATATAGGTTCACCTTATAAACAGGTTCGTAAATGAGCAAAATTGGGCAACGCCTTCCCCTTAAAGGGGAAGGTTTAACTGTTCGTGTTATACGTATGCTGTGTATTGGGTGTTGTGTGTATGTTGTGGTATGTGTCGTAGTCTGCATTGACGACCACTATATGTCGTAGCCTGCTCTGGTGACCAGTACGTGTTGTTTTAGAATACATTAATGTAAATTGAAACGCTTTCGTATATTTTGAAATAATTTAAAACTTTTTTGAATATTTTGAAATAAATAAAAATATTACGGTTGCACTACTGTGATATATCCGTTTTGTAATGGTTTATTATCATTATATATAATAAATTCTTATTAGTTATACTAATTCAATAATAGTTTCAATAATTCTTCCGTACCTTAATTTTAAACTCAAATATTTTATTGTGAAAAAGGTGTTTGGAAAGCGTTTAATATCAGTTCATTATGCTGTAACTGCATTGGGGAATTGCAAAACAAAATTCTCCAATAAACTGAACTGTTGCATGATTGGAGTAGATAGATTAGTTTTTTGTTAGCAAATGACCCTTTTGACTCTAAATTCATAATGACGTGCAAGATTTTTTCATTCATTTTTGCATGCGTCTCATAAATTGAAAAAAACGAATCATACTGGCACTGCAATGAAGAAGCAAAGATTGCAACAATATATACTAGCATTTTCACTCAGTTATTTTTATTTCGTGCGAGTAATAAATACACGAGTTGTCCACTTGTCCATGGATTATGTGTATAATAAATTTGGTGTCTTTATGCTCAGTGTACAAATAAATAACACTTATTCATTTTCAGATTTCATTTTTGATGAACATTTCATTGATAATGCTGCCCGTAATAAAAGTCCTTGATTATTTCTTACATTCTACCATTCGATGCATGTGTTTTTTATGCACAGCCTGTGTAGTTATAATGAGTTCTACTCATGACATTTTATAAGGTCAGAAGAGTACAAATACTGATGACGCAAAAAGTAGAATGCACATATTAGTATTTAAAATATAATTGCTACTTCTAAGTTTCGGGTTATCTTGTAATGTCTGTGAAGACATAATTTCTGGCAAAATGAAAACTGTGTACTTCGTTACTCTTGTGATTGTGGCCATATTTTGTTTTCATGTAAAGTGTATTTTAGTGTTTCTCTTACAAATATTCATTATAATGTTAATAAAGTACGCATTTAGTATTACAGTAAAATTATGGCAGTTACTATACACATTTACCGTATTTATGTTTAGGTTTCATTCGCTACCTTAAATGCTAACGGTACGGAAAACCCAGGAACTTCTGTTAGCAGTCCACAAAACCAAGGAAATTCTGTTAGTGGTACGGAAAACTCAAGAACTGTTAGCAGTCCGCAAAACCCAGGAAATTCTGTTAGTGGTACCGAAAACCCAGGAACTGTTAGCAGTCCACAAAACCCAGGAAATTCTGTTAGTAGTACCGAAAACCCTGGAAATTCTGTTAGTAGTACCGAAAACCCAGGAAATTCTGTTAGTAGTACCGAAAACACAGGAAATTCTGTTAGTAGAACCGAAAACCCCGGAAATTCTGTTAGTAGTACCGAAAACCCAGGAAATTCTGTTAGTAGTACCGAAAACCCAGGAAATTCTGTTAGTAGTACCGAAAACCCAGGAAATTCTGTTAGTAGTGCCGAAAACCCAGGAAATTCTGCTAGTAGTACCGAAAACCCAGGAAATTCTGTTAGTGGTACCGAAAACCCAGGAAATTCTGCTAGTAGTACCGAAAACCCAGGAAATTCTGTTAGTGGTACCGAAAACCCAGGAACTGTTAGCAGTCCACAAAACCCAGGAAATTCTGTTAGCAGTACGGAAAACCCAGGAAATTCTGTTAGTAGTACCGAAAACCCAGGAAATTCTGTTAGCAGTACCGAAACCCCAGGAAATTCTGTTAACGGTACCGAAAACCCAGGAAATTCTGTTATTGGTACCGAAAACCCAGGAGCTCCTAGCAGTCCACAAAACCCAGGAAATTCTGCTAACGGTATGCGAAGCCCTGGAACTGTTAGCAGTTCACAAAACCCAGGAAATTCTGTTAACAGCCCACAAAACTTAGGAAATTTTGTTAACGGTACGCAAAACCAAGGAAATTTGGTTAACGGTACGCAAAACCAAGGAAATTTGGCTAACGGTAGACAAAATCAAGAAAATTCTGTTAATGGTACCCGAAGCCAAGGAAATTTTGTTAACGATGGACAAAGCCAAGGGAATTCTGTTAATGGCACACAAAACCAAGAAAATCCGGAAAAGGATGCAGTGTATCTAAATAAAGAGGAAAAAAATGCAAAACGGGAAAAGGATAAGAACGCAAGAGAAAAGGCAAGGAAGAAGAAAATGGAAGAACGAGAACAAAAAAGAAAAGATAAGTTAGAGAGAAAGGAAAAGAAACTAAAGGAAAAACAAGAGAGAATGAAGGAAAAACTAGAGAGAATGAAGGAAAAGCTAGAGAGAATGAAGGAAAAACAAGAGAGAATGAAGGAAAAAGAAGAGAAAATAAAGGAAAAAGAAGAGAGAATGAAGGAAAAACAAGAGAAAATATAGGAAAAGCAAGTGAAAGAGGAACAGCTAGAAAAACAAAAGCAAGAAGAAAAGGAACAGCTAGAAAAACAAAAGCAAGAAGAAGAGGAACAGCTAGAAAAACAAAAGCAAGAAAAAGAGGAACAGCTAGAAAACCAAAAACAAGAGAAAAATGAGTCGTAAAGCAAATGAACGAAATTTCAATAGAGTTATTCACTCTTCAGCAGTAATCACCGATCCAGCTTTATTACATGATTGATGGCAGTACACATAATTACCATTTTTGGTTCTATTTTGGACCAAAAATTTTGGAATAAAAAATTCGCTATTCCATGTCTCATTTGACTTCAAATAAGTGTGACATCATTTTTCGGAGATTCACAATGTATGCTTCTGATTATCACTGAAAAAAAAATATTTTATCGATTATTATTTTTCAAAAATTTTCAATTTTACAAATTCCCGTAGTATAATAGTTCTGTTTTTCCAAATTGGGCTATTGTAAATTGTAGTTGAACACAATTATTTTAATGTGTCTTAATATTAATAACAATTGGAATGCATTAAACATTCTTCAGAGCGAAAGACAAATGCAAAAACTATAGAAGTTTGTAAAGGGAATTTTTGCAAATAAGTAATGTCATTCTAAATTATACGCTGAAAAGTTTTTCTGCGAAGCTGCGACACGAAGTGAAAGTATTTTGGATCCTCAAATATGTTTAATATTGAAGTATTTATAAAGTAACCAATTATTAAAACAATTCCAAAATGAAATCATTGTGGCTTATTCCTCTTGCTAAATTGATTATTGTACTGTTTGCATTTCCAGGTTTTGCTAAAAGCAATGAAACAAGGGACTATATTTTGTGCATATAATACCAAAATGTTAAGATTTTAACTTTTCATCTTTCATTACAGGTATCATCAGCAGAAAACGATATTTCCAATCTTTTTAATCATGGTACATCTTATAATTTCTACACGTAAAAAGCCAAATTCTAGCAGTATACAGCAGTAACAATAGTGGTTCAAGAATTAATTAAGGATAATAAAATGTAATAGGCAAACAACTCTGTGGAATTACTATATTGTGGCAATGTGCTTTGAATAAGATGTATTCCTAATTAAATGAGGGCACTAATTCTAATAGTTGGAAAACCTTAGAAAGACTATTTATTAACAAATATTATATTTTATATTATGTGGACTGTGGATTACTTTTACTTTTAACTTATATGTTAAACCTCTTCTGGGCTAATAATACGAATTTTTCTGTAGATGACGCTCCCGTGTCACATTTTATGAAATCTACATCAGCTACACATAATGGTGATCCTCATCAAGGTGGAGGTGGTGATCCTCACCAAGGCGGAGGTGGTGATCCTCACCAAGGCGGAGGTGGTGATCCTCACCAAGGCGGAGGTGGTGATCCTCACCAAGGCGGAGGTGGTGATCGTCATTGTGCAGGGGCACATTCTACTCCTCATCCTCCAGCGAAAACTGCTACTCAGAATACTACTCAAAAGACTCCTCCGAAGACTTCTACTCCGAAGACTCCTCAGAAGACGTCTACTTCGAAGACTCCAACTACTCCAACAGCAAGTGGCGGGGGATCGAAAAATGGAAATAAAGGGAAGAACGGAAATAAAAATGGCAAGGGTCATAAACAAGGTGGTGGCAAGAAAAACAACGGCGCAAAGCGAAACTATGGTGCAAGGAGAAATAATAGCGCAAAGAAAAACAATGCCGCAAATAAAAACGGCGGCGGAAGGAAAAATGGTGGCGGAAGAAAACCTGGTAATAAAGGTCAAGGATAAGGATAAGTGAATACGATTCAAGCAACGCAAGAACGCAACCCATTTTTCGCAACTATTACAAATGAATTTTGGTCTTGGCAAAATAACGCTTAATTTTTGTTATCTGTTGTAATATTTGAATGTATTGGTATACGGTACTAAATAAAGTTTATATCGGGCTTTGGTTGTAAACAATAAAAAAATCCTAGCAAACAATTGCTAGAAAATTGTCTTGGTGTATCCTGTAGGAAACTCCAACTTTTGTGTTTAATGTTCACTTACTTCTACCTATACCGTTATATCACAGAAATAATTTTTTCATGTTATTTTGTCATTTATCATCTTTAGTAGTTCATTTCATGAGAAAGACCATGATAAAATCAGAACCTTCATTAAGTTATTTACCTGATTATTATAGAAATTAGAAAATGAAATAAACCATTGCAAAACGGATATAAGACAGTAGCGGAAGCAAAACAAATGTATTTATCCAAAATATTTTGAATTTACATGAATTTATTCAAAACATTTCGAATTTATTCCAATTTATTCAAAACATTTCGAAATTATTTGAATTTATTGAAAACATTTTGAAATTATTTGAATTTATTGAAAACATTTCGAATTTACTTGAATTTATTCAAAACATTTCGAATTTATTTGAATTTATTCAAAACATTTCGAATTTACTTGAATTTATTCAAAACATTTCGAAATTACTTGAATTTATTCAAAACATTTCGAAATTATTTGAATTTATTCAAAACATTTCGAATTTACTTGAATTTATTCAAGACATTTCGAATTTATTTGAATTTATTCAAAACATTTCGAATTTATTTGAATTTATTCAAAACATTTCGAAATTATTTGAATTTATTCCAATCAGATTTTAATTATTTCAATTTATTCAAAAAACGACGTATAGTGGTCACCAGCGCCGACTACGACATATAGTGGCCGCCAGTCAGACTACGTCATGTAGTGGTCACGAGTGAAGACTACGACACATACCACAACATACACACACATTAGCAATATAACACATAACATATGGTTGGACATAAATAAATGAGGTTAAAGGTCAGAAAGGAGTTACCGATTAACACCATTTTTGAAAGATGACCTACACTTTGTCCCTAGAAGGTCCACTGAAAGTTTCATCAAAATATTTCAAAGCGTTCCTGAGATATGGCATATACACACTAACTAACTAACTAACTAACAGACAGACAGACAGACAGACAGACATCCCGAAAACATACAGTAGCTTTCCGCTACTGAATAATAGATAAGCATATTTTTAAGTTTCAATTTTGTCAGACCTTTCTATTACAGTATGCTGCAAATTTTGTAACCTGTATACGGGAAAATATTTGGGAAGAAATAATAAACCATTGCAACCAAATCACATAATGAAGTAGCGGAAGCGACACAGAATTAACTCTCATATTTCACAGCGGTATAACATAAAATTTTACAAAATTCCGGACTTATTGCAGAATGCCTGTAGCAGTGTAGCATATATACACCATGCAACCCAACGTAACTGAACTATTACTATGGCGATTTTGTTTCTAATAAGGTAAGGAAGAATCGGTCATTTTACATTGGGGGTCAGGGGAATCCTATTTGGACGAACTGTCCCAGTATAGTTCACAAAAGTCTGTAGTAACTATGGTACCCTTTATGCTGGCTAGACTGGTACTGGGACCGATCGTCCCAGTAGGATTTGTCAAAATTTCTGATTCTTCCTTACCTTATTAGAAACAAAATCGCCATAGTAATAATTCAGTTACGTTGATGCAACCAGAGTATATTATTATTATTAGATATAATAAACCCGTTAGAAACCCTTAACACAGATTTAACAAAGAGTCGCGTGGTGAGCGGTGAGTGTTTGATTGCGGGTCACTATGCCTACCTCTAACTGTGTTGGTTGCTGTGCCCAGCTTTAACGCGAACAATTTAACACGAACATACAGACGGACAGACAGACGGACAGACAGATCGTTCATTATTATAAAGAGTTCGCTGCGCTCCTCTTAATAAAGTATCATTAGGTATAGTATTGCAATTTACAGTACTTGATATTGTTGATATTTAACTCAAATAGCTTATTGTGAAAAAGGTGTTTTGGAAAGCGTTTAATATCAGTTCATTATAGCTATAACTGCTATTGAAGATGTTTCATAGCTATAACTGCATTAGGGATTTGCAAAACAAAATTCTTCAATAAACTGAACTGTTCTATGATTGGAGGAGATCAGTTTTTGTTAGCAAATGACCCTTTTCACTGTAAATTCATAATGACGTACAAGGTTTTTTCATTCATTTTTGCATGCGTCTCATAAATTGGAAAAATAACGAACTGTACTGGCACGGCAGTTAATTATAATACAGCATTTTCACTCAGTTATTTTTATTTCGTGCGAATAATAAATACACGAGTTGTGAATGGAATAAGTTTAGTTTGGTCTCTTTATGCTCAGTGTACAAATGCGGCTTATTCATTTTCAGATTTCATTTTTGATGAGCATTCCATTGATAATGCTACCAGTAATAAAAACCTTTGATTATTTCTTTCATCCTAAAATTCGATGCATGTATGTTTTATGCACAGCTTGTGTAGTTATAATGAGTTCTACTCATGACATTTTATAAGGTCAGAAGAGTACAAATACTGATGACGTAAAAAGTAGAATCCATATTTTTGTATTTAAAATATAATTTTCACTTCTAAGTTTCGGGTTGTCTTGTAATGTCTGAGAAGACATAATTTGTGGCAAAATGAAAACTGACCTCGTTACTCTTGTGATTGTGGCCATATTTTGTTTTCATGTAAAGTGTATTTTAGTGTTTCCTTTACAAATATTAATTACAGGGTTAATAAAAATACCCATTTAGTATTACAGTAAAATTATGGCAATTACTATACACATTTACGGTATATATTTTTAGGTTTCATTCGCCATCGGTACGCAAAACCCAGGAACTTCTGTTGACAGCCCACAAAACCCAGGAACTTCTGTTGACAGCCCTCAAAGCCCAGGAACTTCTGTTGACAGCCCACAAAACCCAGGGAATTCTGTTAGTGGTACGGAAAACTCAGGAACTGTTAGCAGTCCACAAAACCTAGGAAATTCTGTTAATGGCACACGACACCCAGGAACTGTTAGCAGTCCACAAAACCAAGGGAATTCTGTTAATGGTAACCGAAACCAAGGAAATTCTGTAAATGGCAGACAAAACCAAAAGAATTATGCTAACGGGACACAAATTCAAGGAAATTCTTTTAATGGTACACAAAACCAAGGAAAACCGGGAAAGGGCGCAGGGAATCTAAGTAAAGAGGAAAAGAAGGCAAAACGGGAACAGGATAAGAAAGCAAGAGAAGAGGCAAAGAAGAAGAAAATGGAAGAACTAGAAGCAAAAAGACAACAAAAAAGAAAAGAAAATTTAGAGAAAAAAGCACAGCGGGAGAAGGAAAAGCAAGAGAAAAAGGCACAGAAGGATAAAGAAAATCAGGAGAAAAAAGCACAGCGAGATAAAGATAGATTAGAGAAAAAGGCAAAGCGCGATAAAGAAATTCAGGAGAAAAAGGAAAAGAAACTAAAGGAAAAACAAGAGAAAAAGGAAAAATTAGAAAAACAAAAACAAGAGGCAAAGGAAAAGCTAGAAAACCAAAAACAAAAAAAAAATGAAGCGTAAAATAAAATGAACGAAATTTCATTAAAGTTATTCACTCGTCAACAGTAACCGATCCATCTTACATGATTTATTGTAGTACTTTTAATTACCATTTTTGATTCTATTTTGGACAATAAAAAATTCGCTATTCCATGTCTGATTTGACTTCAAATAAATAGGAAATCATTTTTCGGAGATTTACAATGATGGTCATCACTGTAAAGAAATGATTGTATTATATCATCAATTGGATTTTTCAAAAATTTTCCATTTTACAAATCCCATAACATAATTCTGTTTAAATTCCTCAAATTGGACAGTATTTAATCAGTTTAGTGTAAATTGTCGTTCAACGCAATTATTTTTGTGTCATAGTATTAATAAGTTTTGGAATGCATTAAACATTCTTCAGACTGAATTACAAATTCAGAAAACTATACAAGTTTGTAAGGCTATTTTTGCAAATAAGTAGTCATTCATAGAATTTCTACCTTAATAGAGGTGACTAAAGTCAAGGAAAACCATTTTAATGCACATAGAAATTGTTCCCAAGGTCAAAAACATCTGAACTTGATATTTTAATGTCAGCAAAACCTGTATAAAGTTAGTTGAAAACAAAGTTAGGTAATAAAATGACGATGACCTCACACTTTGCATGAAGAAGCCTAAATACCATCAAAGTATTAATGCTATTAATGATAGATGATAGTTAATAATGATGCATGCTTACTAATGCATGGTTTGGAATTTTTAATGATTTTATGATAACTATGATTCACAGTCTGCAGACACTAAAAATGAACTTACTTATTCAACAACACAGACACATTGTATGTAAAAACAAGAAACATAACAACAAATGACTTAATTTGCATATTTAAAGGTTACTTGTCTAATGTTTTGCTGTATTCACTATCCCCAATCATGTTAAGATATGCTAATGATTTTAATTCACTCATGTGTTGACTTATTGACTAGTATTTCAACTTATGCCGTATATTGTATTACTGTCTACTGTGTCTACCGCGATAAGTAATCAAAATAATGTCCTACATATTTTAATTTCACTTTCCTGGAAAGAGCAAGGTTCTTACTGTTTCACACGATTCCAAAAATTCCCCGAAATATTCTACTGATGACTACAACCAATGATTAAGAAAATATTATTAGCATAATGCACATACTGAATATTCTTATCAGTAATATATTATTGCGTTGTTACAACCTTTCTTACAATTGGCCATTATTATTAACATCTATTATCACGTAACAACTAGCGACGTAACCTCTGCCACGGTCAAGAAATGAAAACATGAAGTAATATTATCATCACCATTACCACTACCTCAATAACGTAATTGTTTTAAAATAGGATTTATAGATAAGTAATACATTGGGTAGCCAAAAACCAGTATAAAATATAATGAGTACTTATCTCAAAGTTGGTACATTGGTAAAAATGGCGAGAAAAAAGTTTTATGTCATAGTCATGTCAGAACATAAATAAAACAAGGAAAAATTGCAAAATTCTCCGAGATATGAATGTACGAATGGTATTTGCAATGTTAGACTGTATAATAAAATTTGTATTGCGTACAGCAGACAGTTTATTGCTGACATACATAATTTATGTAATTCTAAGGTGGATATATTCCACGTACGTATGCATACGAAATTATAATGTGCATATGGAATAAAATCCACTTAGGCATAAATATAAGGTAGCATTTCCATTGTTTTCTTGTTTGCTTGGTCTGTGTGACTTTTGCGTTGACTTGACTTGACAAGAGGACTGACAATGAGATGAGTAATTTCCAAGTTTTGTTGTTAGCTGGAGAGATGGGAGTTTGCGAGTGTGACTAACGTGAGACGAGCGAGTATAATAGCAAGGCTTCTTCTTAGTAATGACATACATACATTCTTATACAGTGTTGGCCGCAAATCACGCACCATAGGGAAATAGCATAGGGTTTGGGCTATAATAAGTCACGCAGTATAGGAAAATGCATGTAATGTTTGAAAATGTCTCTCAAAAAGCTTAAGAGATTTTTTCAAACATTGTACATAATGCTATTTCCATATGGTGCGTGATTTGAGGCCAACACTGTACTTGGTGAGAATGCATATCCATACAAATGACTTGTGGAGTACGTGAACGCAATTTTAAAATACTAATATTATTAGTCATCATCTTCACTCGTCCCTTGTTACATGTTTTGCCGTGTCCATTGGCATGTCACGTACATATGTATGCAAAAGCAGCACAAGACGAACCAACTCAATTAGTATTTATAAGAAGAGTCTTCTCGCAAATATTCCATAGTGCAAAAGATTCCGCACACCACACTATTAAACAGCTCATTACATTTTCCAAATATGCACACAAATACTCCTAGTGCCCTAGTTGTAACTTTTCTCGCAGTTTTCACTTCTGCAAGAAATCTTCAACCTCCTGTCACCAAGATTTATCAAGTTGATGCAAACAATAAGATTATCAAACTCTGGGATAGAACCGATGTCGCTAATTCGGAATCTATCATTGAGAATGTGGATCATTTGCGATTAGAATGCACTGCTAATTACCGTAAGCTATATATAAAGCAGTAAATTCAATCAAAATTATCATTTCATAATATTGTTTCAAAAATGTTTTAATTTGTTGCTCTTTCTTTTCAGCTGTACAATTTATTTACACAGGAAATGGGGTGAGTTTATTTTGACCCATTCAAATTTTATTAATCTAAAATTGTTTATTATCTTTATTCGATTAGTAGGTTAACAAAAAGGAATGTTGCTTTACTTTGTAGATTCCATTGCTAAGCTCCACTATAGCATCTTCTGGAAATCAAAGAAGTGAAGAATTGAGTCAATATACTGCTACTGCATTTCTTAGTCCTCTAAAGGAACATCATACAGGAAAATATCAATGCAGTCATACAGACTATCTTAGTCTTTCGCCGTTTCTTTACATATATGTACCTGGTAAGCAAATAATTCGCATTTTATTGAGTGCTTATACTGCGTTTGCAAAAATGCTTGCGGTAAGCGCATTTTATCTGTCGTGCCACAAAACGTAAATATTTCCTTGTGCATATTATAAATCTTTATATTCCTATAGTAGGTATATCGATAGTTATTATTATAATAATCATCCTTTATTTTAATCTATACAGGTCAACAGTTATTTACATCTCTAAAAGGAAAATCTCTGTATATTCCTAAAAATGACTCTACTATACTTATTCCCTGGTAAGTTTTACAGAATATTATGAATCTAATGTATTTACAAACCAAAATTTAAATATTAGATTAATATTACTCATAAATATTTGTTTATTATAATTTAGTTCTGTATCCCATCCAAAAGTGAAAGTTTCTTTAGAAAAATCTGACGGGGTAATTACAATCTTTATTATTTCAATACTAAGAATACTATGGAATATTTATAAGGTAGCGAAATAAGCATACAGTGAAGGTTTCTTGTGAAAAATCTAATTAGCCTTGCCAATTCTCTTAGGATGTGCTAAAGAAACTTGTTGCAAAAGCAAATGACGCGTTATCATACGATCCACGCGAAGGATTTCGTGTGAATACAAGAAAGATTGAAGATCCTGAAGGAGTTTATGTTTGCACTGCACGATACAATAATCTCGTTCGAGGTGTTGAATATACTGTGTCTTCGTCTGAACGCAGTTATGGTAAGCCAATCAAATGGTTTCATATTTTTATTGTGTAGAACACTAAAAGTAAGAAATCAAAAGCACCTACACCTAAGATCATTAAAATAAGTAGTATTAATTAATTTTCGTGCCTACGACTTTACAGTAAGGTATGAGAAAAGTAAATCTTTAGTTTAGTGATTAGTAAAGAAAGGTTTTGGACGAAAATGACTGAAAATATTAAATTGCAGAGGAACTTCAGCAAGATACTCCAGAAACCTGCAAGGGAGAAACTTGTGAGAGGAAGTGCGAAACCCACACAGATTGTTCCTCATTAATGTCCTGTTACACTGACAGAGTTTGCAGAGACCCTTGTGTACATTCTATTCGTTGTGGATCTGGAGCTTTGTGCAGAGTTATCAAACAGCGACCAGAATGCTACTGTCCACCAGATTGGGTAAACTAAAACAAAACTGATGCAGTTGTTTGTAAAGTAATGTTCATAAAAATATTCGATTTATTAATATTTTTTGTTATAGATTGGTGATGCAACCAAAGAATGCTATAATACACTTCAAGGTAATTTATTTTGTTACAATAATATTACGTAAGCAAATTCAGTATTTATTGCTGTATAATTAACCAGTTTTTCAAATATTTTATATTTCGTGTGATTTTTCTGTTTTTAGGATCGCCATCTGTTTCAACTCCTACTTCAGATAAAACTCCAGCAACAACTTGTAAATCTAATGATGATTGCCCAAAGGATCGTAAGTGTCATAAATCTTCCTCTTCAGGAAATCTCTTCGGGAAGTGCATGGACCCTTGTAGTACCAAATCGTGTGCAAGAAATGCAAAATGCCTAGTTGAAGATCACTCTGCCACCTGCTACTGTCTTAAGTTAGTTTCAGTTTTTAAAATACAGCAATTAGAAAATAGCAGAATATTAGTTCTAAATTTTATTTGATCTTAGGGGATTCTTTGGAGATGCAGAAACAAGTTGCGGCCCAATAAAACTGGAAGTAGAATTGATTTCGGCCGGAGAAACACTTGTAAATAAGAATCAAGGTGACAGTTCACGAAAAAGCTGCCGACG
Source organism: Yoshiicerus persimilis (assembly GCA_020352615.2). NCBI lineage: Eukaryota > Metazoa > Arthropoda > Collembola > Entomobryomorpha > Tomoceridae > Yoshiicerus > Yoshiicerus persimilis. The sequence goes on along the minus strand of CM036944.2, from coordinate 18,452,476 downwards.
TTCAGAAGAATGCGGTGCACACTCAGAATGCAAGGAAGGTCAGTGTAAATGCAAAACTGGTTACACAGGAAGTTTTCCATTATGTGCACAAGAAGATATGGATTTGGAGGAAATTCCCTGCACAGGCAACAGAGATTGTGCCAATAACCAAGTTTGCACGAAAAAGCATGATTCTGGAAATTCAACCTGTGCTGATGTATGCGGTTCGAGAATTTGCGGAATTGCTGCTATTTGCCATGAAGGAACTTCAACTATTCCTCCGTTTTGCGTTAGTGTACAAAAATATTGCATAGAAAATTACGAGTGTGCGAATCTTTTAAAGAAAACTCGATTTTTATTTTGCAGCTCTGCCAAAGCGGATTTTCTGGCGATCCATACGTAAAATGTCAGAATGTTTCCTCACAATTAGGAAAAGACTGTTCCAGGGATTCCGAGTGTGGGAAAAACCTCCGTTGTGAAACTGGAGCTCAATACCGAAAATGCTCAGATCCTTGTATCAGACGAACTTGCCCTGATAACCAACAATGCAAAGTAGAAAATCACGTAGCTGCTTGTGTTTGCGCTCAAGGTTACACCGGAAACCCTCAGATCGGTTGTCAAAAAGATCTTGTAGTCACTCAAGAAAAACTTATTCAAGGAGGCTGTGCTTCTCTCAGATGCGGTCAAAATTCCGAATGCAGAATGGTAAACGGAGATGCAACTTGCGAATGCCAATCCGGTTATATTGGGTTACCTCCATTTTGCAGAGCTGAGTGCAAAACAAATGCTAATTGCCCGTCAGAACAGGTGTGCATTCAAAAAAGATGTCGCAGTGGATGTACAAATAAATGTGGAAAAGGTGCCAAATGCCGTTTGGCTTCTAATCCAGAACGCTCTCCAATCTGTACCTGTCCAGAGAATTACACTGGAAACCCCAATGTGGAATGCACAAAAATAAATCCTTAGTTCTTCCAAAATGGAATAAGCTAAAAGTATTTTAATGCCATTTCAAGTGCCAAATAAATCTTAATTTTTCAACTGTATTGTCTGTGTTACAAAAGTAATTAATAAAAATTGTTTTCTTTGTATTCTCATCTTCATACTCTTCTTCTCGATGATTTCACACCACATTAGACGTAATATTACTAAAATAAGCGTACACAATGTAATAGTTTCTATATAAGGCTTTGGTATCATTTTATCTACATTCCAAGAACTATCGTCTTATAGTCCATGCAATCCAGACAATAAAAATCGATGAATTTACATTTATCATATGCAGAAATATTTCGCAATGCGAGAAAACCATATGGCACTTCATTTTCTACATGACTTTGATTTTATCGGTATATTACGTTCAGAAAAGGAAAACTAAACCAACAGTCTTAATAGAGATACCAATTTTTGCTAATAGATGAAATAGAGTATACCAGGACATATTTGGACATTATTTAACCTCTATTTTTACACATTACACATGTAAACTAAGTAATATTTACTTTTTGTACCAGTAATTACATGAATGATTGCATGCACTGATCAGCATCGTTTCTATGTGCCTTTAAAGGTTAGGTGGTTATATTCTGCATGCGTATTAGAAATATCAATTTTTTTATTTGCAATTACAGTGCAGTAAATGTAAACGCATTTTACTGCAAAAGGTAGCGAAATCAGAGGGGAAAATAACAGCTGCTTGCTCTTGACCTCTAAAACCCAGCCAGGACGATGAAATTTAATTTAGTTGACAGCCGGGGCTTTAGAAAGGTGCACCGTGAATATTTCATCCTAAATTCCAAAATACTAACTTGAATACAACCTTTTCAAGATGACCTGCGATCACTGCAACGGTCCTGGAGAAACCCAACAATGTTGTTGGCTTAAAGGAATGGAAATAGAAAAGTTTAAGAAGGAAGTTCTTCACAAATTTATTTTCGAAGTTCTTTTTGATTTAACAATCAGCGTATGCAGTGTCATTACCGATATTCTCAGTTTGGTGCTTTACATTTATGTAAGACTTTGGCATTGGCTATTGGCATAACCCTTGAAAGCCTTTTTAGTTTTAATTTAACCTTACAAACATTTCACTTTTCAATTACTTAGATTTAGTGTTTTAAAATAATACAATTCTTGGTTTCGCTTTTTATATATTTTGATATTGTCTATAATTAAGTTTGATTATAGTAAATAAATGATACAATTAACATTAGATTGAATTGCTGCTTTTATTTCATCGTGCCTAAGATATAATTCCTAGAAAATTCCCTTTTATATTTCTTTGTAGAACGGACGTTGGTTATTCGTCTTCTTAACGGCAATTCCCGTGCTTTTACCGACAAGTGTTTTTACCAATATCTATTTATCCGATGAAAGCAGAGGTTACTGTAAAATGCCCAGCGACCGGATGAAAAGAAGAGAGTTTGGAAAAACTAAGGAAGCAGCAGGAGCAGGATCAAAAAGCAAGACTTCTGAAGAACAAGATAAGTCATCAAACTGTAATTCTTGTTTTACTAATTTGACTTGTGGAAATCAATGTACAAATGCTAGAAGTTGTTGTGGGTAAGAAAATTTTGTAAAACATTGCAATTTTGAATTGAGAATCTTAACCAAAATCGTTAACTAACTAACAATTTGTCTACAGAGGTTTCATCCACATGATTTTTCACAAAGATTCGGATATACGAAGGAAAGGGGCTTCAGCTGTGAAAAAGTCAATGGCAAGATCCATGAAATATTTCTTTGGAACTTTTATTTTACGGTTTATAGGATGGGCATGGTATTTTAAAGCGTTGATTCATGGCATTAAAGCTTATCGTTCTCCAAAGAAGTTCATGAAAATAGAATCGTACGATTTTTTCTATTACTAATCATAGTATCTATATTAAATTTCTTACAATACCTCAATTCGCAAAAGCACTTAGAGAAACATTATTGTTTATGTTCACGGAGTGTTATATGAATCGTCGCTTGTTTTTATCTGATAAATTGACAGCCCGGATCTACACTGGAGTCATGATCTTCTGGTTCGGCTTGATTTCCTACAGGCTGCTTTAGAAAACGCCCCACAATGTGTTGTGCAACTTTACGCTCTTATCACTCAAGCGGACGAGCAAAAAGCTCTTGGCTTGTTAACACTTTTTTTCTCTTTTGTCGATTTCGTTCGAGTGGCAATGGCTGTCTTATGGGATGTGCATAAAGGTCCTGTCATAGCCCCGACAGGTTGTTACGCAACTCTTGGATGGAAAATTACAAATTTCTGCTCCTGGACTTTTCTATAGTAAGAATATAATGATGACACATGATTGTCCATTGTAATAGTCAAAAGTGATAAATGTTTTTTAAATATGGCAATTTAAATTTAAACTTTTATTATTAATTTACCACACTATTAGCGCTGCCCGAAGTTGTTCCTTGGCCCTGGCTTTCGCCACCTCAAAAGGATGGAGCATTGTCATTTTAATCGTTGGGCTTTTATCCCATATAATTCTTTTCGCAAGATTATTTTCACGAAATAAATACGGCGTGGCTACTGAAAAAGTGCTTGTGTCAACCTTCATAAGTTTGTTTTTCCTACCTGAACTGAATGCAATTGATATGGAATTGTTAGTACAATTTTATTATGCAACAACACTTTTACAAAATATTTTCTACATTATACCTTGGAATGGTTTGGACTATGATTACTGCATTAAAAAACCTCCTATAGTATTGATCAATTCAACTAGTTCTAATAGTAGTGAAATTCTCTGGCGAGAAGAAGATTTTGAATTTGATTTTGGGGCTTATGTAAGTCGAAAAAAATCAATAATCATCAATCAATGAAAACTAAATGTAAAAGAAAATTCCGTAATTGATACCTTTATATTTCAGAATACTTTTGATAACGATTTCGAAAAAGGCAAATTTGACCGTACTGACAGTTGTCTTATCGATCCAGTGCTAATTGTCTTGATGGTTCCAGCTTGTACTATTTTAGGAATGGTTCTACGATTAGCAGCAGCCCAAAAAATGGCAAGGTTTCAAAGAACTGTGCCTGCAACCCAACATTCAATGAAAATGGAAGAACGGATAGCAGGAATTTACAGGAAGAAATGGACAAAAATGAATATCAAGGAACTTTCATCCGCGTTTTTAAAAATGGTACTCTTTTTTCCTGTTTTTAAAGTTTAATGGTTTAAAGAACAAATCAATTGGTCTGTTAGAAATAAAAATTAAGAATGCTTATTATAATTAATTTCAGTTACGAAAAGAAGTTGCCCAAAGCGAACCCGATGGTAAAAAGAAAAAGGATATCCATGTTATATCTAATGAGTTAAGATCAGAATTTCGAGCATCTCAAAGTTTCATAAGAAATTCCTTCAACGTGATTTTCATGAATCGAGACGTAAACGGAGAACAGAGAAGGAGTTCTCTCCAAATGCAAAATGAACATTTGCCGATAAGTCGGCAATGCAGTTTTGATAAGAATTGGTCTTTTCCAGTCAGAGGTTTGCCACAGCGATCTATGTCCCTTGCTCAGAACACCGAACCTTTTCCTGTGGATAATTACTTCCTAACTTTGCCCTCTTCTTTCACGAATCCCTTCAAAGATGACGAATTTTTGGCACAAAATCCAAACGAGGAAAATAATGACCAGCCTGTGGACAATCCCGTAAATGAAATAGTCCCTCAGTCTTTTTTTAAACCTGTTCTTCAGAGAAATTTGTCCTCTAGCACTTCATCAGAAGAAAATACATTTCCAACTTTGGCTGTTGATGTTCAAGCGATTCAAATTGATTTTCCTGATGGAAAAACTCACGTCTTAGAAATGGGATGGATATGAATGAAGTTAAAAATATTCAAAAATGTTTTAATGAAAACAATTTTATATTTCAATCTGTTTTATTAATTAAGATTTATTTGATTATAGATTTTTACAATAATCGGTGAACTAATTGAATTTTTCGGTATAAAAATAGATTATTTAATTTTCTAAATTCTTCCCTGATTTTACTCACAATTAAAATTATCTAATATCACAACAGGTTTTTAGAAATTGATAGCAAATAAAACTCCAATTCGTGAAGTGATCAACAATTTTATCCTTTACATATTAGGCTCGAATTAGATTTCATCGAATTACAAGAATAAAATGGGAATTAGGTACACTTTTAAAGAAATAACGCTAACGAAAAGAAGAGTTTCGAAATGTAGTCGACAGAATAATATTAAGGTACACTATCATATGCAGCACATTGAAAAATCTTTGTTTTACGCTTGAATGAAAGATTCAGCCAGAGTCTTAGCCATAGAAGCCTCCGAATCCACCATAGCCATAACCTGGCCATCCCCATCCGTATCCTCTGTAGGCATATCCAGGCCATCCCCATCCTCCCCAACCTTAAAAACGAAAGAATTAAAAATTTCCCACAAGTTTTACTACTAATTTCATAATTTTGTGTAAAAACCTCCATAAAGCCCACCGTATCCAAATCCAAGTCCATATCCTCCAATAAATGAACTGGCTGTATCTAAATCGGTTTTTTTATCCGGAACGCCTGCAACAACTCCACGTGGTTGGTCTGCTTCAGCAGAATAGGCCACGACCACCATGGCAAGAAGAATTACAGCCTATAAAACATTAAAGAGCAATAAAAAAAATTTCATAATATTGATATTTTAAAAAATTGCGAAAATTAGGAAAATTGCTTACGAGTGCTTTGACCATTGTAAATGTTTGGATTTTGAATAATTTGAATGTAATTCAATACAAAGGTCTCCCTTCGAAAGAATTGCTCTCTGAGTATATTCTATGGTGAGATTTGGTACAAGACTGATGACAATTGAAGTTAAATTGTCTCTTTATATACAAAAGAGTCTGGTACTACCCAATTGTAAGAAATGCTGGAGAAACTCAAGCATATCCATCATGCTAAGAGATTTAGCAAGCCATCACCTTTTATATACTAATAATTCTTAATATAGTTGCCTGTAAGATCAGATTTAGATTTAACAACAGTGTTTTAAAGTTTTAATAGCTTCTAACCACACAATGCTAATATATTCAAGTAATACACGCAAAATAATTTGATACTGTATCTATTATGTACATGACTAATACAAGATAACCCTGTAAAGCACAATTGTGATATACTGTACATGTACAGGGATTTTATTATTATGTATTGACACTTTTGGTACACACGTAACACACAACACCTAGATAATCATTCGGCAAAGAGGATAGCCACGCAAACTAGAGAAAAACAAATGTGATGTACGAAACTCGGGAGCAGGTACATATTTCACATCACATAACATCATAATATTCAAATAGGGATTACACATAGGGATTACTTGTTTCCTTTTGCATTGCATTGTCTTATTTATGATACGAGCTTAGTTAGGCTTTAGTTTTAACATGACTGCCTTAGTTAGCCTTACTTATCATGGCTTTTCGTTTGGCATCACTTTTGGCACAACTTGCGTTTGTTTTACTCGTTGATCCCCTTCCGGCCAACATTATGCTATCTGTTCCATTGTATTATGCCCTATCCCATTTTCATTTCATTACCTTAGGCTCTGTTGTACAAACATTCCAATTTGCAATGCATTGTGCTCCCTGCATATTGTTACTAAGTACTATGCTCTCGTCTGGGCTCAAGTGTCAACCACGCGGAAAATTGGATGGCACGAAGGCTAACTAACTACTGTAGTAAGAATTAAGATTTACTCGAAATTCATTTACTTACTCTTTCCATTCTTAATAATTCTGCAACGTTCTTAGCATTACACGTACACGTTGTCATTCTTCTGCTGGAGTGATTTTTCCGATTGTAATTGTATGAATGAATGAAAATAATGAATGACTCATTTTTTCATACTCATTTAATTGTAACCTACGTAATTATCACCAACACAGTTTAAAAGCCAAAATCAATGAAAATATATACACCTATACACTTAACATCTTTAAATTCAGTAAAACAATAAAATTAAGGTGATAATGAAATGGTATTGGCAATTAAAGCATGTAGGTTTTTCTTTATTGGACATACATAATAGAAAAAAAGGAAATTCGATGTACAAAAGAATTAATTGAAGAAATTAGTGTTTTATTATGCAAAATTCTTTTATTTCGTGCAATTGTCAGTACTGATCAATACTGCATTTGTGTTTAGCAACAATATTAACATTATCATGGAGCTTTATTGTAAGAAGAAAATTTGGCAAGTGCATTCAGTATTAATTCGATAGGTATAATTAGCGTTATTATTTAATGTTTGATAAAGTTGGTTGACTTTGCATAACATAACAGTGTGCTTGAGTGATGAGGTTTGTTGAAGTAACGTAAATCTGTAACATGTACAAGAATTACATGTTATTGTTATTAGTCAGCATTTTACAAGAGACTAACTTTAAGCATAAAAAATGTTGACATTTGAATTGCACTCCGGTGCTCTAGTGTTGTTAAATTTTTCTATTGTTTTTTATGTATTCTGGTAAGTGATATCGTTCAGGTGTGACCTGGGAAATTTTCAATGCAAGTTTTTCTAGAATAACGATTGTGCATACTTATTTATTATAGCCCAACCACGCAGCAGTAATTACACGTTACAACTTTTGATTAAGTCCACTTGTTCCACGGACGGTGTACACAAAGTGCCATTTTATGCCACACAGTGGTAAGTGGCAAAAATGGTAAAAATGGGAAATTATTGTAAATGGTAAATAATGTCATTTTTCCAATGGTTTATTTGAATTTGTGAAAATAATGTTATGAAATCCAAACTTGTGTACCTAAATGCACAGAAATAGAACTTGTATGTAAAAAGAGAATTGAATTGAAAGAATTGTTTCGAGAGGAAATTGAATTAGTTACATTACATCTACATTAGTTGCATGTATCATTTGATTAGTATCGTTTCGTGTTTGCAATGTAAAGGAAATGGTTTAATGATTCTCCAAGAACGTTATCGTTGCATGCAGGCTAAATTCATTTTTGAGTTTGAATAGAATTACAGGGTAAGTTTTCATATGCAGGCAACATTTTTATTTTACTCTAATAATACCTAATGCCAGAAAACGCATAAATATCCCAGACCACGATATTGTTTACACAAGTTTCCAATTGAATTACATTAAATTCAAGAAATGTCAGGTGTATGATAAATTATACGATGAAAGCATTTGCCGTAGTGTATTCGGAAAGTTATGTATTATGTTTGCTACTCTCTGCGTGTCTTACTTATGTTTATATATATGTAAATTAATATATACAAATAGAGCATAAACATTAGAATTAGAATCGATAAGGAGAAATTGCGTACGTTCCCTCATAATAATGTCTTTTGTTCTCCACGTTATTTTCACTAGGCATGGATAAATGTAATAATATTTGCACACACATTTCACAAACACAAATGTTCCTATAAGATGTTTTAACAAAATTCTACAAAGCTACAGCTCTACAAAATTTATATAATTATGTGTTACTGTTACAAGGCATGCATCCATTATGGTTGCTATTTCTCTACGATTGCAATGTGTTCACTGGCAAAACAGCTACTAAGATTGAGATAAATATTTATTACATTTATGCATGTTATGTTAATTTTGGTAAGCGTGAGCTTTTAATCACCGCAGCTAATACAATTTGCGGATTGCATTAGTTTGGATAAATATATAAATTAACCATTTTTAGTCGTGAACCTAAATTTTAATATTTCTTGCATGCCAAACCAAAAATCATTAACCTAATACAGGAATTTTAAATATAGTACTTTATTTTTAATGACTAATTCTATTTTGTTATATTAAATTATATTGAAATAGAATATATAAAGGTTCCCTGTTCATCTGTATTGATTTCTTGTAAAATTTCTTGTAAAAAACTCATGCTTAGATCCAAATGCGAATAAAAACCGAAAGATAGTTGATAAATTACCGAAAAATCCTTCGTAAATCCATCTGTTAAGCCAAAAGACAGTAAAATCGTTCTAAATGAGGTAAATAGTGACAATAATCAGATAACGAGAGCAATTCCAATCATTTGGTTGATATTTAAACGTTTACTTTTCGTCTAATCCAACGCAATCCAGGAACGGACAGCCTTAAGATTAAGATAAGGCTAAATGGCTGTTATTCAACCAAGAAGCCCTCCCTAATTACCTACTTCTTACATACTGCTGTACTATTACCTAGTATTAAATACATGTGTACTCTGTACATACGAAATAGTGTAATAATCTACCTATATGAAAATTCAGTGTGCTATGCATTTTCCAAGTATTTAATGGAAGTAACCCAAAATACACGAAGAGTTAATACGTATGTTTAACATTGGTAAATAAGGGAGTGTTTTTTACAATTATATTTCAGAGAGAATGACACTAGAGGATTTCAATCATTAGTTTAGGGAAGATCTGATAAAGGAACTTTTTTACTCGTAAGCTTATGCACTTGCATGTACTAATAGCAAGTTAAACAACTTTTAATTAGGTACGCTTTGATTGTGCTTAGCATAGTTAAATTAAACATGAATGTCAACGAACAACGAGAGTGACGAAGTAAATGTCAGTGCTGTAACATTTTTGTTACGCAATAGGAATCGTACTGACACACGTAAAATGTATTGTTTTATACAAACACCATAACGTGCTATTTACCTGATGCCAAAGATAATTACAGGCTGAAAGTGAATAATCATTACTTTGCCTTAACGCTTTTAGAGATTCAAATTAGACAAGACCTGGACTTGACTTCAGCTTTATTTACCTTTGCATGCCAGGTTGGCTCGAATAATTCTATATAAAAATGAAACCTTCACCTCACCTTTTTATAGTTCACATTGAATTTAATAAATTATGAGCTGCGACAGACAAATTAGACAAGCGACCCAATTGTACTGCAAATGGTAGTGCATTGCAATTTGCTATTGTTATATACCGTATTTACCGAATTGATACCCAGGGGAAGTAATGTTTCGTGGATTTAATTTATTTCATCCCCAAATGTGCGTAATGAAGTACTGGGGAATTATTTCGAAGTGGGCAATTATATTGTTTCAATGACAAATCGTTATTTCTCATAATTCTCATGAAAAGTGATATTATTTGACACTACAGTAGGAATATATATATGTAGTGGGCTCTTCTGATACAATATTGTTTGTCTGTTAATCTTTTCTCTCAAGAAAGAGTAACAGATTGATCATTTTTTATACGGACGCAAAAATATGTTGAGGAATCAGTTCAAAGTGGGAATTTATTTATTATTTCACGGTTTCCATTTTATTTAATTTTCGAAATAATACCCCATGGATGGAGAATTATTTCAGCGTAGGTATTAATTCGGTAAATACAGTAATACTACAATTTAAACCTAATAGAAGTGTAAGTACGCGTACGAAAATATTACTTAATCTTTGATTTATGTACATTTAATGAATGAATTAACCTCGAGGATATGAAACATTAATCCTAGTTTGTAAAGACGTGTACTAGAAAATTAAAAAGAAACTAATGCAATAAAATTACTATAATAAAAAATCCGTGATCAATCTGCCAAGATTATTTTTTTATGTGGAGTTCCTAAGGAATGGTTTTTCCCAAGATTGACATTTTTTACCTGTAGTGCTTTTTTGCATTTTTGAGGTTTCTCTAAATTCACTAATTAAAATATCGTCTGAAGTAAAATTGGTAAGGGAAATAAAATTGTAATGTAAATAGTTTTTAGATAAGTGGCAAGCCTGTAATGGTTATGTAATTGGTAAAGCAAATAAAGAAGTTAAAAATGTTTTGACTATTATTGTAATACACTTAAATTTTATTTGACTTATGCATGTATTATTTAAATTCACGTTAGCAATTACACATTGTATACATACATTCATTACCGCATTACATTATGTTTGCATAATATGTGTAATTTAACTATACTGTACTTACTGAATAATATAGTTTTACCTATTCATGAGTTGTATACTTGTAAATAACAATAACTGTTTCACTTACAAGTAGTTCTATACTATTAACCTACATAGAGATACAATAATAGCATGATATAAAACTTCCGATAATATTTACTCATTTTACACCTACACATACGGTTATCATTAAAAATGTTACAGTTATTACCTTAATAATATTTCACGACAACACCATCCGCACATTTACAAGAGTAATTTTATACGGTAAAGTTTTACTGGTTTGGTTGGTGTTTTTGTAGGTACATAATAATAAACACACATTGTATCCTGAATTACACATCATAAAGACAGGCAACCATTCTCTCATCAATTGTAAAACTACAGTACATGTGATTTATTTAAATTATTCTACTAAACATTAAGAATTCAGTTTAGTCAATTGTCTACTGTGTCAATCGTATGGTAAATGCTATGAAAAATGCGTACTAATCAATATCAACAATATCTATGTAGATATATAAAAACAACAAAACAAACTAGATAAATAATACAACATGTAATACATTAATGGTCTTTGAGTTGATAGCACAATTTGAAATTAGATTCAAATTCAGTGTAGAATTGCTAAATAAATTACAATTTGCAGTAACATGCTTAAAGTATAGGTATTACAACTAATTAATAAACTCTAAATAAATTGGTTATCGTATCAGTCAGTTTAAAGTTTCATTTCTTAATAATAAGTGCATATTTCCTATCCATATTACATTAAAACGAATACAAACCGAAAACATACTCGTTGATATCATCAACTCTCATATTTTAACATCTAAAAATGAACAGTACAAGTATGTAAGGGAAATGTACATTTGTATTTATATTTATATTGACAAAGAAATTTAATTTCCTAAGTTTATCTATTGAAAGATGCATGCGGACATTTTTACTAACAAATATGCACAACATCGTACACACAGATCACAAATTTCAATGTCGCCTTTAGTACAAGTAAATCTTACTTAGAAATCTAAATATTATAGTACCATTAAATCTTGCCAAGTTTACAATAATAATATTTCTTCGTTCCTTTTCCTTTGTTAGCCAACAATTAGAACAGATAATAAAAACATCGCAATTTAGGATTTTCCCTTCTTTGTCATTCATTTTGCTGAATTCCTCATTTCCTTTTCTAGTAATTTACATTATCTGTACAATATATACAATATGATAATATACAGTATTAAATAGATAACTACATACGTACATGTACAGAAGTGTATTAATAAATACAGATAGCAGTAATAATAACGAATAGGAAACATAAAGAATGTACACTACACATTTTTAGCTCTAGTATAACATTACATACATAGTCTTATTTTGAATAAATTGAGTTATCTGCATGTACGTTACGTGTATGCAATATGTGTGGTACATTAGTATATGTATTATTAATTGTATATTATTATTAAGTATTTTTAATTGTATTTCTCTATAAATGAATATATGAGTTTTCCTTTGCTTTTGAAGATTCTTTGATTTGATTTTTAAGTAAGTTATCTCTGTCTCTCACTTTCCTCTCCTTGTATTTAGGTAAGTATGTAGAATTAATTTCATTTTCACCTAAACTTCCTTTGAAGGGCGGACGCAAAGAAGTTCTTTGTCAACGAATTGCTTTCGGCGACGGCGACTAGCATACAGTTACAAACTGTCATGAGAATCACTGATAATACGAAGACGGAAATTAGCACATCACAGGCTCTTGCTCGAGACACTGCCCCTGTCACTGCCTCGGCACATTGTCCTACAACACCAAATATTATTATTTATATTATGCAAAATTCAGTCACTTTCAAATATTATTATTCCACGTCTCAAATTCACATTTACCGTCTATGGTGAGATTGAAAGCCCAAATTCCTTCAACACCCGGGCTCATATTTCTGCGACAGGACTCACTGCTGCTTGAAACTCGGAGACCATCGTCAGTCTCCGAGTAAATGAAACAATAGCGTCTTGCTGATGTCGAAGATCGACTTAGAGGAGACGCAATTAGATACCCTGTCCCATTTTCCTCCCAACTTCCGTGGCACTCGTAAGCTACATCAAAAAATTACATATTATATAACATAGGAAAACAAAAACGGTCCACCTAAAAGATTATTAATATTTATATTTCGAAAAAAGAATTACAAGTGATAGGTTCTTGAGTGGCACATTTGGAGTGAAACTCCATCGTGGCTCGGTCATCACATCCCACAACCAGAGAATGAAAAGCGCCTTGGCCGGAAGGACCGCAGGTGTCACGAACAACCCGGCCATCTTGAGATACACCGTTTGCACTATACTTTCCAAGATTGGGACATTTATGTGATTTAGCCTCCGAACTAATCAGCGTTACGTAAGGCTGCTTTGGTCCCAGTGCGGATGCTTTCCCACAATCAAAATCATCTAATTGATCTGATTTACGCAGCATTTGAACTTCCACCACATGGTTAGCCCTCTTGTATAAATGCATACAGATCAATTCGCCTTTACTGAAAATCGAAAAAATGCACATCTTTACTTAAATGCATACATATAGTAAATAGTATTTTATATTATACATTTATAGTTCATAATAGCATGAGCATGGTTAATTTTTTGTGGTGCTACGTAAAAATTATGTCTAAAGGTAAACTATCATTATTTATCTCATCCTCTATCTAAAGAACAAAAGAACATTAGAGCAACAAACCAAAACGCAATTACTGTGGCCGAAGTTTTATATTACTTTTACACGACACGACAAGATGATATAAGATTAGATTAGGATTATCTACTACGCTGTGGCAATACTCATTTTATTCTGTTAATGTAACAAAACACACAGTGTATTACATAAATCTGAAATTCCTCTCTTTCATGTTCAACTATTCAAACGCAATTTCATTCTAATAGTGTATTACGTATAAATAATAGGAGTTCTGCGAACCGAAAAATAAAATTAAGAATACGTAATAGCTAGCACAACAAGAGAATAATATAGATAGCTTATTAGATGGCTATCTTACCATCCTTCAGTATGTTGTGCCACAAGGGCTACATGATTCGGGGAAATATTGACGCTCTGTTGGCAAGCAATTCGAGTTCCGCCGGTGAAGAGAGGAGAGGAAATTTTGTACGAGTTTCCGGCAGACGAACTCCCTCCTCCATGAGAATAATGCCCGGATGAATTCCTTCGGTTGTCCTGTTCCGTGATGTGCATCGTTGAGTTCTTATGATGCATTTTCGTTGACATTTTACCATCCAGTGTGTACCAATGGTGGTTAGTTAGCCATCTTGGAAATGTGCACTTTATATCTCCTTTGTCCACTGAAACGTTCAATGAACACAAATTCATTAAAATTTACTTCTTCTCCTATTACGCATTTACTTTTCACTATTTACATTTCCATTGATTGCTAATCCTATAGTTGTGTCCCTTTTTATTGTAAGAATTTAAAAGAATGGAGAAAAACAAATATTTTTCACCATTATGTGCTTTATAATACCAAATTCAGCTACTTGCATCAAAAACTACCTATTTAATAGCAATTTAAAAAAATTTAATATTATTAAAGATAAATTATTGACTTTTAAGTAACATTACAAAAATAAAACTCATTTCCATAAACTATGGAAGTTAAACCATATTTTGGGAACGCTTGTTGAAATTGGAAATAATGTTTTAGAACGCGTAAATTTTAATTTGGCTTACCTTTGGTAAAAATTAAGGTCCTTGCTCCTTCGGTTGGTGAATTGACGCCACTACACGAAGCATCACCACTCTGTGCTACTTTGTATCCATTGTGACCATCTTTAGTCTTCTCAAAGACAAAACAGCGATAACTGTCTTCATTAGAAACTGGAATACGGTCTCGAGACAATTTCCCAACGAGGTAATGATGAGATCCTTCTTTCCATTGCGCTAGGCATGTCAGCTCTTCCACTATAAATTAACAAACCATTTTTACCAACTGTAAAAGCCATGCTTGATCTAATTATCAATTACTTAAAAATAAACTGACAATTACAATAATTTACTAAGCATGGCCGAAACTCCAATTTTAATGTAATTTTTAAAACAAATTCAGTTTAAAGCAAATTCAGTTTTCACAACATTTCGAGTATTTCTTTTAGTTTTTTATGTAAAAAGTTTTGATTTACGTAATACCCGGTTTGTTTGTCATGTCTGGTCATGCATTGCTTATTTGTTAGGATTGTCTGGCTATTATGTGATTTTCGTGTAATATTAATTGAAGAGATCTCCTCCTCTAAAATAGTAAATTGAATTGTGCTAATTGAAAATGCATTTCTACACTGTATCTGATGGTATATAGGAAGGCGACTCCAGGACTGTGTTGAAGAAAAGGAGTAACTTTGCTGATTAATTATAAAATGACTTAGAATTCGATTGGATAGATCTGAGTGTGAGGACAATTGGTTTTGGTTAGGTATTTGAGTAAGGTATGCCGGTACATTAGTATTAACCAGTCTGTAAATAGTAAGTGTTGGTACGGAACGATTTGCGTCTCTGGATTCCACTCCTTTAAAGAAGTGAAACTCATCACTAGACTCTAATATCCTCCCACCCAGCAGAGAATTAATTTGGTGTGCTCATCCTGAATGTAAATTGATGCTAATGAATAAATTTGAGGAGAGGAGTAAGAGTGTTCACTATCTCATAAGAGAAGAAGAAGAAGACGCTTAGTAAAGCTAAGTAAAGGTGAATTTAAGTACTTAGTAAAGCTAACTATTATCTTTACATATTATAGCCTACCTGACTAGACTATAGCCGATTGCAATAAGTAAGTAGATTTGAGAGAGACACAAGTAATGCACAACTTAAATGCTAACCTCAGGAGTTTAAATGCTTTCTCTCACTTACAGTTTCTCTTACTTAAGTTTGACGCGGCTCTGTTAATGTTTCTACATACAAAGGGAAATGCAAAACTACTCTTCTCCACATTACATAGCATCTCACTCAAGTGCATTCATGCATAAATAACTAAGCGGCCCAGACAGCATAAAGTGTCTGTTCTCTTCCAGCCGTCCCGCTCAACTCAACTTTATTACCCATTATAATAATATGATGATTGCACCGGAGCTTGCTGAGTTTAAATAGCCAAAGGGTGGCCTCGCATGCCTTACTACTTTCCTTGCTAAATACAACGGCTTATCTTACTCTTAGTTAGCAAGGTATTAGCTTCACTTGATCTTAACTAAATACAACGTATGTATTTTATAACCATTTCTATTACTTAAGGAGACTCGGACAAAGTCAAACCTTTAACCATAATACATTAAGCAAAGCAAACGGATCTAAACGAAATATAGCACAACTGGGTAATCAAATGGAAAACAAAAGGATATTATACTTCATCAGCTACAAAATCTTTTTTACAACCGTGGCGAATCCCACTATCGAATACAGATACAGAATTCATGGATTAACAAAGTGTTTTGTTCGTATCCTCATTTTCTCACTGTTGGAGCGATAAGTAATAAATTCGATACGTACGAACACAATGTTACTATATTGATAAGATAATCTAGGAGAGATTGAAAAAACTCTGTAATACAATATAAAATAGTAACAACGCAAAGCAATAAAAACTGAAATGCATTGCATTTCTCATATTTGCTATTAGTACGTATAGAGTCGTAAAGTTTCATGTGTTCTGAGCGTAGTTACATATGTCTTGTCTAGGAAAAAATAGTTGTGTGGTAAAAAATAGTTTCGGACAGTGTTTTGAGTCTGTTCAGTTTATACAATGAGTTTGTCCAACAATGAGACTTAAGAAGTGATTCTGACTGAGCCTGTACAATAGGAGTTGATTGTAAGAGTGGTAATAATGCTGTGTAAGCAAATGAACATAGAAATAGGAGAGAAAACACAAGTTACATATGTATGTGCACACACGGCATGGCTTAAACAATCATGTAGCTTGAAATGAAAGGGACATAAAATATCGGCATAAAAAGTCTTTGTTATTACATTAGAGAGTAATAGTACACAAGGGAAGGTAAACTAACTAAGAAAGAACAACATGGCATAATATTTTGAATATATTTCAGCAAATTGAGCACGGAGGCGTGTCTCGTCCTGTCAGAATTCCTTGATGGACGATCCGGTCTCCTTGTACTTTTGAAGTGCCATTGTCACGCCTTGATAGCCGTCTTTCGTGTCAAATGCTCATTTGTTATTACACGAGTCTTCACTCCCTGCACTATATACTTGTTTCATTTATTGCCCCAGTCCACACATAACACAACACTAATAATATAAACTCGCTCCACATTCTCTACAAACCCAATCTAAAGTCCAGTCCAGTCCAGTTCCAGGCTACTTATTCTCTAATTTTTCCCATACGAACCGATTGTGTACAGAAAACGTACATATATTCTATATTTTATGTTTTCTCCAGTCATGTTCATGTCAGCTACTTACTTTATTACAAATACGAACTCCGAGTACACACTTATATCATAATAATCCACATAACTATATTTCAAAATATTAGTTCATTTACGAATGCTAAACAAAGGTGTTTTCAGTAAACCTAAATTATTAGCATTTCGTAGTTATGTAATGCCTTATCACATTTAAGTATATATTCCTAAGTTTAATACGCTTTCATTTTCGTGTATAGTAAGAAATCTTTTACAGTGTTGGTCATTTATTTCGTATAACTTGTCTTAAAAGCAATCTTGAAGCGTAAATGAATAAAAGAATCAAGCCGATCTACTTTAGTTGAATTCAATTTTGTTTTCTTCCAGAACGCACAGTCTAACTGTGTTTTAACCATTTCTTAGATATACGTATAGCACAAAAAGTTATTTTGTTTCCACTTCCATTATCGTTTATAGAGCACCTTTACATCACTTAAGGTATGGACAGAGATTATTTGTTACATTTATGCCGAACATGTGTTATTTTCCGTAACAAAAACAGAACTGGTGCCTGCGTACGCAATTACGTGTACTTATTTTATTACTATGTACATCATAAGTTCTTTTGTTGGTCTGTCTCTCTGTCTGGTCTACTTTTAGGTTGGTATTGACTTTTACGTTTAAAAGGTATATAAAGATATGTAGTTTGAGTATATAAAGTGTGTATTTATTCTAAGGTAAAAGAATAGCGTCACGATGTCGGCTCAGTGGCATGTTTATGTATTCTAGAGGTAACTAATGAAAAAGGTGAATTTGTTTTTATTTGATGTGATGTGGCTTTTATTTTAATTTACTTGACTTGCCACGATTAGTTACCCTTGCATGTATTATTCACCTTTCCATAACACAATATAATTCATCTTTTACTGTTTATTTTAGATCGCATCAAAACACATGCCATAACTAAACTTGTATTTATTCTCCTCTTTGTTTACTAACTATAATACTGCTACTGCTCCATTTAAACTTTCCTAGAACTTAGAACTAGAACTAAAACCACATAAAACAATAGCTACTACTATTAACTAACAAGCTAAACTATTAGCATGCAAGACAAACAAAATTATTAATCCTACATGTATAGAATACTGTTATGTAATTCATAAATCAGATTGTGTTGTCGTATCGTACTAATACAAAGGAAATTATTGAAATTACAGTCTAAGCATTTTGTCACCGAGTTAACTAATTGTATTACCAGAGTTGGAAAATCTACAGTATGGGAGTCGTGAAGGAAGTATTAATAGTAGTATATTATATCTAAATATTTTACCTGCTCAGGAATACCAAACTCTGGCTAATTGTTCACTTGTAATAATACTTGGAAATATTTCATAAGAACAGGAAGTTGTGTTTGTTTAAATGAACTTACGAGTACTCTCCGTTTTCGGGACGTCGGGACAAGCCTGGTAGCGGAGTAAAAGTCTCGAATTTTCCGTACAGGTGTCGACATAGGAAACTGGATTCTTACAGTCGCCGTGACCTCGGTTGTATACAAATGTATAGGGAGCAGCTCTGTGGAATAAGAAATCGGGTTAAAATCAACTAAACACCTAAATGCCTACAAGGCTCATTTAATTAACTTGAATAGTAATATTATTATACGGTCATACATAATATTTCTTTGAGAAATTATAATGTGTACCATTCTATAGTAGATTGAATTTCTATAAAATCTTGCTACAAAATAGCTTTGGAAATATTATAGTGCATTATTAGTGTCATGTTAATGAAAACTTGGTAATTAAATCGATATACGCACCAATGATTGCCTAACAATTATTTATTACAGGTTATTGTATTCATAAGGGAAAAATTCCTTTAAGAGTTTTGTACTTTCTTTGAGATTTTCTTTATTTTTAAAACCAAAATCAAATAAACTTGAAAATTTCATTAGAATTTAAGAAAATTTATGGTAATTACCTAAATATACACTAATGCACTAGATTACACTACTAAAATTGGTAAAGTCAACTTACTTAAATGGACATTCTTCAAAACTAGCATCTATGCGGAATAATGAGTATAATTGTGCATCTCCTGGTATTTGAGAGCAAATGCTTTCCAAACTATTCCTTTGTTCACATTCACCTGTAATTTAATATCACAAAAATTGTATTACATAACTGTTACCATTTTTGCTTATTTTTCATGAGTTCCTAAGGTATAATGTAAGTAAAAGATCAGCAACTTACTTTCTTTGTATTGCAGTACATTATGATGTCGTTCATTAATGACAACGCAGCGGTGACAATTCGTGGTTCTGAAAAGAAACAAAAAAAGCATTTTGGTAACATTGTAACATTTTAAATTTGTTGGAAATGCCAACATTTACGTTTACAACAGTGGTTTGCTTCTGGTATCATAATAACACATCATAATAATGAAAGTGGTAAAACGTTTAGCAATTTCCAAGATAAGGCGAGCGAAGGCAAAGCGTAGTCGACATGCTAACAAGACAAGTTGTGATTCCTCAGCAGGAGTAAATGAAATTATGAAGCCGGCTTATGAGCGACGCGTCTCTGCCTGAGGATCGACCTACCTAAACCAACAACATCCGGAAAAACTCCGACGGCGACGCCAACCAAAGCAAATCGGCCAAAGTCAAGTCTACCAGCCAAATGTCATGACACTTTGCACAAGCTAAATCAAATTTTATCTGCCTTCCGCTCTTTTCTCTCGCCACATTTCTCTTCCTCCTACTCCTCTCTACTTTTGCAGACTCCGTGCACAGTTTGCGACTTTGCACATAATAAACATTTCGGACGAAACTCTAAAACGGGGTTTTCATGTCCTCTTTTCTCCGAATTCTAGGAAACTTGTTTCCTCTTTTATTTCCAATAACATACTAATTTAGAATCTTAATTTTCTAGACAATTAGCACAACAAATCTAAACTGAGAAAACTAATTTTTACAAATTAGTGGAAATAATTTGGAAAACTCTAAATAATCTAAGTAAGTATAAGTAAGTAATTATAACCTAACATTATCATATTTGAGGTATTTCTATTCAAAATTGGACTTAACTTAAAAGGAGACTAAACGTAAGAAAAAAAATCGATCAAATTAAAGTTTGATCTTAATTTTCTTGACAATCAGCAAAACTAAGTTTTAAAAATTTGAAAAACAGGAGGATAATCTAAATTGTAAGCAGTATTTAATCCAGTTCCTTTGTACACTGGTTAATGAAACCTAACATTTTCAAATTCTAGGCTTAAAATGCTCATTTCTATTCAAAATTGGACTTAAAACTTAAAACGAGACTAAACGTATAAGAAAAAATATATTATTTCGATTAAATTAAAAGTTTGATCCAATTGAAATGAATTTTAAGAATGTGTACATTCGTTAGAATTTGAATTGCACCTGATTTCCAATTTCCTTTTCTTGCGTAGCAGACTTCGCTCCACACGAGTCCTAATAAAAAGAATAAGCGACAAGTGCTAATAAATTTGCTTTCTCTGTTACATTAGTTACGATAACTCTTGGACTTAAATTGAATAGAGGGTTTGACTTGACTTCTTTTGACTGTAAGCTAACTATCTCAGTCACACTTTTGTATACACCTCTTGCAATTCCACCCTATTCTCTCCTTATATTTATAATGCAGAGAGTAGAGCTCGAGAGCAGGTATAGGATATAGTCATAATGGAAAATTGGATAAATAATCTCTCTTTGCCTTGGCAGGCTGTTCTAGATTTTTTCTATCGCCTCCTGGCAACTTTCAATTTCGAAGACACAGCAGGGAGTCTGGTAGATTTGTAGAACCCTTTAGCCTCTTTGAATTCATATCCTCATCACCTCTTCGTCTGTTAAATTATTAGGAGCTCTGTACAAAGGTTTTAGTAGGGCTTTACTACTTATTTACAAGGCAATCCCAATCCCAATACAATAGCTGTGAGTTAAGTGAAGTGAAGCTAACTAAACCAGCAGCGGAAACTGGGAGAGTCAGAGCGACATTCAACATTAGCAGATTAGATTACATTACATCACATTACCTTTCTACCACCATCAGAGAGCATTATTAAACTGTTTGATGATAAAAGAAAGAATCTCCTTTTCTCATCTGATCTCATCTCCTTTTCCACTTTGCTCTCTCTCTCTTTTCCTTTTGACTCCAAATTCTCAACACTCAACTTCTACAGAGATGGAACAGACAGCAGAATTTAACTGACAATTCTTACAGACGCATAACATAACCCTGCCAATTCCATTTCCACACAGACAAACTCTTCATCACTCTGATTAACATGACTATTACTTCCCAAATTACTTAATGCTATAGTGTTGGCGTAAAGAAACGTCAGAAAATCTTCCTTTGATTTATATTTCAACAATTTTATATGTACACTCATTTTACACGATTCAGGTACCCATATACTACATCTTGATTCTTGTTTGACTCCAAGATTCTATTGTACCGAGTATTTTCTTACGGATTTTAATTTCATTGCAGTACTAAAGTATTAACATTAATTTGAATTTAGAACACGTCATCAATAATAGTGTGCACAGCACTCTATCTAGAAAGTACCTGAAATAAATTGAAGACGAGTCACCCCCTCACTCTACTACTGTGTGTATAATAATGAAATCAAGTAAAATATGTATAGAAACATAAAACCGGTCTCTCGTAATCGTTTCACGGCTCCTTACAATCTATTCCAATCAAATTCTGAGAAAGGTGAGTCAAAATCACATATTGAATCAGTCAGTTTGAGGATGAGAGGCAAAACAAAGTAAAAGAGTGCACTGAGCGTATCCTAACCTTAGTTACTATTTTACTTGACGCAGTACAGACAGAGTAGTGGAGAATCTAATCGGATCCAGACCAAACCAAACCAATTCTTACGCCTGCCAAAGAACGCCACGCCAGAGCAATTCAAGTCAAAAGCCTAAGCTTCACTGTTCTTTACATGACTTGAGTTGAATTGGAACATGTAGCTAATAGGTAATGCTTTTCGTACCTACAATTCATTTCATTAGTTTTTTGTTTGATCAAAGTCAAAGCACTTAAAGTCGAAAAAGTTTTCCGTGCACTGCACAAGGAAATTTGTACTTGGAGTTCACAATTTGTATAATATTAGGTAGTAATTCGGTTTTTGAGTTGGCATGTCATGACTCTGTCTATGACGTGACGTTTTCCTTCTCTCCTTTAATCTTTAACCTTTCATTACCTTACATTTCATTTCACGTACAGACTTTAAGATTCATGCAACTACAAATTACAAGTATAAAAGTGTATACCGCATTTTAAATTTCATTACAAAATTACTACATTGTAAAGGAAAATAATTAATACATCTCTTCTTTCTGTTCTTAAACCTATTCCGTTTCGTGTCTTGTCAGATTGCCAACATTTTCCGAATAACATACTCTCTAGACTATCAAGCATGAAGCACCTTCTAACTGAAGTTAATTTCTTTCCTGACATTACCAGTAAATAGTATGCAAGAGCAGAGTTAAGAGGACTAGTCTATTAGAGAAATTAAACTATAAGACGAATGCGATGAGGTAATTTTAGGCTTTTAAGGTTTCTCTCCTTCTTGGTGGTTTCTTTCAGAACGTACGGTTAAGAAAAAGCAGTTTCTGTTTTGTCTGGGAATTCCGTTGTTCGTGAGAATCAGGCAGCCATAGTCACTTCACTCACTCCACTCTTGCCTTCACTTCACTCTTAGTCATAATTACATTGGCAAATTAGAGTGATTGTGGGCGCGAGGATGGCAAGACATTCCCACCTGCTAATTTCAAGCTCAGCCTCAACTTCTACGATATACCAACTATAAACGGGTATTATGCAGGTACAGATGGAAAATCCGGTATATAACATTTTCGATTTAGTCGTGAGTTGAAGGAATCTTCAATTTTCCAGAATATCTCCCTTTACAAACATTTCAATCCAACTCGGAATTTTAGCTATAGAATAATGTGCTGCCCTTAAGTGAGTTGAATTGACTCGAGCATTATTCTCTCCTTCCTGCCTCTTAATTATATAATTCATTCTTTTTTATTTGACTTGATTCAAGTTAACTACTTCAATTCACTTTTACATTCTAGAGTTAACTTTTGATCACTATGTTTATATTGTACAGCCATTTCCACACAATGTAACTATACGGTCGTTCTATTTGCTTATATACGCAGTTTGTTCGGAATTACGTAGCTATTTGCTAAAGTGAGGTTTTTATATGGTTAATATATAGATGGAAGCAAGCGCCTAGACAATTTAGTAATAATATTAGAGTTTGTGTGAAGTCTTGGTTGGGAAAAGTGACTTGCGCCATGTCTAGATTTCCCTGCCTCCACTTAATCCAATAGATGAGGGTAAAACAATTAAATTAGCATTTTTACTGCGTTGATTACAATCAAGGGTGAGACAAACGAGCTAGGCAGCTTTTTATGTCTCTTTAAATACTCTGATGGGATTTTTTAATGCAATTTTTCATTATTTTCCTCTCTGTTTCCCTTCACATTAGTATGACCACGATTAGTCGTTAATTTCTTCTTACTACCATCAAAGTATTCATTTAGGTACACATTTACTTGAAACGATACACCATACCACACAAAACACACCACACTACACCAGCAAGGGAAAAATTACACTAGAGGAATTTTCCAGACGAAAATGCAATTATCTTTATGTGTGCGAAAAACATTCGAATAAGTCTACTAATCAAAGTCGTAAATAAATAATTGCTTTCATTCAACCATTTAAGATTGATGCTTGGAAAAGTATTTTCCACTTTCCTCTATATATCCGGATCTATACTCCTATTGCATAGAATATTATTCCCGAACGTTTTTTTACTCTGACATTAACAAAGCAATAGACTTAGATTCCATTAGTAGATAAAAGTAGAAGAGCCGAATGTAAATAACTAACTGACTGATTACAAGTGCTCACTAATATTCGCCATTACATTTTTTGTAAAACACGATACTACACGATTTTAGTATGACGTATTACCAAGTTCCCCTTTATCTATTACCTTACTCTAAAAGTCATAGGTATGATTAAAGCGAACACTCCGGGAACAAGATCGTTTACATCACGTCAAATCAGCCGCTACGTAGACATCTGCACTTACGGCGGAGTTAAGTAAAGTAAAAGCTGTCTCACGCTAAAGAAAGCCATAAAGATAAAATGGGAAGCAGGTGGAAAGTGCAAAATGAGAGTATAAACCTGAACCCACGGGATGCGCCGCAGAGTGCTGCAGATAATCAAGTTTCTATAAGGTTATCACTTATTATATTAACTACCTTCTGCTGGGAATAACAGGCTTCCTTAATATTTTATCTTTACAAGTGGGATACACTAATATTTTGATTGAAGACTACTGCATCTGGTTACAATTTCTTTATTACTCGGAAGAGAATATATAATAGTATGTTATAATGCACTATTGTATTGTCTGAGCAAGAGGAGAAATCTCATCTGGACGAAAATCGGTTGTGACTGTGACTGATATGAAGGGATGTTGATTCTGTAAATGAAAATCTAGTTGTTCGTTATTGTTTTTACTAATAACACAAGAATATTTCATGTTTTATCTAGCCTATTTTAGTTTGCACTTAGTCGAAAAGAGATTCTGTGTGCTAAATTGTATTACTTGCTTAGATACAAAATTGGTTTCTCAAATGGATTAAATAAGAAGTTGTATTACTTGTATATTTTACTAAAAATACATCAATATAGACGAAAATAGTATAATCTTGAAAATTGTGTATTACTTATTGGTCCAAATATGAAATTAGAGTGGTATACATGTGGTAATACGGTAGAGAGGATTAATATAAGAGTAGGGAATGAAAGGAGGACGGAAAAGAAGAGAGTGAAGAAAAAGGTTGACTTGTACACGGTTTCGTTTCGTTTGGTTGCGTTTTGGCTTAATAAGTGAATCTAGGAAATGTTGAGGAAGAGGAGCGGGGAAAGTAAAGTCAGGTCAACTGAAGTGAAAGCACGGGAAGGAAAAGCCTGGAAAATTCCCTTAGCAATAGGGACTAATAGAAATATGCAGTAAGAATAAAAACAGAGAAAGCATAAGGGAAAGATAACAAGAGTAGGAAACGGAAGAAGAACCCTTGGGCCAAATAGACATTCATCCATCCAATCCAATCCAATGATTTCACTTGGATAGATATATAAGAAAACATTACGTTCCTATATTTCGTTTGTGTATTGTATTATATGCGTACGTATAGTTTGTACACTCTTGCCAATTCAATCTGGACGAAAATCCGGAAGACTCCCAAATCGCTGAGAGAAGAGAAAAATGAGGAAAACAAACTATTAGGAGGAGTGGAGTGATGGGATGGAGGAGTTAAAGGGGTGAGATGTGAAATGTCAGAATTCAGACGTCAGATTTATAGATATAGATAAGTAATAACTCTTACTCCTTCACAACGAATCTCTGTCGAGATTTTGATGATAGCTTCCCTTTGCTTACCAATAAAAAACATATACAGCGATGCTCATAAGTCACGCATCTTAAGAAATAGGGAAATACCTTAATGTTTGAAAATGACTCTTAAATTGTTTAAGAAATATTTTCAAACATAATAAGGATTTTCCTATGATGCGTGACTTTTGCGCATCGCTGTACTTAAAATACATTCTTGTGCTAGAAAAATAATAGGAAGTGCTACACCATACCTTAGTTACTAAACTCAACCGAAACCACGATGCAACATTACTATTTATTTCCTTCTCTTCCAATCTCTAAGCGTAACCTCCTCAGTTCACACCAGCCAATTGAATTAACTTTGCTGTACATACTGTGATGTGTCATGTAAGCTATCACTATTCAACTTCCCTGAAAATGTCTCATACTGTGCCAGAAAATGCCTGATTTCCTCAAACAGCTAACGGATTGCAACGGCAACCTTAAAGCTATGTCATCCCAAAACCAACCAGGGAAAACCAAACTGAATAGCTTTTTCCAATTACCATTACCAGATGAACGACCTGCTCATTTCTTCACATTCCCATTCCACTACTCGTAAAATCATTTAATGAGCTATTTCACTGGTACTCTACACTTTTTTTTACTTTTTCAGTAAACACATGATTCATGTCTGAAAATCCAGTGATAATTCCCATACTAATATTAGCCAAGTAAAAATAACTATGGACATTGACAATTAATCTACAAATATTCATTAACTATTTTTCTATTTTTCTACAATAAAACATTGGCTTTGAATACTTAAATACTACTATCTAAAAATAATGTAATTCTGTTGAAACAAGCATAGGTAAGAAGAATTTTTGAAGAGAATTGCAAAAATTGCGTAGATTACTTGGGGAAAATGAATGAAAAGGATGAAACAAGTATTGAAAAATGAAATTAAGGTAGGAGGTGTATTTTTAGTTTCTTGGAGATGAGGAAATAAGTCCAGCCTTCTTACAACTTCATCTCAATGTGAAGTTTCGCAGCCTGCCTGGAAGTTACATAGAAAGGTAGAGATGGGATATTTATGTATGTTGTTGGAGTGGAGGTAATGTTGTATAAGAGGCTATTAAAAATGTCACGAAATGGTAGAAGTGAGGTAGCTAGGTTAGATTGACATAAGCTTCCACTTAGCATTAGAATCTGTGAGAAGATGCGACGACTCGTTTAGTTTGTGGTGTGGTTTGGGTTTGAATTGAGTCTAGTGAGATGGTTTGTATGATTTGTAGTGGGTTGGCTCAGTTTAGTTGAATTGAACTGACTCTAGAGTTAGATAGCCGTGGGCGAAAGGAAAGCATCTCATCTCGTTGGAGAACTACACACGTGCCTCCTTCCTCTCTGCTCTTTGGCTAGTATTTATGTAATATCCTGAGAAAAACTATACTCCAAACAGAAGAGTAGAGGAAACGAATTTCATTTCAGCGAAAACGACAACATAACAGTAAATATAGAAGAAAGAAGAGTCAAAAGTGAAAACGAAGCCAGAGCCAGAGAGAATATTATGAAGTTTTATATTTTATATTATACGTTTACATAAGGTTGCTATAGATGATTATGAGAGATTCGTAGCAGGACATCGTAGAGAACTAGGAATTCTAGAATAGCAATCTCCAACTCATTCACATCAGTAAGAGCATCCCGCTATTGGACCCGGAGCTCTTATTCAATTTACAAAGTGACAAATCCGACACGGGCCAACCTCATTTGCAAATGGCTGAACTGAAATGACTGAGCGTAACTCTTGATGCTCACTTAGTAAATGTCTCACTGAACAAAACAGAAAAAGAATACCTACATACAAACCGTAGCTTTCTCAAATAGAACACGAATCTCGCTCCCATCCCATCATTCCCTCCTATTTGTAACAACTAACACTAACTCCCATTCACATTCACACTGCCTCTCCTCCGACGAATACTCCACATAGATAATCACTCAAAAAGTCAAAAACCAGAAACGTATATTAGTAAACTACAGCTACACTCACAAATCCAGCTTCCTATACTCCGAATTCCATTTCTTTTCAAATTACTACACAAAATTGTGTTTTTACTATACTACAAATCCAAATTGCACAATACAAACACAATATAGTAGGAAACCAAAAGTTTCGCGTTTTTATCGTGTCATCGAATATTTTTATGTTTTCTAAACGCTTTCCCCTCTTTACCAAGATTGACCAACTTTCAAAACGGAAATGGACTATGAAACATGAACATCTTTATGTTTATCAAATTGCTTTAGTTTTTTACGATTTTTACACTCTTCCTCCCTTAATAAAAATTTTATTTTTAACGACTCTGACGAAAAGTTGGAAAAAGAGAAAGCTGAGATTCTTTCTCGAGTACTTGTGTACCTAGAAGTAAGAAGTACATAATTTTGGCAACGAATCCCGTTTCTAGAGTAGTTTAAGTTCACACAGTACATATTAAAGTAAAAGTAAAAATGCAATATGGCTCTTGTCTTGTGACTTGGATTTCTTTGCAAAAATTACATTCATATTTGGTATACTGAGTAAAAGTTGATATCACATGGATAGAAAAACTTTCATCGAGCTCTATAATAGGTGAAAGTATAAGAAGTAACTGAAAGTGAAGAAAGTACCCCGAAAAACGGGAAAAATAGGAAGGAAACATAGCTACTGTTATAAAAGGTAGTTGAATGTCCGTGAGAAAATAAAAGAGGAGCACAGGTGGCTTTCACTTCCTTTCTTTAGCACTTTTCACTTGCCTTTACTTTACTTTACACGCATTTACTTTACTTTCCCGTACTTTCTGAAGAGTCCCCGTTTCTATTTACTATAGTCTAAATATGGTTTATACTATGCACTTTAATGTAGGAAATGGGTACTTGCTCTTTAGCGTTTTATGCCTTTAAACCAAAACGCTCCTCTTTCTCCATTTCTTGCCGTGATCAACGAAAATATTATTTTAGGATATTCTGACAAACAAGTAGCTATTCTCACGTCGTGTTTACAATTCATTTATTCATCACTACGAAACGAAAGAAAAGGAAACCAGTACACACTACTCTAACACACTTTCACAATAGAATCTTATTGCCTAGTAAAAACTAAGTTAACGTAACCAAAGCATCTGTTACTTTCCCCACACGAAACACTAACCACAATCCACAGCCAAGCGAGCGAATATTATTACAAATCACTGTTATAATTTAACTTGTACTAAAAACTAATTACTTTATTTACTTACTTAACCAACTAATATCACTCCCTTCAATTCTTTCATTTAAAGTTTCAGCATCAGTATTCATTCTCACATAACATTCCTTAAATGTTATTAATAACTGTCCTTTATTGCTACGAGTTGCAATTATATCTCCTTAAGTGAAAGTTATTAATGGAGAAAGTTTTACATTTCCAGACAAGACACACATTTCCTAATTCCAGCTTCAAATCACAATAACATTATACACATACCCCCATATATAAACACTACTACAAACAGAATCATCTCTCTGTAGGTATTAAACTGTCTACTTGAATATATTCTCTTTAGACAACCAAGAGTCTCATCTTTATCTGATCTGCGATTCAACGGAACCACAATGCAGTCAACTCGAGTTAACATTCAGATTAGCAAAAACAAAAAAGAAACCAAAAAAGAAACAGCAGAACCACAATATGTGAGATTCTATATAAGATACAGATGTAATAGGATACAATAGAACAAAAGATAGAAAGACAGAGCAGGACAGACAAGACATGAAACGACAAGTGAACTGAACGAATGAGAAGAGGAGGGAGCAAAGCAATGGAAACTCTTTTGCTCCGTTGATAATTTAACGGGCAACTGTTCTCTTCGTCCAAAAAAACTTTTTTAAGTGGAAAACTTTTACGCAGAATTATTCCACCGTAAAAATCCCACAAAACGCCAAACGCTCTCTCCACTACTTATTCAACTTAAGTCATGCCATACTCCCAAACCAAACCACGTTAAGTCAAGTAAGTGATACTGACTAGGACTATTTTCAGATTTCACTTGACTACCCTTATTTTCTTCTTCTTTTACATGTGTATTATGTATATAGGGAAAAAGTAGCTAATGTAAGTACTGTAAAGTAGCTAACCATAAGTACCTCGTACCTACTAAGTAAAAATGGTTCTTACCAATATAAACTAAGTGAACCAAACCACATCAGTCGAAAAAGCATTTTAAGCTTTATACTAGTAATGCAATATTAAATGTAGATGCGCCTATAGTTTCCGTTGCCTTGTCTCTGTGCGCTAACGTAACTAACATATTATCCCTACAGAACAGTTAGTTAGTTGGTTACTTTTCTCCAAAGACCTAAACGTTTCATTTTCTAGCCCTCCCATTGAATGTTGCACTCCTTCTACATTGCATACAATTCTAATGCAAGTTTGTACTCGTATTAATTGCATAAAATACTTTTCCAACTATACTTTTTCATTA
The DNA here is from genome assembly GCA_020352615.2 of Yoshiicerus persimilis. Taxonomy (NCBI): domain Eukaryota; kingdom Metazoa; phylum Arthropoda; class Collembola; order Entomobryomorpha; family Tomoceridae; genus Yoshiicerus; species Yoshiicerus persimilis. The sequence goes on along the minus strand of CM036944.2, from coordinate 18,422,227 downwards.
TACTCCATTACAACACTGTAATTATAAGTTCAACTTTAAATATAATTCCACAGACATACTATACAGTAATATTACGATGGAATGCAATAATAGGAGGTAGTACAATAGAAAAGTAGTATACTTTAGGTAGAATGGCATTACATTAGAAAAGAAACTAAAACTCGGTTTGACTCAACTGAACTAACCAAAATTTTATTTCATCCTTTTGTGAATTCTCCCACAACTTGGTAATAAAACGCATTCCCTATTTACGCTCTCAGTCACAACAGTTACTTTACTTCCGAAGAATAACCCCATCTGAAGAATAAGAATCATGCCACATATATTAACGGTATGTATGCCACGGCTCTAAGTTCTAACTAAGTAGTTTTAGGTTGTCTAGTCATCTAGTTCACAGTCCAGTCAAGCCAAACCACATCAGAAAGAAACCAGAAAGAGTTTTCGCCCAACAGAAAAATGATCTATGGTCCAAAACGTTCCTACTTTCATTCGTTCTGTGCCATTCCGACAAGATTGCATCGTATGACGCCATAATAACTAAAAGCCCCAAGGTCTCCCTGTCTTACCAATACCTACCATATTCTTCTACCTTAGTTATGATTTGTCCTCATAACTTCTTCATCTTTACCTCAAGATACTTCGACACTATTTTGATTTATTATTCCTACCACAAATACATTTTCCTTACTTAGTTTCACAAACTCTCACTACATTTTCTCTACACTCAACCAAAAAGAAAAAACATTTTCAAATCACACTCGCTCCCATTCCTAGACATAATTCGTTACAATTACCCACCTACACTTATATAAATGAGAAATAATTGTTAAGTAATAATTTTTAACAAGCAACTCATATTTCTCACACTCAAGTACTAAAACAATATTGCAGCAAATTAAATTTTGAAACACAAAACCTGTGAAAAGACAATTTAATTTTCTACTACCAAATAAAGTCACAGTTCTTTTGCACAAGATGGAAAACATGTTGACAATGCAAATAAGGAAGGTGGACAAAGCGAAATATGTCCAACATTTCTATTCTATTGTGTGTAGGAATGTAGGAATGCATTATCAAGATCTGTTTTGTGACTGCGATATAGGAAACCTTGTCTAGCTATTACATAACGTACAAATAGATTACAGTTAAATCAATAAGATTCCTTTACGTTATTGTCTCTGCTCTTCTGATCGACTATTATGATCTATTTAATTTGCTTTCCTTATATGTGCAGCTGTACACTCCTAATCCATATTATTATAAGAAATATATGCAGAACCTATCAATTCATCAATTCAGGCTTCAGTTCTGTAATATAGGGAATCTTATAGCTAGTTAAGAAATGATATTTGTGCTCTAGACATTATTGTATGTAAGCTGTAGGAAATAATATGGTAGCTCGGTAAGTGTAGCGATTTGATTAGACATGACTTGATTTGAGATAAGAGGAAGCTCTGGTTGACTTGACTTTAGGACAGGAGTGTGTGTGAATTCAGCTGACTTGCACTCGGAATGTGTATAGTAATGCATGTATAAATGGTTGTATGTTTTGACTAGTTAGTTGGTTAGATGCGTTTGTAATGTAACTCAACTAAGAGGCATAAGATGAGATCTTGTATAAAAAGAGAGCAAAGAGAAAGAAGGAGAGAGATATTTGTGTGTATCTCGCGAGGCATCTGACAACATGTCAATTATACAAGATTTATCTCCTTCGTCTGGCAGATTCCTTCCACGAATGATCATGATTAACATCCCTGCCAAACTCCTCCTGGCTCACTGCCTTCCTTCCCTTTCCTGACTTCCTCCCTCAAATTTTATTGTGTGCAGCAACCACTTCACTTCACTTCATACCAGACAGTTCACTTCCACTCTCATCAACGTCTCACTTCTCCAACAACTTTTCCCTTAAATTAATATTTATCAACTTTTTCTCATACATTCCAAATTCGGGCTAAAATGTGACAAAAATTGGTTTTGACGATTTTAAAATATTTCTTCTGGGTAATAAATATATACTATGATAACTAAAGTAGGTAATTTCTGGAAAATTTCTGCCAGACAAACTCTCGATTAAAAGTTTGCACTATTTTTAAATATTTCTTCTGGATAAATGTACATTATGATAATAAAAGTTGATGTAAGTGAGAAATAAACCGTGGATTAAGGTCATTCTGGTGGCTAGAGGCTAAACGTATTATTGCGAAATGAAAAATGAATTTCGCAATGGAGGAAAAGGTATGATTACCGAAAGAAAAAATTGGTGAAGAGGAAAATTGCACTATAGAAAATTGTTTTGTAACTATTTGTCTTAAATGTTGAATGTTAGGAAGTGTAAACGTGTAAAAATGCTAATCACAGGAATTACTTAGTAATAATGAAATGGAGGAAGGAGAAATGAAATGAAGTGAATCGCAGAATCCCAGTTTTCCCACAACGTGAATAAATTACTAGGTTAAAGACTAGAAACTAGAGAGTACAACTACAACAATAGGGACATAGTGGAGCTAGCTAGTTGGTAAAAGAGAGTAGAAGATAAGTATGAAGTAAAAAGGAACACGAAATAGGGAATCAAATCCTTGTTTTACATTTTGCTAATGTGAAAGCCTTTAAAACCCCCGAGAGGGAAACATAACATAACAAAACGAAGCAAGGGAACAAAATGCGCATTAAAAGTACAAATCCGAGTTAAATCTCTTGTGCTAGATAGTGGAAACAAAACAACAGAAAAGTAGTTTCTGTTGAAAATAAGGGAAAGCCAAAACCAAAGCGTTGCAATTCCATTGCTTGCATTACATTACGTACCTTTTAGCGAGATACATAATATAACTAGCTGAAACAATAAGGGGGAGAGATAATTCAAAGGAAAAACCAGGCTTTGTGTTCTGTTACGACACAGAACATTTTTGCCTACAGACTTGCATTAGATTACATTACATTCTATTGCATCATGGTGCGGGATCGAAGGAGTATTTATATTATGTGTCCCGTTCTTGCATTCGAATTCTTGATGTGTTACTTCTTGGTCTCTACGAGTACTATATATCTCTTTGTGCTTTATCTGAGTTGTATCGGTGACAAGACTTTTCCCATCCGAAGACAGTTCCCATCGCGCACTTTTCCCATAGTGATTGTTACCGTCGCAACTTTTCCTATCACTGACTTTTCCTATCCCTACTTTTCCTAATACAGACTTATCCCATCCCTACTTTTCCCATCACAGACTTTTCCCATCCCTACTTTTCCTATCACAAACTTTTCCCATCCCGATTGTTCTTTTCACAGACTTTTCCCATCGCAACTTTTCTGATGGGAACGGTCGCAATGGAAAAAATCCGAATGTCTACGATGGGAACTGTCTTCTGATGGGAAAAGTCATGTAGTCGTTGTATCAGTACTTACCGAGTTTTACTATTTCGAAACATCTAGGTACTTAGAGAGATCACAATACTACTATATATAATAAATACTGCAGTCAACAACTAACAATACCTACGTAAAAGAAAGAATGCCATGAAATGACATCTAATACAATACAATATACGAGTGCATATCCACTACTCTTTATTTATGTATCTTATGCACTGCATTATATTCCTGGCCTGACGCTTTTCTTTTGTTACCAAGTATTGCATCTTCCTTCCACCGTATCACACCACACGTATAATACAAAGAATCGTAACGAAAACCCGAAAGAAGAAATATCTTCACCAAACGTAAACCCAACCCCAAAAACAATAAAGTAACAACAAACTATGGCTTTCTCTTCCTATATTCATTCGCTTTTCTTATTCCCACACTATTTACTCTATACTGCACAATTCACAACATAACACACACACAAGGCCATCATTCTATTACATAGTGCACTAACCTACGTAGTTTCTACATTACTATTTCACTACAAAGGTAAAGCAATACATAACACAAGCACCAAGTCTACTCAAGTAATAATGGAGCAATGTCTTATCTCCTATTCCAATTCCTCTTCCTTTTCATCTATCTCATTTGTGAAATACACAAAACACGTGTACACTCTACGCCTACCCATACATGACGCATACCTAACAATTTCTCTACTAATACTTATAATTCTGTTCCTCTATTTTTTTACTGTATAAATGTAGTAACTTTTATTCCTTAAATTATATTTATTCTACCACTACAAAGTTTTTAAAAGTTTTCCTCTGTGATCATCCTATCATAGATATAATATATAACCCAAAATAGTGTATTAAATCTAATTTTCTCTATTAAACTATTATTTTTCCATTTAAATATAATTTTACAAACGTACAACTATAAAACTTTAACAATTCAATTGAAAAAACAGTAATAATAGTTTTTCCATAAAACATGAAGCATCTATTGAGGTTGGAAATATTTCAGGAAAAAATGTATACATTGCATGAAAACTTTGATGTGACTTGCAACGCAAAACAAAAGATGAGAAGGAAGAGGGAGATAGTGAAGAAAGAGACAGGAGAACAGAAGTGAAGTGAAGCTAGAGTCAACTGTTAAAGTTAGTAGCAGAAAAGTGAGAGTTGTGTGTAATAAGGAAAGACAATGGCTGTCACCAAGCCCATCAGTCCACATCCCACGTCTTCATAGACTTGTAAGGATACGGAAAGGAGAATTCCCTATAAGCTATACTACAGGATGGTGTAAAATACGTAACTGAAGTGAAATGATGAAACCGAATTGAAACGAGGCGTGCTGCAATGTTCTTGTATCGTTTCCTTACTTACTTTGATGACACCACTCATTCGACACTCTATCTATGTACATTACATCCAAACATTATATGTAGGCTAAGTGTTACACACAACTTCCTTGTAGACACAGAAGACAGATATAAGCATACACTTGTATATCAGCCATGTCCATTATCAGAACAAAGCGTGACAAATAAATATACACCTAATATATGTTTTCCAGGATCTACCAAAGTTTTTGTATTACAGGTAAAAAGTGAGTATAGAGTACAATAGGAGTATAAAAGTTGTAAGTTTTATGGAGGAGTATGTAGGTAACTAATAAAGAATACACAGGAAGTAAGAAACTTGGATGAGACTGGTCTGTATCAAAAGAAAGTCTTTTATGACATCCGACTCGTATCATTGCATCCTCTCGCTATTTGCGATCAGCCATCTTAATCTTTATCTACTGATAAGTCCAACTATATGCTATACCTTATATATTGCTGTATTTATATAATAGAGTTATATACTAGAGAGTTTATGAAGATATTATTTGAAATAATTTCGTTACATTTGTAGGTTGGGAAAAAATCGATAAATGGTTACTGACACGGTATAGAAGTCTTGCCTTAGCTAAACAAACTTAAGTGAAGTGAAATGAAACTAAGGCGTTTCCAATTAAACCTCTGGAAAGAAACCCAAGGAAGATATTTCGCTAATGAACTGAACATACTGAACTAGTTGGCAAATTCCAATCGAAAGGAGAGTATAGTTTACAGAGAGTGCAATTTAGGAGGGAGAGGAGATTACACATCTGTATTAAAGTGGAAAGGAGGCCAAAGTAAAAACAAAACCAATACTACTTCCTTACAATACAAAGACAAGACAAGACAAGTTCATTCTGTAAAAGTCAGAGTTGGAATTAAAACATCAGCGTTTTTCTTCTGCGCTATGCACGGCATGCTCCTTCGGCGTCTCCTCTTTTTCTATTTCCATTCCTACCACATAAGTATCTCTATATCTATTTACTGTCTTCATATATTCCATTAGCGCGGTAATTTTCCCAGAAGAGAAAAACTTTTTACGGGCAAAGGTACTCCTTCCCACTGACTTCACAATAAGGAGACTACTACGATAACTATTATAACTACCTCCCTAAGTACTTTTACTTTACATACCTACGCAAAATACAATAATACTACTACCTTCATTTATATCTTGGTAACAATTCTATTTACTTGAATTTTCTCTTCTCCTCATTTACTACGAACAGGGAAAACTTACAATTACTACCATTCTGTCATTTGGAAATGTACCTTATACAGAATACCATAGGAAACTAATAGTAATGTAAGAAATGTAATACAATGGAATACACAGTTATAGTTTCGGACAGAGGAGGAAGATTCCACGTTTACTTAGCATTAGGTAAAGTTGTGTGGAAGTGGAATGGAGTGGATATTAGGTCCGTTGATAAATATATCCATTCCCAAATGGGAAATTGTAAAAATCATAGAAAACCCTTAAAGTACCTGTCACGACATCAGCAGGAGGTGCAATAAAATAAATAAAATATTGTTCAGCCCATCCCATAGAGAACCATTCCGAGTCAGTATTATGTAATAATGCAGCCTAATGTAATGCACATAGTTTAATGCATTTAGTTTGGTATGGGAGGCTATACTAGAGTTGACGTATCAAGTAATAAGTAGACTTGGACGTTAACTGGGTGTACGAGAGTAAGTAACCTTCCGTGACCTTACGACCTCTCCGTGCAATATGAATGAAGAAAATCTTTATTGGCTTTAGCCCGCATGCAATGCAATGTTATATCGTTGCATAATAACTACAATGGACCTGTCTAAAGTCTAAACCGAACTGTCCAGAGGAAAATACATAAAACTTATTGTACATTGTGTATTATATGTATTGTTGATAATACGCATTTGGTAAGAACGAGCTGTATTGTATTATTGGATTCGTTTAGATTAAATTGAACAATGAGTCAAACCAATAGGAAAGCAATAGGATCCACTTGGGGTACAATAGAATGCAATGCACATAATATACTAGGATGAATCGGAAAAAGTACAACATCCAATTTTCCAAATGAATCTTTATGTGCACGTGTGTATTGGAATGGTATATTTACAGGTTTTCTAAGCCCGGCTAAGTAACAGACAACATGGATTTTATTTAGTAAAGATTCTGCTGGTAAAAATACGTATACGTATACATAAAATAGTACCTAGGTATATAATGCTTGTTCCGGACTGAAAACGGAATGAAGTAGAGCTAAGCTAAGCTAGGGCAAGCCAAGCCAGCTAGTCTAAGCCAAGTAACCGACTCGTCGACTGTCGAATGGCAAATAAATATCCCACAGAGCACAGATCACTGATACCATCGAAACTGTCAAGTAGACGATTTATGATTCACGGACGAGACTCCATTCCATCGCATGGCAAAGGCAAAGCATGCAATGCCATGGCGTGCTGTTTCTTCCTTTCTACAATCCAATAGTCACACAATAGAGTAAATGCTGTTATGATTCTTCTTTTCTTACCATATAAAACAGCACAGCCACTCCATACAGAGAGACTCTTAAATTCCGCACCATAGGGACAATGTGGTGCTACTAAAGTTTGAGACCGGTTTCTTAAACACTTGACTTTATGCATTAGAAGCATGTCGAGCATATGGTGCGGAATTTTTGAGCCTCGCTGTAGACATGTAAGTTATATTATAAGTAGCTAGGTTCAACATTCAAAGTGAACGAAGGTACGAAAGGCCAAGCCAGGCCAAACGAAGAGGTTTTGGGGGAAAGAGAAAAATTCTAGTAGCGATTTTACTACTCTCAGCAGATATACAAATACACCATACATATACGTACATAAGTAGGTAACTACCTTTTTTCTTTCTTTTAAAAGAGCTTAAGCTTCTCCCGTAACTTGTTTAAGTATGTTAGTGGACTGGGATGGTCTGGAATCACTAAAATTGGAAAGAGAAACCGATGAATCGATTCTTTCTTCGTTTCCTAGTTACATTGGCTTTCCTCGAGTTGACTTCCCTTCACTTGATCTTAGAGCAAGTGCTTACTCTCTCTAAAAGATATCCGCATAGTATTTTAGCTAGACACGTAGATTTAGTCTACCAATTTCATTTCGTTTTCACCAGGAAAAAAGGAAATTGCATCTTTTTCTACAGTTTACCATATACAGGAAGCCTTAGCCTTACGAGATCACTAGTCTATGGATTCTGCCAACGGAATAGAAAGATAGTCCAATCTGGGATATTTTCTAAAAGGCGACTCAAATTCCTCCAGTAGAGACAGAGACGCATTGTAATAAATAAAGAGACCTTCCTTACTTCCAAATGGGAATCTCATCACTTACGGTGAATTAGGCTAGCTATTATCTCATCTTGTGTCCTGGAGTTGGTTATGTACAAAAAAGATCTCTGCCGGGTTGGGGTTTCCTCAGTTTTCAATTTGACTCGGGAAAATATAATATTATTAGTAGTATTTGTCCAATGTACCATTAGTTAGGTACCTAGTAGTATTATTAGATGCATGTATTTTCGACTAGATATTTATTTCTTGGCTAGATTCTAGATTCTTCAGAGGAGAAGCGTAAGGTAAATTGTTAGGAGTCTCCTGACAATGAGTAACTGCAGTATTTCGGTACTTTGGAGGAAATGGCATAAAAATGCGACTAAGTTATGTAAGTAGTAATACAACGTGTCATTTTAGATTTCAGTGCACCATTCCAAGTTTTATCTATTAAGCAATGAAAGGAAAGAGATGTCATAAGATAAGAGTTTCAGCAGGAGACAAAGTAAATGTTCACATCAAACAGGCACGAGCTTAACTTATAACGAAACAATTCTTGACTTGTCCACTTAAAATCTCTCTATCTCCCGAGTCTCTCCAGTCTCTCCAGCATTTTCGGCAATAAACACAAACGTGGTGACAGTCGACTCTTCCTATCCGTATATTTCACCAATAGTGCTCTCTTCATTCCGAATTCTATGTATTTATTCCAGAATATTACTTACCGTACTGTTACAGTGTACTCTTCCAAACTGATGATCTCATGCCATGTCAAGTTATTATGTAAAGTCATTATCATCGTGATGATCTCTAAGCTTGACTTTCATTGTCCCGAGTTTACACTCAACACCGGGGGGTCAGTCAGTTAATGTCGGTCAGCTGTCCATCTTCTCAAACCATTTACAACTCGACAACTCACTCAAATGCAATTTCATACGCTCAGGCTCAGCTAAGTAGCTTTCTGTATAGACAAACAACTCAAATGGATTTTGTCGTGTCTTGTCTTGATTGAACAAAGATTCAATCAAGAATACTGCTGTCGACTCATTTTAACTAGATGCACTCTTAAGTCCATTACAACTGTCTTGTCAAGTCACTTTTTCTGTTCTCTTTATTTATAATACTCTCTTATGACTCACCATTTTCAACTTTTCAACCATTCACTCAAGATTGCAGCATTCCTTGAAATATTTGCAATGATCGTCCTGCAGTCAATTTACCTACATTTTAGTAAATAACATAAAATGTAGCTGGTCTAAAATAAAGAAATGGCGCTGACAACTCTTTTTCACCAGTCTTGTCACTAATAATTTAAAACCAAATACTGGGATCAGTGGAAATGAATGCTTTTTCCCATTTTAAAATTTTAATAGTCATTTTCAGAACTATTTTCATGTTTTCCTGCCAAAAATCACTACTACTGTAATTTACGGAATGTTTTCAAACTGAAAATTACAATTACATAAATTTTCTCTGCAACGAAACAATGTTTTCACGATTTCTACCAAATTGCAATAAATTGTCATCGTTTTACTACTCAGCTCTATATGAAGACAGGTAATATGTGCAGATAATAGTGATAATAAAATGCAATGTGTACATTGAGTACAACGTGTAGTTGAACTATGCTTCGGAATGAAAAGAAAACGAGCCAAGTCAAATGTTAATCTTATCTTGGGATTGGATTGTCTTTGAATTTGAAAATAAAAGGAAATTGTCCATACGGCACATGTCAGGAGAAGATACCATATGTGTATACATAACGTCATGTTTTTGGAAGAGACTTTTCTTGTCTTGTCTTGTGTTTGACTGTCGACATGGACGAGGAAATTACATTACAAATTGCAACAGCACATTGTGTCTGTACAAAGGCATAAAACGTGACTAGGCGCTCTAATGCCCATCAATATGCAGAAAGAGAATGAAAGGAAAAAAGGAGGATTACAAGTAGTGAAGTATTCAATTCAACCAAGGAATGTTCTCTGATACTGCAATCCAACATAGTCAAGTGTGTCCAAATTCCTTTTTAAACTTTTAGGTACTAGTGGCTCGCCCGAAACCGGTATGTTCCCTGTTCGATTAGTATTACATACAATCTTTCCACAAATATAGATTTTTACTAACTGTCAATTTCTCTTTAAAATCCATTGGAAATAATGTAAAAAATGGTAATTTGGTTGACTTGCAGCGATTTATCGAATTATACAGTAAATATTTTCAACATTATACGAATAGGTTGAAACATACCATCAAATCTCTTGAAAAATACAAATATTTCTCTTAATTTACTGTTTTTATGGTGCAATAATTACAGAATCGAATAATGTTAGTTTCTAATTGATTTTAGTAATTATTCATGAGTTTGCACCGAGCATTAAAGGAATTGGATGATTAATGTAAAAATAGTGACAATTCGTTGATTAACAAGTTTGAACAGGATTGTTAAAAGAATTTGGCATTACTTTGTTACGGTTTGAGTAGGAATGGGACTGTCAAGTGAACTGTAGACTTGGATTATTAAATTAGTTAGCATTGGATTGTATTAGGATAGATTTGGTCTGAAAGAAAGTAACATTGAGTTGAGTTGAACGAGATTCAAATACATGGGATGATTGCTTTGGCAATTTGTCAACGCAACTTTGGCTCACTCTCGTCTCGGCTACAGCGAGTAATTAATGAGTGGCCTAGTGAAACCTTAAGTACACTCTGGCTAATGAATGAGGCTGATGACGAACCATAAATCCCTCTAATGGTCTTTCCTTCCCTGCGCTCTTTTCTCTTTATAATGTTTAGTTAAGTAAACTATCGTGAACCTAACTCTAGTACTTACGAGAATGTGATTCTGGAGGAGAGTATTGTATTTATGTAGTGCATTGCAATGCATTTTAAGTACATCCTTACTTAAACTCATTTAAGTTAGTTATTCCTTTGTTCCCAGTAGTGGTATGAGGTTTCTTAGGTAGGTACTAACTATTACGTTATGTTGCACTCTTTACTAATGTTTGCATAGCACAATTACAAATACTTACACAACGGCTACCGCCAAAGAGACACACAAGACAACAAAACAAGTCGAAAAAAGTAGTCAGCCAGCGCAAACCGAGGAACGAAAACAAAAAGTTAACTTTTCTTGTCTCTAATGCATCTGCAAATACATTATACTTATACCACGTATGCATGTTTCATTGCATATGCACAACAAATTGGGAAAACTAGTCAAGTGAACTTATTCTCTGTGTATTTACAAGTTACCTATATAATACAGTGCAACGTAACGACAAGACTTTACTCTGTGAAGTAAGTAACAAGACGGAGATTGCATTTCATTGCAACTAACACGAACATGACAACGTCGACGACTCAAGTTCAACTTTAACTTTCCTAACATAACTCACTTTTCCTCATTTAACTTTAGCAATATGTAAACTAAAGTAAAAACTACCCGGATTTACCTCGCAACTTACGAAACAATGGAAATCCGTAGCAAAAAGCGGAGGAGATGAGCATCTCTACGATGATGATGATGCACCTAACAAACAATGTGACAAGATGTCTCCATCCCTTTCCTCATCAACTCAAAACACAAAATCGACAACTTTCAATCATCCACAGAGAATACCAAGAACACACTCAACCAAGTGATGTCAATGCTACGCCAAGTCTAAATCTGCCCTTCCATTTCATTTCAGTCAACTCTTCAATCTGCTTTGCATACTTCAATGCTTTTTCTTCCACAAAGTTTCATCACTCACTTCACTATAAGTAATGACTGTGTAAAGCGTCGCCTTCAACCTCCACTTCATTTTCACACTTTACTAAGCGAAAACCTTACTAAATACATTACCACAATAATCATCCTTTCCCTTAAGAATATCAGGTACCTTACAAACTCAAATCAAAATTCCAAAAATTTATGGGAGTGGGATATTTTTACAAGAATTTTTACAAGAATTTTTACAAGAATTTCTCTTTTTACCATTGTATTACATTTTTCAGCCCTTCTGCTACATCCCATCTGTTTTCCCATTTGCAAATGGATAATTTAATTAATTACAGAATTGAATTACTTTAATTAAAAGTTTGCCGAAAAAGAATTGTGAACTTCTGTAACCATAAATAAATAATAAAACTTAATTACTATATTTATTACTTAACATTATAGATTTTCCTGACGTTTCGAGTTGAAGAATAGTGGATTAAAACCATTAACATAAAATTTAGTGCACATTGGTAAATAGGATAGTACAGAAATATATATTTCTGAAATAATGGTAGACATCGGAGGACAGGCGAACCCCTCTTCTTTATTGTCCTCGTGTCTGGAGACAGTTTTCCTTGTTTTTCCGTTTCTTGTATCCTAGCATGACTTTAGATTCAAAGTCAATATTTATCATGCGACACTTCCCATTCATTCCATTCGACTAAAGAGAATGTGAAAAAATTGGAGGGGAGGACGGAGGATGAAAACAAACTGAAAGAAAAAGTGACGACTTGCCTTTGATTTACCTCTGCCTCCACGTTTTCTATTATGCCGGCTGAGAATAGTGGAGAAGAGCATTATAACAAAAAGTGGGTAGTTACGTAACAAGTATACTAGGTATTTACATTAGCCCTTCCGATTGTGGTAAAGTGACTGCCTGCCTACCTGCCTGCATTACTTACGTACTTGCGTTACTAAAAATTCTGTTTTTATCCTTTCCGTTGCAACGACCAAACCTTTGGCTTGAACTTTACGAAAAATACTTACAGAAGACACCGAAGTACGTAACGTACGTAGACACACCGTAAAACAAAGTACAAATACTTAGGAAATACTCTCGGCTTAACAACCAAAGTTCAAACAATCTTTCCACTAAAGCTAAAAAGTGAATTGCACATGCACATGTTGTCGTTTTATCATTACCTCTTTACTGAAATGTTTATTCTACGATGATGCAATTTTACTATTAGTGGATACATCACTTTGTAACATTTTAGGTTCTTTTCCCTTACTATTTTTAAAAAGGTAACAACACTATTTTAACAGACAAATTGGATTTATTACTGTTTTTCTGCATTGTATTATAAAATTGCTTAAAATATAGTTGGCAGTATTAGAACAGAGGTTAGATGAATAGTTAGAAGAAAGTTAGCTCAGAATTATAATTAAACGCTCTGGTGTTTCTCATTGGCATATCACAGAAAACAAAAATAACCCTCGTGAGACTGAAAGTTGAACTTGTGTATATTTTGATAGGCAGAATGAAGTCTTGCACTTATAATGCAGAATGGAGTGGGTAAGGTAGTGAAATTAGGGAGTTATTACTGCAGTGGAGAAGGAAGCCAAGTATTATCATAAAGTGGAATGAGACGTGAACACGAAGAAGTGCTGTTATGTACGGTGAGTAATTTCGAGAACAAGAGTTTGGTGTAAAGGAAAGCAGAAGCCTTCTCATTCATTCCTCCTCTCCTGTCTTCCGTAACATAATCATTCTTAATAATTGAACATGCCCGATTATTGTAAACCGCCTTTAATGAGCACACATAACAACACGCACAAATCATCATCAACCGAACAGAACCTAGAACTAAACGAGACGAATGTGCACTTCAACTACTTTGTTCTCATCGTCAGCCTTTCTGTACGTTTCCACTATAGGAATAATATTAAGTTAGGCACGGAACTAAATGAATAGTCCCCTTTCATTCATTTTCTCCCATTTTTCTATTTCGTTTCCCTCACACCATTCCGTAAGCACTTAAAATATAAATCTAAGCTACAGGGTTGGCCGTAGATGACGCCCCTTACGACAAATAACCTAAATTGTACGACAATATAAATAATCGCGGGTAAACATTGGAATTTATTATTTACATTGGCGCAAACTTTAGTCGTACTTTAGTAATTTGGTCTATGGGGCGTTATTTAGGGCCAACTCTGTATATAACGCTGGCAAGTTGAGATCTTATTGTCTAAAGACTCAATTGTGAGACTCGGAATGAAGGACACGATAACTTTGACAAAACCATATGTGTATGGGGAACTGGAACATGTGAATGAATGAATGCATGTGTTCTAGAGAGGTGAGGATGTGAACCACTCCACCAGAACAAAACCCAACACATCACACAATGATAATTATTGCTGGTTCGAAATTCTCATAAACTAATAATAGTGCAGTTCCTCCTGTCAAATCAGCCTACGTTATGATGACAAGTCATTTTCTGCTTGCTCAAATGCACCATTTCTCCGAACCCTTACTGTAATTATAAGTAATCAATATTTCCAGGCTATTTGATTGATCTTCTCATATCATATGCATATGTTTCTAAATATAAACGATTACAATGGGCATGTGATAAGTAATTTACGTCACTGCCAATAAATTAATTGTGTGAGTTTTCATTTTACTTTTTAATCCTTACCATTATTCTACTCTTGCGTTCGAGCAAATGAATTTGGATCTGTCTCTTTTAGGAATGCAATAACATTTCATACGCAGAAATTGCTTTATTAATAAAAAGAAGCATAAAATAAGAAATTAAGAATCAGAAACTTACTTGTTAACAAATAAGAATTTATCCCCGGAGCTCTCGTAACATGTTCCCTTGTCTCCAATACTCTTCCCGTCAATTACAATCGGAAGTAAAACTGCAGACTAAAAATTCATACAGATTACTATGCTTTTACTTATGACTTGTCACTAGCAACGGATTATGATAGGGGGTCAAAATTATATACAAGCCCAAAAGTCTAAATCAAGAAACCCGCAAATAACCTTTAACTTTAAGTTAATCACCATGACCATGCTATTATTTTAAGTCCCCATGACTAAATATTATAGTGCCAAATTTTATAAACTATTACAGACTAGTTTACTGCCTTTAACGTTCATTCAGAGCGTTTAGTCAAGAGATGTCGATATGAAATTCGCCGAAAAAGAAATAATATTTCGTGAGAGCACAAAACGATGGGATCTTATTTCAGTACTTGAGAGGAAGTGTTGATGTAAGACAAACAATACATAAGGGGTACTTAACTTATTATGTATGTACACCGTGACGACAAACTAAGGTACCTCCTGTAGCGGAAGAACCAGAAGTAGCACAGCAAAACTGTTTACACCAATCGAAAGCCAGTACAAAGTTACATTGAAATCCAAGTTTCCATCAAAATCGGTTAAAAATAAGTTGGTCAAATAATTCAGCAATTCCATTAAGATTCAAGAGAATTGCAGAAAATTCCAGGAAAGTTGAAAATTCAACCTTGTTCGATTGTTATGAAAAATTCAGGAAAAATCCCTCATTTAACATAGATTGTCGCTGTGAAAATAGTTTTTCACAAAACTTTTTTTTCCGGCCGTGAAAAATTCGAATCACCAAAACTGGGCAAATTTTTCGACTTTTTCTCTTTGCTGAATTATTTGACCCACTTATTTTTAACCGATTTTGATGAAAACTTGGATTTCAATGTAACTTTGTAATGGCTTTCGATTGGTGTAAACAGTTTTGCTGTGCTACTTCTGGTTCTTCCGCTACAGGAGGTACCTTAGTTTGTCGTCACGGTGTACATACATAATAAGTTAAGTACCCCTTATGTATTGTTTGTCTTACATCAACACTTCCTCTCAAGTACTGAAATAAGATCCCATCGTTTTGTGCTCTCACGAAATATTATTTCTTTTTCGGCGAATTTCATATCGACATCTCTTGACTAAACGCTCTGAATGAACGTTAAAGGCAGTAAACTAGTCTGTAATAGTTTATAAAATTTGGCACTATAATATTTAGTCATGGGGACTTAAAATAATAGCATGGTCATGGTGATTAACTTAAAGTTAAAGGTTATTTGCGGGTTTCTTGATTTAGACTTTTGGGCTTGTATATAATTTTGACCCCCTATCATAATCCGTTGCTAGTGACAAGTCATAAGTAAAAGCATAGTAATGTAGCATCTTTCTAATTTCTTAAATGCTTAATTTGTGGAGTTGTGTAAAAAGCAGAATAAAAATATCATTTTTACCTGAAACCATCTTCCTTTCCAACTTTCTGGAAGTTTGCAGTTTTCTGTAATTAAAAATATCAGACATTGGAAATTCCAGAACGAAATTACGCGGTTGCTATCTACTATAAATAGGTAATTCCATAAAATAAATTCCTTTTATTTAAAATACCAATGGCGATTGGCGAATTCCTGAATTTACACAAAAAGCTATCTTCATTGTATACTGAACCAGTATTCGTTTACTATTTCATATTTTCAGATCCCATTACTATGAAATACATGTAGCACTTTATTTTGTAGGTATAAGCATTATTTATTCGCATATCACTTTATTTACATTAAGATGCTTAGGTTAGGAGAGCGTAAAAAAGGAGTAAGGGCTTTTTCTTATGAGAATATGAATGAATGGCAGGCTGGAGACTGAGAGTGCAATGTATGTGCTATTATGTGGGTTGGGGAAACAAAAAATGCGTTGGTTTAGCTGGGAAAGCGTACATGTACAATGTATTTGGAGGTAGATGGATAGACAGGAGAAAACAGAAGAGTAGACACACTACAGAGGAATGGCAATACATGCACAATGGGAGAAGACAGGAAGGAACGTCTCATCTCATCAGCCATACACAAAACAAGACTGAAAAACATCATCAATATCTGTCAACAGCATCTGACACTCACTTCGTCCAGGCAGCCCCTCGCTTTATCCCAACTAGCTAAATAACGAAACATATCAGTTCGATTCCACGCAATATGTATGGAGGGAGATTTGCTCCATAAAGAAATTCTGCTCCCTCTTGAATGATCACACAAAAAAAGTGCGTACTTCTCGATTGAGAAGAACACTCTTCTCATTCTGAAGTGTCCTCTTCTCAATTGAGAAGAACACTCTTCTCATTCTGAAGTGTACTCTTCTCAATTGAGAAGAACACTCTTCTCAATTGAGAAGAACACTCTTCTCAATTGAGAAGAACACTCTTCTCAATTGAGAAGAACACTCTTCTCAATTGAGAAGAACACTCTTCTCAATTGAGAAGAACACTCTTCTCAATTGAGAAGAACACTCTTCTCAATTGAGAAGAACATTCTTCTCAATTGAGAAGAACACTCTTCTCAATTGAGAAGAACACTCTTCTCATTCTGAAGTGTACTCTTCTCAATTGAGAAGAACACTCTTCTCATTCTGAAGTGTACTCTTCTCAATTGAGAAGAACACTCTTCTCATTCTGAAGTGTACTCTTCTCAATTGAGAAGAACACTCTTCTCATTCTGAAGTGTACTCTTCTCAATTGAGAAGAACACTCTTCTCATTCTGAAGTGTACTCTTCTCAATTGAGAAGAACACTCTTCTCATTCTGAAGTGTACTCTTCTCAATTGAGAAGAACACTCTTCTCATTCTGAAGTGTACTCTTCTCAATTGAGAAGAACACTCTTCTCATTCTGAAGTGTACTCTTCTCAATTGAGAAGAACACTCTTCTCATTCTGAAGTGTACTCTTCTCAATTGAGAAGAACACTCTTCTCATTCTGAAGTGTACTCTTCTCAATTGAGAAGAACACTCTTCTCATTCTGAAGTGTACTCTTCTCAATTGAGAAGAACACTCTTCTCATTCTGAAGTGTACTCTTCTCAATTGAGAAGAACACTCTTCTCATTCTGAAGTGTACTCTTCTCAATTGAGAAGAACACTCTTCTCATTCTGAAGTGTACTCTTCTCAATTGAGAAGAACACTCTTCTCATTCTGAAGTGTACTCTTCTCAATTGAGAAGAACACTCTTCTCATTCTGAAGTGTACTCTTCTCAATTGAGAAGAACACTCTTCTCATTCTGCAGTGTACTCTTCTCAATCCAGTACTGTGTAGTACTCATGAGAAATGCAATCTACAAGTTCTCCTATTAGCACAGCCGATTTCTCTATCCTGAAGCCTGAAACACTGCATTCAGAAGTGAATACTTCTAAATCGAGAAGTACGTTATTCTCATTTCTGCAGCCTGAAACACTGAATTGAGCAGAGCGTACTTCTCAATCCTAAAATACACACTTCTGGACTGCGACTATGACTGTCCTTTTACTTAGTAGATCCATTACTCACATGGTATTCGTATTCCTCCTTCATTGGAAATGATAATCTAGGGCGCCCTTTCCAAATTTTGTCACATTGCCTGAAAATTAAAAGATATTTATTACAATAAGTAATACATGTCTTGCGATTGTGTAAAAGTTTATTTTATTAAGCAGTACTCATTTGTCGTTGCACTATATACTTAATAACTAATACGATGATGTACAACACCACATTATGATCTATTTACATTTTCGTCACTTCATTATTTCTGTCTAAATCAATAAATGCTTCAGTTGTCATACAGCAGTCACTATCACTAAACAAACTGAGCTTATTCATTACAAATTTTTAACAAGATGATAACTGTGGGGCGCCCCAATTTTTTAGTAAGTATTAAAAGGATTTACTACCGCAGTCTATTATGAACATTTCGAATATGTGTGAAATTCAACAAGTTAGAGCAGATGTTTTAAATCATAAATCTGATTCCGGCAATCCTGCAGAAACAGAAACGGTCATGTTGTGCTTTATTAAAAGAAAATGACATTTCAAAGATTTAGTTCATTTATCTAGTTAGGACTCTCTAGATTCTTTGCAATAATTGACGAAGAATAATTTCAGCACCCGCACGAAAATTTTCTGCGTCACAATTGCATTAAATTAAAAGTTAAATTATAAAAGAACGGGGACTACAAGTTTTTAAACTTCCACAGATTGACTGTCTTCTGTATCATTTATTCATTCACATCTGTCATTCATTTATATAAACATTTATATGAATATATAACACAGTATCCCATTTTTATATTTAACAAGAATTTAACAACAATTGAGGTGAATTAATTAAAAGATAGAAGACAGTCAATCTGTGGAAGTTGAAAAACTTGTAGTCCCCGTGCTTTTATAATTTAACTTTTAATTTAATGCAATTGTGACGCAGAAAATTTTCGTGCGGGTGCTGAAATTATTCTTCGTCAATTATTGCAAAGAATCTAGAGAGTCCTAACTAGATAAATGAACTAAATCTTTGAAATGTCATTTTCTTTTAATAAAGCACAACATGACCGTTTCTGTTTCTGCAGGATTGCCGGAATCAGATTTATGATTTAAAACATCTGCTCTAACTTGTTGAATTTCACACATATTCGAAATGTTCATAATAGACTGCGGTAGTAAATCCTTTTAATACTTACTAAAAAATTGGGGCGCCCCACAGTTATCATCTTGTTAAAAATTTGTAATGAATAAGCTCAGTTTGTTTAGTGATAGTGACTGCTGTATGACAACTGAAGCATTTATTGATTTAGACAGAAATAATGAAGCGACGAAAATGTAAATAGATCATAATGTGGTGTTGTACATCATCGTATTAGTTATTAAGTATATAGTGCAACGACAAATGAGTACTGCTTAATAAAATAAACTTTTACACAATCGCAAGACATGTATTACTTATTGTAATAAATATCTTTTAATTTTCAGGCAATGTGACAAAATTTGGAAAGGGCGCCCTAGATTATCATTTCCAATGAAGGAGGAATACGAATACCATGTGAGTAATGGATCTACTAAGTAAAAAGACAGTCATAGTCGCAGTCCAGAAGTGTGTATTTTAGGATTGAGAAGTACGCTCTGCTCAATTCAGTGTTTCAGGCTGCAGAAATGAGAATAACGTACTTCTCGATTTAGAAGTATTCACTTCTGAATGCAGTGTTTCAGGCTTCAGGATAGAGAAATCGGCTGTGCTAATAGGAGAACTTGTAGATTGCATTTCTCATGAGTACTACACAGTACTGGATTGAGAAGAGTACACTGCAGAATGAGAAGAGTGTTCTTCTCAATTGAGAAGAGTACACTTCAGAATGAGAAGAGTGTTCTTCTCAATTGAGAAGAGTACACTTCAGAATGAGAAGAGTGTTCTTCTCAATTGAGAAGAGTACACTTCAGAATGAGAAGAGTGTTCTTCTCAATTGAGAAGAGTACACTTCAGAATGAGAAGAGTGTTCTTCTCAATTGAGAAGAGTACACTTCAGAATGAGAAGAGTGTTCTTCTCAATTGAGAAGAGTACACTTCAGAATGAGAAGAGTGATCTTCTCAATTGAGAAGAGTACACTTCAGAATGAGAAGAGTGTTCTTCTCAATTGAGAAGAGTACACTTCAGAATGAGAAGAGTGTTCTTCTCAATTTAGAAGAGTGTTCTTCTCAATTGAGAAGAGTACACTTCAGAATGAGAAGAGTGTTCTTCTCAATTGAGAAGAGTACACTTCAGAATGAGAAGAGTGTTCTTCTCAATTGAGAAGAGTACACTTCAGAATGAGAAGAGTGTTCTTCTCAATTGAGAAGAGTACACTTCAGAATGAGAAGAGTGTTCTTCTCAATTGAGAAGAGTACACTTCAGAATGAGAAGAGTGTTCTTCTCAATTGAGAAGAGTACACTTCAGAATGAGAAGAGTGTTCTTCTCAATTGAGAAGAGTACACTTCAGAATGAGAAGAGTGTTCTTCTCAATTGAGAAGAGTACACTTCAGAATGAGAAGAGTGTTCTTCTCAATTGAGAAGAGTACACTTCAGAATGAGAAGAGTGTTCTTCTCAATTGAGAAGAGTACACTTCAGAATGAGAAGAGTGTTCTTCTCAATTGAGAAGAGTACACTTCAGAATGAGAAGAGTGTTCTTCTCAATTGAGAAGAGTACACTTCAGAATGAGAAGAGTGTTCTTCTCAATTGAGAAGAGTGTTCTTCTCAATTGAGAAGAGTGTTCTTCTCAATTGAGAAGAGTGTTCTTCTCAATTGAGAAGAGTGTTCTTCTCAATTGAGAAGAGTGTTCTTCTCAATTGAGAAGAGTGTTCTTCTCAATTGAGAAGAGTGTTCTTCTCAATTGAGAAGAGTGTTCTTCTCAATTGAGAAGAGTGTTCTTCTCAATTGAGAAGAGTGTTCTTCTCAATTGAGAAGAGTGTTCTTCTCAATTGAGAAGAGTGTTCTTCTCAATTGAGAAGAGTGTTCTTCTCAATTGAGAAGAGTACACTTCAGAATGAGAAGAGTGTTCTTCTCAATTGAGAAGAGGACACTTCAGAATGAGAAGAGTGTTCTTCTCAATCGAGAAGTACGCACTTTTTTTGTGTGATCATTCAAGAGGGAGCAGAATTTCTTTATGGAGCAAATCTCCCTCCATAAATATGTACATAGTCCAACACATCCTCCTAGAACATCACCAAACCATACCTAGGTAAATTTCTCAATTCTCAAGATGAGATGGGCTTTACAGCGTTTCCACATCCTACAAATACAATACACCAAGGCCACCTTACCCGAATCCCTGTCATACAATATCGCCAATTTCCAAAAAACTGACATAAACGTAGTTAAGATGAAAAACAAATTTCCTCAATTGAACCTACAATCCAAAATGTTTATTATATTAGTATACTTTGCAACTTATTTGTGATATGTACTAATTACGCAATATAACAGGGAAATAATTACAATTTCTCAAGAATTTTGATTGTTTTAGTTCAAGTATTACCTATACATTACACAAAATTTTGATTGTGCTTAGAAAAGTAAATTTTTGTACTTTTTGTTAGGCCAAGAAAAATTTTGTGGTCATATTACATTGTTTGTATTACTGAATGTGGAACTAATACTGATATTTTGAGTTTGTTTGTAAATAAAGAGCAAAACAGAATTTGAAGATTCTATTACGATTGTGGAGTATGTACTATAACTTATGAGAAAGAGTTTGGAAGATAGATTTATTCGTTTTGCTTACTGTTGATGAGAACACGAGTACAATTTGAGGGATAAAAGAATTGTGCAATGTGCAGTATTGTATTTCTGTGTAGGTTTTATGTTTTGTGTTGGGTTGAGTTGAGTGACTGGGCTGAGACGAGGAAAGGGAGACAAGAAGTTGGCTGGAGAGGACGAAAGAATGTGTGTGACTGAAACGAAGTGAATGCGAAAGGATGTGATGTGGTAGTATGGCATGACACAGCGGAGGGAATTCAGCATACGAAATTGCTCTCCTTCAATCTGAATTGGGAATCGATTCCATCTTCGTCACTATTAGAACTTTGAGCATTACAACTAACACAGAGAAAACGAGACAAGAAACTTTCCAAATCTACTCCCCGTCCCTACTGCATTTGCTCTCCTTTACGACTTACATGTCCTCGTCTTCACTTCAATAAGAAATAATTCTGTCACATATCAGAAATATTTTTCCTCCTCACTGCACCTCTTCCACAAATATAAATGCACCAAAAAATAGCTTGACAAAATCTCATATTTATGTCATCTATTCTTGCATCCAGATATAAATAGAATTTTGCGCGTCAACCAGAATGAACTTGTGCATTCTATAATACAAGGTTGAATTGACAATCGCTTGGGAAATTAATATGTATGATAAACACGTGTATTCTCTGGTGCAGGCATATACTATTGCAAAATGTGAGATGTCATTAAATATGCATACTAAGGACATAACTCATAATTTTTAGAATTTTAAGAAAATTACCCGGAACTCATTTTTAAGTGTTTTAGCACGTAAATTGAGAATTGAGAGGGTTTGTAAACAAAACTGAGAAAAACTAGTATAATGTATAAAAAGAGGTTAGATAGACTATATATAGAGAGAATTTAGCCTTAGCAGTATGATGGACGTTGTAATTGTATCATCAAATCATTTCGGATGGTCAGACACCAATTTGATTGCTATTTCAGTGTGAAAGAGAACTTGAACTTAATAAAGGAGCAGGAGAGGCGAAATGAATTGAACTGGACGATTCTATTCAACTTAATTTGAGTCTAGGCGAATTTTTTCATATCTATATATCTAAAGTTAGCTATACTACAGATTTGAGATACGGAAAGAGAAACATCTCTAGTTGGAAACATATTGAAACAACCAAAGAAATAATTATATGAACTATGTATCTGTGAGGGTAGCAGTAGTGGTTAGAGCAAAGGGGATGCTACAAAAAGGAAATTAGGGATTCGTCATAAACACTTGCGTTGTGCTCGGACGAGTGACCCTTGATTAGATAAAGTTTATTAGGCAGTTTCGTTTAGTTTGGTTTGTTGGAGACTAAAGTTGAGTGGACTTCATTGCACTGACTGATCACAAGCTCAATGGAACTGAATTGCCTTCTGGTAGGTATAGCATATTGCTGGACTGTTGTAGTTAGTTTAGCTTTGTGAACATTCTGCTGTGGACATCAAATAAATAAGGAAACTAACTGAACACAAGAGCCAAGAATGACGAGGCCAATATTCCTAATAATGTTTCATCACTCATTCATCCCAACAAGATGATGGGCTTCCACTTGATTTCAGTCAAGTGCCTGCATAAACCTATTAGTGTTCACACACTCCATTTACATACTGTGCACATGCATTTTACGTTATTTATAGTATCATTAATACTCTTCTATAACTTTTGGTACACACGGGGAAATGCATTTTACGAGCTTTAACTTTCAGGAAGAAGACTTGTAACGATTTCTAAATGTTCAGTCAATGAATCGTAAAAGACAAACAAATATTGTGATCTTAACAAGAAATTTTTACAAAAACGCATTATAGGACGATGATAAAATACAATAGATTACTTTATTACTATGTATCCATTCCACATCCACATGCGTTCATGCGTAATAAATTCGAAACAAGGTTAGAAATATTCGAAAACTAACAAAAAATGTGGCAAACATTTGTTTTATTTTCTTCATCAAAAATTCTCTTTTCTAATTTTCTTTTGCTACGTAATCTGTGCAAACTCCCATATGAAATTTACAGACTTTTTGAAAACAAACATGATATTATAAATACCCTGTACAATTGCTCACTTGCAGCATTATGAATGAAGCTTTACGAGAAATGCGTACTTCGGCTTTCTAAGTTCTACAGTTTGTGGGTAATGTATTATATAAATGTGAATTTGCTAGATTTACTTTATACTAATCGCCGTATAGTGGGTTGACTCTATAAGAGCTCTCTGATGTTATAGTGAATTTGTTTCTAACGTCACTTCTTGTGTGCCAGTACAAATGATGTTAATATGACAGTCAAAGGATGTAGACCCACATTCACCCGTCGCAAGCATAACGCAAAACTTAATGGATACAATAGACCAATTGAACCAATTGATGTCCTGAGTTAATTCATGTTCTTTGACTCTGTTAACTTTATGTTTACTAACTGTCAGCTATCCAGATATACCATGGGAAAATCTAACAGTGAAGATATACTCCATATTTAAGCTTACTATTTTGAAAGCCTTTAATTTTGAACATCTACTTCTTATGTTATAAAGACAATTTTATGAATATTGTATACAATTAACATTCGCTTTTAATCCTACACAGAAAAAATTGGAAAATTGTAGGCTGAAGTAGATAATTTTGCCAAAAATTTAGAAAATTCAAAGGAATACCTATACGTAATAATTTATATAATTCATACACATATTTTGAGATACAATTTTTTAATGTATATGCATGTTTTAACAAACTAAGTGCACTTATTTATTTGGTGAGCAAAGAAAAATTGCGCTTAAACACATATGTTGTTCGTATTGGGTTTAGTAAGTATTAAATATTTACTGTTATCCTAATCCCATGTAGGTGCTTCATGAAAGCTGTAGCCATAAATAGAGAATAAGTGGGTAAATATAGAATGGGAAGAATACTTCTATACAGCAATTCAATCGGCTATTTGTATTACATTATTAATAGTAATCGATGTACAATGAAGCAATAAAAATAAAATAAAATTCCCTTGCCATTCACTGTCACTTGCATAATAGTATCCTTCTTTCATTTACACTATTATTCCTATTCCCTCACGCACTCAAGGACAATAAACCTTTTAAGTTGCTCACAAAAGAAATTCTCACTACCCTCTGCGTAGGCGGTGACACTTCAATTGACAATTTACTTTAAAGCTTCCTTTATATGCAATGCATAATAGAATACACAGATATTGTGAACATAAATAACAGTAAACGGTCCTAAGACCGATTTTCATTCCACATTCACACCAGAACCTTTTCGTATACAAAAATAGTCAATATTATAGTAAAGAATGTGAAATAGGTGTATTTAATTAGCAATTAATTACGAAATAGTGGTTACTGGAGCATTTCTGGTATTTTCATTTATCATGTAAGACATCAGCCCAGTCATTTATTTCAATTTGATCTGTTTTCGCAGATGTCATTTTTATTTCGAGTCTTCCGTTGTCCTGATCTCTTGAAATGTAATCCTACACAACAGATTGTGAGTCCTTTTAAATCCGTCACATAGAATATAGTACATAGAAAGAGGGCTCTCCAGCAAGTCTACTTTTTAAGAAAGAATGAATATCTAGGGCACTTGTGATTTTCTTAGTGCTTAAGTAAGAAGAGGAACTTGAGAATAGTCGCTCAACCGTAGAGAACTAAACCAACTGAGAAAATCCGAAATACAAGCAAAGGATGCGATACGATATCATACGGCAAGCAAAGCAAAACCAATTCAACGGGAAACCACAAATACTCTCTTGTCGTGTCCAGCTTGTCTCCTTGCGGTTTTCATGTAAGTAGGGAACTATGATCCCTAAACTAAACGAAAACACTGTCTCCTCCTTGAAACTGATTGTGAGTGAAATTGGAGACCGTATCTTAGCATCCTTTTGTAACATACCAACAAAGTAAGATAAAATCTCCTCGATATGTAAGTATGGAAGATATATTACAGTAAGTGCCCGTACCTATGTATTTATCTTCCAATTCAAATGTATTTTATTTACTGTCCTACTTACAACCTTCCTGGAATAGAAAACTTGTAGACACAGCGCATGAAATCGTAACGGGATTAGTGAACTATTCAAAGGGACATGATGTACGTACGGGTACAGCGTAGAAATGTACATAGCTTAGGTAATAAACTAATATTTTCTAAAACTAAGATCAGAAACCTGCATTATTGCTTAACAGAAAATGTAAACCTTATCAAATTACTCAGAAGATTTTGGATTTTTTATGAACTTAAAATCTTTTAAGTTTGTTTAGTTTAGGAAATCAAAAATGTTTTTAATTAGGTTAGGTTAAGACTTTTTATTAAGGATAGGTCACGAAAATTTAGATAAGATTTTTTCCTATATGTGTACCATAAGGATGAATGCATTTCTTTATGTAATACACACTTTTGTTTAATACTGAAGGAATCGAATTAGAGTTCATGCTGGCATTTCAAGTGTACATAGTTGCCTACTACAATTTTACAGAGAAATCTGCATGCATTCTATTCATGTCTATTGAGACCCATTGAAAGTGAATGAAAACCACGGAAATGAAGGCGAATAAGAAAGGGACGGTAACTAGGTCGGTTTGTTGTGGTTTTAGTAAAGAGAAAATAAAGGAAAACCAAGTAACCAAACAATGCCAAGAAACGAACGACACCAAAAGACAAGTTCAGTAATAGTGCACAGTGACGTGATGACGAACAAGAGGAAATGAAAATTGATTGCCCAACTAGAAAAGAATTGGAGACAAAGAGAAGTTGAGGAGGAAGTGAAGTGGAAAAGAGCCTGCGAGGGAAATGAAAGGACGAGCGGAGATCGGATATCAAATTACTAACTCGAGTGAAATGGACAGAATGCAAATATACATATAATCGACCTCCTTGTCCTATTATGCAAAATGTTCCACAGAGATTCCACCATAGTAGAAAATTGTGACCTTTTCTCGGAAATTAAAATATCACTCAATTCAAATAAATGTCGACATTTGTTTAGAGTCTAAATTTCAGTGAAGGAATCTGTAATTTTATTAATATAATTATTGACACTTATAATGTCTTGTAAAATGACATTGAAACCTGCATTGCTGCATTTAATCGCAAATGCATGATTAATTTCCCAGAAATTCCCGGTACAAAATTATCACTTAGATATATTGTCTGCATGGTTAAGGAACTTAAAACCGAAGAACAAGGAATCCAAACTGGTAAAACAATTGTAACAAGACAGGATGTATAAAATCTAAGAGTTATACTAGTAAAGTAGGCTAAGGGAAACCGAAAACAGGGAATGATTCTGATTTTATCACTGGGA
The DNA here is from genome assembly GCA_020352615.2 of Yoshiicerus persimilis. NCBI lineage: Eukaryota > Metazoa > Arthropoda > Collembola > Entomobryomorpha > Tomoceridae > Yoshiicerus > Yoshiicerus persimilis. The sequence continues at coordinate 18,395,062 of CM036944.2, read as the reverse complement.
CTATATCCCTTGGGAAGATAAGACAATGAAACACTAAAATGCATATAGGAGCTATTTCAGCATTGTAATAGGGCGAAACCTTAGCATTTCCCGTATTTTGGCTTCGGACCTAAAGTTATAGATTTAGATTGCATTTCATTACACTCATCCTAGATTTAGCTATTATGGTTGTTCACAATAAAGAGCAGAAGTCCAGAAAAGTGGGGACTGCGATGTTATCGAGTATAAAGATATCGGTACGATTTCCAATCCCGAAGTAGTTATATCGTTCCACGTTAGTAAAAGAGTGTAGCATATAGGAAAACATAACCGTGAAATATTTGGATCTGTGGATTGAATTGGAGACTGGAGAGAAGATAACATAATATATACTGGAGAACAGACTTGCTAACATGAGATGTGATCGCATCACATTAAATTACATCAGTCAGTTGAATTCAGTGCACTCTACTCTATGTACATAATACTGTGCACATTGACTAGTCAATTGAAAGGAAGAAACCCAAGTCAAAGAAGTTTCCAACTACAACTGGAGACATGACCATGCTCTTGTCTCTTTGGTCTGCACGACTCGTTTCCTCCTCCACTTCTTTTCTGTAACGTTCTCAGTCTGGAGATACGTGGGAGTATTTGAAATCATATTTGATCTTCCAGATCAAATTTCTTTACTTTATTATCAAACTAAACTACTTCGGCTTGTAGTTGTACGTTCTATCGAGGTTATACGTAGCATAGCTCAGAGAAGATACCAAGAGCTCATCTTTCAGTTCAGCTTACTCAGTTGATTGTGTTGTTATAAAGGAAACCGCAGAATATGGCAGTATCTTGAAAATCGACAAGATTCCAGCTGAAGAAAAGCAGTGAGGAGGGAGCAAAGATGAGAATATTCGTAAAGTACCTACATTCAGATAAGTAGAGTGGAGTAGACAGAAAGACAGCTTTCACCCAAACGACAGGCAGTTATCATATCACATTCTATTCCATTTGTCAGTGTGGAGGCTGTCCTACACTCTCTTACACCAACATGTACTTAACGTCAGTCCAAATACACACTTCCCATCATATCTCTCTCCTATAACATAATAACTTCCTTTTCTAATATTCTAACATTATATTCTATTACATTCTATTCAATTTTCCTTCCAAGCACTCCCATTCACAATCTATACACACAAACAGTTCCTCTTGCGATCTGACACCACCATTCATCTATAGCACAACTACAGTTTATACCATACCTAACTACAAGCAACAAATTATTATGTTTTCCCACAATACCTTAAGATATTTCAATTATTTATGCCAGCAATTATAACTTTTGCAAACTAAGTTCTACATTTTAATTGCAATTACTCCAATTTTTCAAATCTTAAGAATATAATAAAATAGTTTAAACGAATTGTCTTTTGGAAATGTCGCGACGATGGAGAGACCCACGGACGGACAGACTGGGACAGCCATTCTCATAAAGTATTTTCGATACTTAATAAATAAATTATAAAGATATTTAACGGTTCCAGAAGAAAGCCAGGCTAGGAATTGTGAATTTTTGGGTTTGTACAGAAGAGAGACAAAATTAAAGCGAAGGCAACAGGACAACTAAGGTAAGTCGAGGGAAAAGTGATGGGAAATTGTAGAGTAAAGCCTGGAGTTAGAGATATAAATACAATTCACATTTTCGTTGTAGGAATGACAGGAGAGCGAAAAGGCTGGGAAACGGGGAGTTAAGTTACGTTAAAGTTGGAAACATTCAATTAACTTGTTCTCTCCCTACTTTTGGTAAAAAAGGCTGGTATTGGTGAGATGTGCATTTATATTATAAACATTTGAAAAACACATGAAATTGGGTATGGGTTCTTTTACTGGAAGCCCTGCCGTGGCTAAATGTCCTTTCTCTCCATTGCTTATTGTTAGAGTAAATAGAGTTGAGATGCATTTATTAAATGCACCACCCGGGTTTTTACGTATAATATAGTTTCACTTACTGGAAACGGTAACATTTGAGTTGACTATTTGGGAAAAGATTTCTAACCTATTCTCTGGTAGCCTGCCCGAGTAATTCCTTCTTTGTATTAGGTCTGTCTGGGTTGTTGTGTTATATAATATTCTAGTATAATATTGCATAGTTAACTGACTCGTAGAGATATTGCTACTGTTCCGTTCTTTAGTTTATAAGGTTCCATTCTGCCCTGTTGTGTGATATTCATGTAAATGAATTCCCATTTCACTCGGCACGTCGTCGAAGGGATTACAGTGAAATATGTCTGTCTGCCTCCTCCCTGTCTAGTAAACTGCTTCTGTGCTGCACTGTCCTATCCTACTGGTTGCTTACTTATTGCCTACTGCTATTTCACCGTACGCTCTCACTACACTACTGCCGCTGGCTTCCTTTTCGCCTGGCTTTACTCAACTCACTAAACTCACTGTTGTCAGTTCAGCCCGAGTTTAGTGCTAAGTGTCCTACGAACTGTTTTCCCTTTTTGCCCTCCTGCAGGTTATCAACGGAATAATTTTATTGCCAAATATGAAAATGTGCAATTACCATTTCAAGCTCACACAACTCATTTCAAGTCAACGCCTCTCAGACACACGTTTTATATTCCCAACCAACGCACACTCCTAACACACTAGTCCTAAATTATCTTTTACTCACTTTTACTAGCCTTCTTTCTCTCTCTCTCTCTCTGTCTTCACGCAAATACATTATTACTTAATCGCTCTAATATTCTATACTACACTACACTACAAATACTAACTTATAAGTACTTAAGAGGCAAACACTAAAATTTTCGATTCTAAAATATACAAGGTGTTTCTGTCTGCGGTCTGCCCTGCTCCAGTCTCGCGTTCTATATACGAGACGCATGTGTAATTTTACAATGGCAAAGTCAACACAACTCTTAATCATTCATGTATTAATTACTCTATCTCTTTATAAATGTAATAACTTAATAACCTCTAATATTGCAGATACTCCATACTAAACGAAACCGCTACTCTACTCTTTTCATTTTACACTCCTCCTAACCCAAATGAAGCAAATAAAACCAAACCGATTTGCAACTTGATATCCAGTTGCAAAACTAAATTCGATTTTCTATTTCCAGTCATTAATAATCAAATGTTTTAATACGTTTCTCAGCACAATCACCTTTAGTTTGCTTTTGCTCCTTTACAATTTCTCTTATATTTACTGTTTTGTAAATGCCACGTAATAAAAAAATAGTTGTAAATAATTATTGTTTTATCATATACGTACAGATGATGATGCCACATTTGGTCCATGTAAAGATAATAATACGTTAACATAAATATATTTAAAACTGAGCGCACACATACCGAAAAAAGTCTTAGGCTTTCCTTAGAAGCAATCAGACAATGTGCAAACTTGTATAGTATATACCAATGGATTATATAAATTATACGCAACATAAATATACATAGAAATATCTATACGAACAAAGATTGTTTCTGTAATGCGTAAAGATACAGTGCGTCCAATGAAGTTGCAATGCTCATCTTCTACGAAAAGCAGCATTAGCTTTTAGAAAGGCAATAGTAATAGTAGTGAAAGATAATAACATGAGCTGAAAGTAAAATGTCAACGATAACGTGGAATAGTAGAAGCAACTAGAAATGATGATTACGATGATGTCTTTATTCCAAGTATGACAATGGTGCAATGCTCAAGTGCGTAAGTATTATGCAGCGATAGAAATCCCAGTCTCCCTCCTACAACTACTTAACAAAATAACACGTAGTAACTTTCTCTTATTGTACAGTATGAACATAGAGACTCTATTTTGTGCATCATACCATACCTATCTGGATTTAGTATTAAACAACAAATGTAAACAGTACAGAGTACATATTGTAAATATACCGTGATAACATCGTGTACTGTATAAAATGCAACATAACAATAATAAACATACCTTCATACATAGTCACCCGTAAATATTATAGTTATGTAGCACAATGGAAGCGCAAAACACTCGTCTCATTTCCCTTTACTTGAAAGTTGAACTGCGGAGTGAAACGAAGGAAGACAAGGATAACCAAGCTAACAACGTGCACAAGAGAAAAGGAAAACGAAACAAAACCGCATCAGAAACAGAACTACACAATCCTTTAGACTTCAATCTCCTTTTCTCTAGGTGTATGTATCTCTATCCTCTATCCTCTATTATTTCATCACAGAACAGAAAACAGACATACTTCAATGCTCGTATGTGGGTACTTTACTTTATTTTACTCTTACTCATCCTATACTTGTTTACTGTTGTCAGGAAGCAATGCGCAAGTTAACATCACATCACATAACCAGACCAAACCACAAAACAAAGTTCATTTTCCCTATTATTCCCTAACTTTCTATTTCTACCTCTCTTCCTTTACATTTTATCTTCCTTTTACATTACTACATGTCAGACAATCATTTTATGTCTGTGATACAGCAGATCGATGAGGACAGTTACATAAATTCTTACTTTACTCCTTACCTAACCTGTATCTACACAATAATTTTCAAAATATCAATAGTAAATCCGAAGTGGTTAACTAAATACCTAATCCATAACTAACTAAGCCCATTAGTGTATTTATACAAAAATAATACAGCAGGTGAACACAAAAAACAATAAAAAGAGTCAATAAATAATGTTTTATGCATCAAGGGTTACAAATCTGCAGCAATTTTTATTCTTTGGAAAAACCTTGCAATATTAACTACTAATTTTCGTGTAATGTAGGAAATTGCATTATTAGATCAATTTCGAAAAGGACTAGTACAATGGACCTTTCGTTTGTCGTTAGAATAGTTAATGTTGACTTAATGACTTGATGAAAAGTTAGGTACTAATAGAAGAATGAAGTGAGTAGTCGGAGGAAATAGGAAAAGCATGTGAATATTTCCTGGTGAGCTCATCATGAATATAAATAACGAAGTGGATACTAAATGTAAAGTGCTTTACCTAGAGGAGAGCATTTAGGAGCCAGGAGCTGTAGTATTGTAAGTAATAGTAACTACATTTTAGTAAAGTGAGACTTTTGCAGATTAAAAACACTCTTGACAACGTTTTAATGGAGTGAGCAAAGAATTGGCGACGTGTCAAAATGTCTTGTTAAACTATAACTTAACTCTCTCCAGATTCTTTCATCCTTATAGCTTAGCTATTACATTAGTATACATTACATTACATTAACTTACATTAGTATTAAGTGTGTTATAGAGGAGTAGTGTAGAAATGAATGGAGTAAAATCTTGGTATATATCGTATAGAGCATATAGATTTGGTTTTTATAGAGCACTAATGTGATATATGTACATAGATTTGTGAGTATATCTAAATTTTCTATTCTTCACAGTCAGTCAGACAAGAAGCATTCATTGAACACAATGCAACGCGAGATGGGAAGAGACGACACTTTTTTACATTGTGTCTTGCTTGGCGTGCTGTGGCATGGTGCGTCGGCCAAAGCCAAAGCGACAAGACAGTTGAACGGGAGAAAAAAGAGCTCGCCGAAAAACGAAGTGTAAGTTTAGTGAGTGGTGTGTGTAATCGTAATGTGTAATGTAATAGGTAGAGGAAGTGGGATTCGTAGAAAACTGAGCTGTTACTATTGCAATGTAATGTAATGCAATGTAATATAATGTCAGAGGGATGCAATGCTCAAATGGAATACCATGCCAGAAAAGGAAGATCCATTTTTTCTATTTCTCTCTTTTTGCGTTCTATATAGGAATATAGTTATCTGTTCCACAAGTACATGTAGGTACAGAAAATGTGCAATTGTATGTGTGTCGTATGTGAGATGTGTTACTCACATAGCTTTCCATTCGAGTTGGAAAAAAGCATTTTCTGGCTCACTTCCTCTTTTTCGACTCCTTTCATTCACACCCACATTAGAAGACAACTTTTAATTTGGTATGGAGAAAAGAGAGATTTCAGTTTCCATCCTGGGACTTGTCGACTCTGGAATTCGTTCCAATTTACTTTGAGAAATGAGTGGACATAGAGATACAGAGGAGTACCTATCTCGACTTACATGAAATTCTTGTGGCTCTCATTTCAAACAGAATGTCTTTAGAACTGAGAGCGTTGAACCAAAATAGTTTCAGTCTTAGTGCTAAATGCTAAACTGGAGTTAAGTCAAGTGAAATGCAAAGACAGAGTGACCTATAGGAGACATTTAGCTATTTTTTTGTAGTGTTTTACTAAAGAGAGGCGAAATGAAGGAGCATCGTGTGTGGAATGAGGTATGAAGAAAACTCAATGAAAGATGAGTAGTCTCAAGTCATAAATAGAATCTTTAGAGGAGTAGAAGAGTAAATAGCTGTGTAGACTGAGGATATTAAAAGAGGAGCTGATTCTGAGTTTGGACGGTATGATAAGCTATGGCATGTAATCAGATGGTAAGCACATGGGTGTTGACATGTTCTGTTCCCTATAACGAAAACATGTAGTAAATCTTCCAATTTCTTCCGTAGGCCTCTGCTAGCAATAATTTTCGTTTGCCAAGCTAAGGGACATGACTCGGCTCAACTACAGAACACACGACAAGAAAAGACGACTCTAACTGACGACAAAATTCATGAGGCGACACTAAAACTTAACTTAAACCAAAACTTAAACGTCCTACTCTGGAGATTTACCGCGATTCCAACATGTCTTCGTAAAAACCATACAGATACACATACACACAGACTTTACTCTCCTGTACATAATACTATGTATCACGATTACGTACGCTAAGCCAACCTAACCAAACTGAACCACGGTCCAAACAATACAAAACACCAGTAGCAGCTCACAAAACGAATCAGAGCGAGAAAAAACGATGAGTTGAATACAGATACACTTTTCTTAAAATTACGTGTGCAATACACAATATACTGGATACATCTCTATAAACCCATATCTTGTACCAATGCCAATACATTCTTTCTTTCCAGAAAGTAAAACAAGAAAAACTAAACCATGCCACACAAATTCCAATATAGACACAAGAAATGTGAATAAGAAAGTTAAATTGCTCCTTGATTCCATATATCAAGTAAATATCCCATTGAGTAAAACCAAGCATTAAATACCTAGGTACTCTCCTAATAAGAATACTGTCGTATTTACAAATATCCAAAAAACACATTATACGATTAGATGTTGCAATAAGTAAGAAATGTTCTCTTCACAAGTCCAACCTACCTATTTACTATTTATTTTCACTATTTGTAACTCCAAACGGGAATTCCTCAATAGAGAATCCCATTACATAATTCTCTCTGCTCAACTGAAGTATTCAATCGTTTTAAGTCTTCTTGTTTTGACTTGAATGTTTCAGCACACCATAACTAATGTAATAGTATAGGAAGAAGAAAAACGATAGTCGGATATACCCAAGTACAATATAAATAAATTGTAAAGTTTAAGTGAGCTATAGTTCGTTGGTTAATAGTCATGTCAGCCAGAAGAAACATAACTCGATAGCTATTCAACTTTATAGGCTGTACACACAAAGTGGAAATATTTCTCTTTCCTGCTCCACAATCTATGTTCAGTGTTGGTGTTGACTGAACCACTTGAAATAATCTATGGCAGCTATCACACTGAATGCTCAGGTGCGAAATGGGTTTTTTGTTCTGGCTCAGGAATTTCATGGGAAGTTTCCAAAGGAAATACTCAAGTGATGAGATGAGATTGCTATGCTGACAGTGACAAGAGTTGTTTTCGACGCTCCACCTCCCTTCTTTAACCAGAGAGAGACACTCGCAACGGCAGGATGCCTAAATTCCGACTATGAAACAATTTTCAGAAATACGATACTAATTGGCCAAGAAAACTCTTGGGTGCTCCCACAATCTTCCCATGTTTCTCTAATACAAGCAGAGTAATGATAATTATTTTCCTCTAAATATTTACGCAGATTTATATACCAAGTCCAATTATTACCCAATATAAAACCTGATACCATCGTACTTTCCTAGAACAAATTACCAGTAATGGCTTACCTACGTGTACCTCTTATCCTCTTTGTAATTCCTGTTTCCAATTATCATTAGACTAGAATTATTTTACAATACTCATTCCCTAAACAAATATTAAAATGAGTATAAAGTCTTATCTTTAAATGTAACTAGTGTATTCATTACGAAATCAAGATGATTCAGTAGTCTTTTAATTTCCAAACAATCTGGGAATTCCCAAAAGTAATTTTTTTTACTAGAATCTTTGGAATTGGGTGAAAACTTGCTTGAAAAACGGAGGAAGTCTAAAAATTTATAGAACAGAAAAAATTGTAAATCCATCAAATTGAAGTTTCAACTTTTTTGCAGTGCCAGAAAATAATGGTAATAATGTTTGCGATTCTCTTAGGAATAGAATGAAAATAATTCCGAAGTTACGTAATCATGAAGTTACACTTTTCCAGAAAATATTTTCCATGAATATTGTTTTGTAGCGAGGGAAGAAATGCCTTCCGAAATAAAATTAATAGCACTTATTTTTAGTATTCCTCAATTGGATGTAGATACCTCTCCTGTTAGTATGCATGTAGACGTTATTTAGCGATATAGAAATTTCCACTTTCATACAATTTCATTGAACACCGGATTTTTGTTTAAAAAATTTACACTTAAATACAATTTCATTGAACACTGGATTTTTGTTCAAAAAATTATCTAATCAAAAGAGACTTGCGTCATAGGAAATAGAAGCCACCCAAGACTTGGATAGGAACACCTTGTAGCAAACTAACAATGGTACGCGTTGCTCTTACTGATCACGCACTAGCCCAGAGAAAAGCGGCCTAGCACGCAAGAAGAGCCTTAGAATTGGCCGAAATTAAAGAGTAAATAATAAATACATGGATCTTTGTAACTTAAGTGTATCTCATCATATTTCCTCTCGCTCCTTATTTAATTGGAATCCTTTTGGAGCTCCTTAAGCGAAACTCATTGAAAGAGTGAGTTTTATTTGAGCTTTCATTTCAGCTGTCCTGTCTTGTCTTGCATTCCCTTTGCTCTTGCCTCCCAGCCTATATGTGAGACTTAGAGGAATGGCTTTAGCTTAGCTTAACAGCTTCTGGCTTCTATGGCTTTGCATGACATGGTCCACAAAGCTTTATTCCATTCCAGAGTTCAAATTTGAAAAGAAGCCGATTTCTTTGAGAGCGACGCTTCTTTCCTCTATTAAGCAGGACAGACGCTCTTGCATACACGTACACATGCTCTCCTCCTAGTTAGTACTCACTACTTATCCAAAGCACTGAATACATACCTAGTCTGCTCCACTGACATAAAATTTCTATACATCCTAATAATATGCTAACTACGTATTCATCATAGTCTCTCTAGCTTCTAAAATCTTCCGTAAAGGTATAAAACACTATTACTACAAGAGCTGCTCTACTTTCTTTACTCCTCTCAAATATATTTACCAACACATCAGCAAAACCTTTCTTACACAGCATATGCTTTTAATATTTTATGACGAATTACACATCACAGACGTTGTGTAATGTAATGCAGTACTTAAAACCAAGTAGGTATGCAATATGGCACGCAATACCTCTAGTATTATATTATTAAATTAAACACACATATTCAAAGCACCTCGTCCTGGAATTCTATTGCTTTCTCAACTCTGTCATTACGTTCTTCACTTTCGGAATATTTTCTTCCCTTTAATAACGTTTTCCCCAATACTATGAAGGAATGCCTTCATCTTATCCAATTCTCTCCTTGCGAAATTCTAATTTTTATAATAAACAGCAGGTTTTACTTCAACTCAAAATTTAAATCTGAAAAAATTTGAATAATAAAATAATATATATATTTTTAATGCTCTTAAAGGCTTTATTACGTACCTGTAATTATTTAGTTTGCTGTACTCGATGCATAAGTAAATTAATTAAAAACTCAATAGCCTCCTTAGATTTAGAACTAGGTCATCATCAGAATCCCTTTTGTTTACGAGTACTATGTTAATCACCATGAAAAACCTAATAACGTCAGATTATTATAACTTTAGGAAGGAAATAGAAAGTAATTCAAAATGCTGAAATATAATCGTAAAAGATAATGGTTTAGGTATTTTCATTGGTGTGTAATTGTCAATTACCATATTTATAGCTAACACACGCGTAATGGAAAGCAGCATTTCTTTTCTCATTACCGTGACAGCTTTACTTTACTGAAAGGCCCGTTTGGCTATACTTACTTAACTACGTACCTATAGCTATAGGACTAATAGGACAAACTCAGCAATTTCTATAAGACTACAAACTAAGTAATAATACAATGGCTAGTTAATGAAAACATTTTTTCTCCTAGTTTCCCAAAGTGCACATAGAATACACAACGTATATTGCATACATGGTTTTAATAGCCGTTTATACTGGTAGTGTCCATCTGCCAACATTAAAGTCGTTAGCTAAACTCTCGTCAAGTGAAACGAACGTCAGCCTTCTACTCCTCCTTCTACCACTAAACAAGGTGCCTTTAATTCCTCAAGAACAACTAACATGCAGATACAAGTTGAAACAAGTCTGATAACAGGCCCGCCCACTCAATCTACTTATCAAACTCAAACATACCTAATATTATTCCTGGATAAAAATCCATTGTTGATTCAAGCATAAATACTACATATTAATAAACCGTTGCAAAACGGGCGTAAAGAAATATCGGCATGTGGGTTTATAAAATAAATCATCATGGTTTGATTATCAGATCATCATGGTTTGATTATCAGATCATCATGGTTTGATTATCAGATCATCATGGTTTGATTATCAGATCATCATGGTTTGATTATCAGATCATCATGGTTTGACTATCAGATCATCATGGTTTGATTATCAGATCATCATGGTTTGATTATCAGATCATCATGGTTTGATTATCAGATCATCATGGTTTGATTATCAGATCATCATGGTTTGATTATCAGATCATCATGGTTTGATTATCAGATCATCATGGTTTGATTATCAGATCATCATGGTTTGATTATCAGATCATCATGGTTTGATTATCAGATCATCATGGTTTGATTATCAGATCATCATGGTTTGATTATCAGATCATCATGGTTTGATTATCAGATCATCATGGTTTGATTATCAGATCATCATGGTTTGATTATCAGATCATCATAAGTAGCTTTCCGCGAACACATATACAAACAGACAGATCAGGTATATTAATAAAGTAGCTTCCCGCGAAGACACAGACGGACAGACAGCTCTGGTATATTAATAAAGTAGCTTCCCGAGAACACACAGACGGACAGACAGATCAGGTATATTACTAAAGTAGCTTCCCACGAACACGCAGACAGATAGATCATGCTCTAGTAGTTAGCAGAGCAAGGTAAGGTGGCGCTCTGTGGGAGTTTGCATTTCTGTGACTTGTGTCATATATGCATTGCTATGTGACTTTGCAAATTTTCGAATTCTGCAGAAACTAAAAGTCCGAGGGGGCTGATTTTCAATATGGAGCAAGATATATTAATAAGTGATGTTTTAAAAAAAGATTGATCAATTTATGTGAATGCGTTCTAAAGTTATACGACCGACTCACAGACAGACAGACGGACGGACGGACAGACAGACAGCGTGACAGAGCATTCCCAGTAAATATCGTGCCGATATTTAATAACTATTCTGTATATCTCTATATCTTTAAGTGTATGAAATGAGAAATAATGAAAACTATATAAAGAAATATATAAAAATAGTAGTGTATTAGAATAAGGAGCATTATTCCATATTTCTTATCCTCAGTTGAGTTTAGTTAGCCGAAAGGGAGTAAAGGAGGTTCATTTCGGTGAGAAGTGAGTTGAACTAAACTGAAAGTCTAATGACGGTTCCTAATCACAACAAATTACCACATTTCAAACAAATGTTCCTACAGCACTAGTTATTCGTAAAGTGAACTGCATTCGTGCATTCGCTCTTTTAACTTTAACTGGAGGAAAGACGAAGATGACCTTTACTTTAGTTTAGCCACTTTATTTTACAATCTTCTGGTCGCCCTTCTCATTTCATTTCAAAGTTGGATCTCACTGGCATATAGGTATCCTTTAGAGAGATCAGAGCACGCATTGCATTAGCCTTATAAGTGAAGTCAGGGAAACTGACTGATTCTCTGCCTTGACTTCACTCGGAGCTTTAATGAGAGACTCTCCCTCTCCTCCACTCTATTCTTAGCGATTCCTCTCGCTAATTAAATATCAATTTGGGTGAAAGGTTTTCTTCTCTCTCCCGCTTCGGCTATCCTTGAACCTTCAATCCAATACAATCCGATCCACCCCCTCTTTCAAATCCCATTAATTTTCTTACGCTACATTACATTACATATCACATCAACTTCCGATTACGCCATACATATAATTACATTCCCCAAAACACTCCCTTAACTTTCCGCCTACATTACTATTTTACTTCAAAATAAATTCTCTGTTTACAGTCAAAATCTTTATATATTATGTAAAAACAGAAGTAATGAAACCAACTGCTACCAATAAATATTTTATAATATTCCTTGCTAACTCAGCTAAGGAATAATTTCAATTTTCAGATATTTTGAATTAGAGTAATCTACAGTAAAATAGTTCCATAATATAAAACTTATTGCATAATCTGTAAATATCGGTGAACTTTCTTAAATACATTATTTTAGATTTCCTATCTCTGGTTTAAAAATCCGATTCCAATCATTTTGGCGGTGATACAAAATGATATGCAAAGTAATAATCGTTAGATTTCTCTTATAACGATTTTGCAAATGAATTGACATTTTTAAAAATTAATTGGCAAATACTTCCGCACTGTAAATAATTTAGAAAAGATTTCTGAATTGACATTCGTTACATTGTAGTACTACAAGTGGAAATTCACGGGGGTATTGTTTGCAAATATGTTACTCCATACTACATAGTTTGTAAAATAACTGAAAAGTGAGAAATTGCGTTGCATTGCAAACAAGGCGGATATTTTATTATAGTTTGGAAGTCTTTTGTTCTAGTAGTGCTACTAAATAGATAGTAAAATTTCCTTGTCATGTCATGTTATCATATTATATATGTCAGTCATGTAAAGCTGAGTGAAGTCAAAGCTAAGACAAGAGATATGACGTAAGGTAAACCAGAGCTACTTTGATGTAGCAGATTTTTGTTGTAGCCTATAATACATCGGATAAGCGAAATAATAAAATATGTACTAGAGACTTACTGATAGTGAACTGGTGAAGAGGACAGGGGAGGAATGTATTAGATTCTGCAACATAACATGGAGAGTCGAGTCATTAGACCATATTATGAGAAGGTAAATGCTAAATGGCCAAAAGGAAAGATAAACTAGGGGAATCTGGTAAACTGGACTTTGTGGGTTGATATGACTCTATCCAAGTAAGTATATATGGAAACTGACTAATATCAATTTCTATATCTATACCAATTTTGTAGTATAATAGAAATATTAAGCTACTTACATAGTAGAGGGATAGGACGGAGAAAAAGGATAGGATCGTTGAGTTTAATGTAACGTGGAACATGACAGTGGAGAATGAGAGAACCGGAAAGCCGATGGACAAACCATTAATTCTCGTAGACAGCTTGTAACATTAGAGTTATATAGATACTGCGTGTATAAGTTAAGGATGAGGTATCGCATAATATGATAAAACCATGTTGAGCTAACAACTACAGGAAACTAGTGCAGTGTAGTTGAATTCAGTCAGAATCTAATCCAATCCAAATCCAAGTGAAGACATATGCACCATACTAATGCAGTATAATATATACCATGGAAAATATCACACACAGACAAATGACATTCATAAGCTTATCTAGAATCTGAATTCTGGACAAAACTCGAGTATGTAAAGAGGAATCTGTATGTATAGCGTGTGAAGTTTCGACTGGACTCGACTGATTGCTACATTATGTTATTCTAGAGCCCATACATACTGCAGTTCCCTTTCAGTGTCAAATTTCACACAGGAAAAAGATGAGAGCATGATAAAGTCTATTACTGTCCGAAGTGAATTCATAATCTCCTCTCTAGCACTACTCCAAATCCAACTCCAATCATAATAATATCACATTATACCAGATCACACACAATATTCTCCTTTGTCAATGCGCTTTCACTCTTGTTCGCACCTTCCAATGTCTAATCTTCCCTTATCACGTCCTTGGTGTCCATGTCATAAACTTATAATACAAACCATACTTCATAACTAGAACATCTGGAAAGTGACCATTTTCATTTCACTACGCAATCAAAATATTAGTCCAACAGATGGCTTGGCTTTTTGACCCCGTTTGTCCAACACACTTTTCCCGGACTACAAATACTTGCAATCTTTACATGTACAAACCATATTCACTCCTACCCCACATATTTTATACACTCTATACTAAAAGTATGTTTGTATAACCTACTACACCAGAAATAATTAATTTACTTGTACCCTAATACTTACCAGGGTGCAAAACCAATTGCTTTTATAGACAAAGGAAAAAACTAAGCTTTTTTCATTATTTAAGGTATAGAAGTTCTAGTAGACGTATTTTTAGCTACATTTTTTTAAATAAAAAAGGAAAACTCAAAACGTATTGCTTTTTTAAAACTTTCTTTGAGGCTTTTTTATTTTGCCTACTTTACCAGAACACTCTAGTATAGATATTCAAAGGAATTATCCAGATGCATATATATGTATAGTAGCACCTTTCATTTACTTTCAGGACGATATGTTTGCACAATGTTTTGAAAGTATCAACTCTATAATTTAGGATTAAGGCTTTCTACTTGACTTGGCCTTTGCTAAAAGACTACAAAGTACAATACTCTGTCAACTGTCAGCACTCCTCTATTTTACTCACAAAGTAAAGCTTACAGGATTTTGTCACCCGTAGGCAAATTAATTAGGTTACTCTTCACTCTGTTTACAAAAGACACTGAAGGCTATTCCCTTGTTTTATACCAGTACAAATATACACTCTTCTACTTCAACTGACTCAAACACTGTAACACTATGACATAAGCCTAATTACAAGGGGAGAGGAGGAAACCCAACCACATGTAAAATAAACCATTGCAAAACGGATATAAAACAGTAGCGGAATCAAAACAAATGTATTTATTCAAAACTATTTGAATTTACTTGAATTTATTCAAAACATTTTGAATTTACTTGAATTTATTCAAAACATTTTGAATTTGATTGAATTTATTCAAAACATTTTGAATTTACTTGAATTTATTCAAAACATTTTGAATTTGATTGAATTTATTCAAAACATTTTGAATTTACTTGAATTTATTCAAAACATTTTGAATTTACTTGAATTTATTCAAAACATTTTGAATTTGATTGAATTTATTCAAAACATTTTGAATTTACTTGAATTTATTCAAAACATTTTGAATTTACTTGAATTTATTCAAAACATTTTGAATTTACTTGAATTTATTCAAAACATTTTGAATTTACTTGAATTTATTCAAAACATTTTGAATTTACTTGAATTTATTCAAAACATTTTGAATTTACTTGAATTTATTCAAAACATTTTGAATTTACTTGAATTTATTCAAAACATTTTGAATTTACTTGAATTTATTCAAAACATTTTGAATTTACTTGAATTTATTCAAAACATTTTGAATTTACTTGAATTTATTCAAAACATTTTGAATTTACTTGAATTTATTCAAAACATTTTGAATTTACTTGAATTTATTCAAAACATTTTGAATTTACTTGAATTTATTCAAAACATTTTGAATTTACTTGAATTTATTCAAAACATTTTGAATTTACTTGAATTTATTCAAAACATTTTGAATTTACTTGAATTTATTCAAAACATTTTGAATTTACTTGAATTTATTCAAAACATTTTGAATTTACTTGAATTTATTCAAAACATTTTGAATTTACTTGAATTTATTCAAAACATTTTGAATTTACTTGAATTTATTCAAAACATTTTGAATTTACTTGAATTTATTCAAAACATTTTGAATTTACTTGAATTTATTCAAAACATTTTGAATTTACTTGAATTTATTCAAAACATTTTGAATTTACTTGAATTTATTCAAAACATTTTGAATTTACTTGAATTTATTCAAAACATTTTGAATTTACTTGAATTTATTCAAAACATTTTGAATTTACTTGAATTTATTCAAAACATTTTGAATTTACTTGAATTTATTCAAAACATTTTGAATTTACTTGAATTTATTCAAAACATTTTGAATTTACTTGAATTTATTCAAAACATTTTGAATTTACTTGAATTTATTCAAAACATTTTGAATTTACTTGAATTTATTCAAAACATTTTGAATTTACTTGAATTTATTCAAAACATTTTGAATTTACTTGAATTTATTCAAAACATTTTGAATTTACTTGAATTTATTCAAAACATTTTGAATTTACTTGAATTTATTCAAAACATTTTGAATTTACTTGAATTTATTCAAAACATTTTGAATTTACTTGAATTTATTCAAAACATTTTGAATTTACTTGAATTTATTCAAAACATTTTGAATTTACTTGAATTTATTCAAAACATTTTGAATTTACTTGAATTTATTCAAAACATTTTGAATTTACTTGAATTTATTCAAAACATTTTGAATTTACTTGAATTTATTCAAAACATTTTGAATTTACTTGAATTTATTCAAAACATTTTGAATTTACTTGAATTTATTCAAAACATTTTGAATTTACTTGAATTTATTCAAAACATTTTGAATTTACTTGAATTTATTCAAAACATTTTGAATTTACTTGAATTTATTCAAATAAGATTTTAATTATTTCAATTTATTCAAAAAACGACGTATGGTGGTCACCCATACAGACTGCGACATATAGTGGCCGCCAGTCAGACTACGTCATGTAGTGGTCACTAGTGAAGACTACGACACATACCACAACATACACACAACATCAGCAATATAACACATAACACATGTGTGGACATAAATGAGGTTAAAGGTCAGAAAGGAGTGACCGATTAACACCATTTTTGAAAGATGACCTACACTTTGTCCCTAGAAGGTCCACTGAAAGTTTCATCAAAATATTTCAAAGCGTTCCTGAGATATGGCATATACTCACTAACTACCTAACTAACTGACTAACTGACTAACTAACTAACTAACTAACTAACTAACTAACTAACTAACAGACAGACAGACAGACAGACATCCCGAAAACATACAGTAGCTTTCCGCTACTGAATAACAGTACAGTAGCAAAGAACAAATGGACTACTGACTCTTACAAGTTTCAAAGAGCAAACAAATAAATCTATTGTTTCAGTGCCCTCACATATTTTAAGTGCCTCATCTTCATATTTTTACATTATAACTGGGACAGTACATTTAATACATGAAAATTAAGTGTGCTTCATTTAATAAAAAATTAGGAATACAGTACAGGATAGGAACTGCAGATGAAAACAAAGAAGTTATCTAATCCACAGCTGCGAGGCTGCAGAGTGAAAAGGAGAAGTGAAGCCACAAGATTAGAAGACGCACTTATTTCGTTTTACCTTTATGTGTCTACTGTCTCCTGTCTAGTCTATTTTATCTGTAATACTGTATAATAGCGTAAAAGAAGGAATTCTATTGTCTACACTTATAATATTGGTATGAGTAGGGTATTGAGAGTAGTTTGGAAGAATGGATCTCCCTTGACTCTTTTCTTGGTAATCTTATCGGAAAAACTACTACTTTAGGTAAACGATATGATAAATATATCGTGCTTGAATGTCGGTTTACACGGGTTGGCTTTCTTGTCGAAGGAAAGCCAGGCGACAAAGAGAACTGAGAAGTGGTGGAGTGTGAACGTAAAAAAGCAAAGGGAAACTGACTGGGAATGGAGGAGAGAGACTTATTGTCACTCTCTGAAAGACTTTTAAGTCAACTCTTTGAAATGTACTGTAGTCACAGTGAGGAGTAAAGAGTTAGGACACTGCAGACGAGCAGGTAAGAAAAAATGTAGATTTTGAGTGAAGTTTCTAGTATGCAGTGCAAGGGAAAAGAAAGCTACAGTGAATAAAGTGTTATAGGTACTTATGGTTATGTAATATATAGTAGGTACTGCGAAGGAAGAGTGCATTAAGTAAAGCGAAGAGAATCTCCTGAATATTTTCATATTTATGCACTTATGCATAGTTCAGCCATAACATAAAGCTTAAGGTTAAGCCTTATATATTCTAAACCTATAACAGAGTGCTTATCCTTTACTTTCATCATCTGTTACCTAAACTGAATATAGCCAAGGATGCAATTTATACACGTAAAAATATTTTCTACACTTAAATCCATATAAAGAAAAAAGTTTTTCAGTTTTACCCAGATTTCGGGTAGGGATGACACCGGTAGCTCCACTTGGTCCGTCTTGTTGATGCTGTTCATGTACATCTTCATATGGATGTTGATGCTTTTCGTATTCATCATCACGTCCACTATTGTAATGAAGTTGGGAATGAGTTTGGAAGTGGACTTGTGCCTCTCCTTGATTATGAAATGGGATTGTACTTTGTGTTTCGCTTTGACTCGTGTTTACAACAGTCTCCAATTTCTGTGGTGTTGGCAAAGGCTCGTACCCCTTTGTGCTTGAGATAGTTGAGTCTGAAATAAACAACAAAAACATAACATTGCAATTTATTCTACGCAGTTAAATTGTGCATGACTATATTTTCTAATATCAGAGAACAAAAAACCAAGATTTTTTTTACAAATAAGGAAAAAACCAAAATTCTTTCACAAGTAAGGAAAACCCAAGTTTTTTTACTGATAAGGAAAAAACCAAGATTTTCTTCACAAATAAGAAAACCAAAAATTTTTTACGAATAAGGAAAAAAACCATGATTTTTGCATTTTGGTTTTTTAATGTAAATGCAATACGCGCCTAATTGCTCCAATGCATAATTATCCAGAAATTTTTACAATGTTTAATACATTTTACATTGAGTTACAAAATAAACATGGTTTTGTGCAATTTTTAGTATTTTGTAAAATAAAAACAATTTTTTCCATACCAGCTTTTACTAAAAGGCAAAAAAGGTAAAAAGCTGTTTTTTAATCCCCAGCTAATAGAAAAAGTAAGTAGGGAGAAGAAAAATGTTGTTGTAAGTAGTGTAAAGTAGGAGTTAAGAGAAGATTTGGTGTGCACACGTGAATATCCTTCTAAATGGTGTATTTTGTCAAAAGAACACTCACAAATTAGTAGAGAACATGTCCCTTGCTGACATGTAATTAATTCTGATGAGTACAATATTACCTTAAAAATGCATGTGTAGTGTACTGATTGTAATAAAAGTAAAAGGGTGAGGTTATGTAATGTGTTCCTGAGTAAAGGGATATGTACATCCATTGTTTAGCGATACAACATGAAAATAACAAGCATATAGCCATCCTTCAACTTTCAGCTCTAATGCAATGTTACTTACTTATACGAAATGAGGATGCTATGCTGCAGCCGTTTTACTCTTCATTCTAAATGGCACCTTTGCCTTTTCACAAGTCTACAGCTTTTTGTTATGTGTGCTGCGTTCTATATTAGCTTTTATTTTTATTAGCTCTTCACTCCACTCTCCCTTTTCTACTCACTTGTCTATTCTATTATCCTATAAACTAAAACAACTTGTGACTCCTGTGTTCACTCAAATATTATCTCACACAGCAACAAATGAGAGGCAGGGCATCACAACACCAGTCACCACATTACCAGGTCATGTCAGCAGATACTAAACAACTTCAGCACACCTTCTTTGCACACAGCATACCAAAAAATGTGCAGTCTACATATTTATTAATTCTCCCATTCTCAACGTAAATTAATTTATATTAGTACTGTGCTCAAAATTACCTATACTGTAAATTGTAGGTATTTCAGGATTAGCATTTCTATCTATTAAAAGTAAAATTATTAAAATGCTCATTTTCCAAAGAATTATATTGTAAACAAAAAGTTCTCTTCAGTTTTGTCATTGTATTTAGCACTTCCTGCCAAAAACATTATTAACCCACTACAATTTAGAAGAGAAAATATGTACGAGTATCCGCAACAAATGCAGTAATATTCACAATTTAAACTCCATCACAGTGAAAATGAACTCTTAGTAGAATCTGGAATATTGTCTGGACTTGGAGTCCTGTTTACTTGATTTGATAGACGAGGAAAGCAAAACTAAACAGAGCACTCTGGCAAATTTCTCAAGAGGAAAGAAATAATGTTGTATCAATTTGATACGGTAACATTGCTGTCATACACATACACAAGAGGTGAGGTTCAACTTGTCAGATCCACTCTGCTAATAGACGACTCATTTTGTGATCAATATTGTGAACATGGTAAGTAATTGAGTCCAACTGGTTTTTAACAGTATTTTACAATTTTAGGTGCAATAGTTACTTTCATTAGGTATAAGATTGGAGAATTACTTATTATTTATGGTTACAAAAATTTTCGGTTTATAAAAATGAAACAACTGTGTTTAACGAAATAAGTAATGATTATTGAGAAGGGAGAACCGTCTGGTGATGATGAAATGAAGAGTGCAGCGATGTTGATGGAGGTCTGGTTGATGCCTACATTTCATTCACTTTCCTTTTCTCATTTAGTGAACCGAATTCACTCCTTCCGCCCATTATTAGTGAAACTCAATACGGTGCTGTTAAGTAATATGCCTACCTACTGCCAATAACCCTAGAATGACACTTCATGGAATCCAGTTGAATATGGCCACGAATAGTACCGCACTGTGTAAACTAACAAGGAAGGCGAGAGACAGAAGACAGAAAGAGAGGGGTGAGCTAACTTCATATTTACTTTTGAGTTCAAGAGACAGACAGAGAATATTACATCACACAGCGCTTCACCTTCCCCAAAGGATACTCTTTAGCAGTTACCACATTGAAACTTAAACTAATTAAGTAAATGGGTAGTCACAGACAACTTAGAGTACCTATTCCTCATATTATAATTGTCGAGGGGTTCATATTGCATTTGCTTTACTTTGTCTGCTTGACATAAACGAAAAATAGTAGGTATTTCCTACAGACACAGAAACAGCCTGTTGGCTAAGCTCGGATTCTATTTTATGCTTACATCACAGTGCAGTTAGAGTTACGTTATTTACATTCGGAGGGTAAACGTCTTCCTCCGAGCTATATTCATTACATTATTAGTAAATATAAATACGATAAGCCTTAAGCTAAGCTTAAGCCAATATTAAATTTTCTCTCCGTCCGTACATATTCATTGTATTTACTACTGCTCTACGAATATATAAACAATATCAACTATAATGGATGCAGGTTATTACTTTTATGTGTTATTCAGGCATGAAGTAATATATTGAAAAAACATCTAACCTATAACCTATTGGCTATACTAATGGTATAAGGGTATACACAAACACATAAAGTAGGAGGAAACCTTTGAGGATTTCCAAGTGATATTGGTAACACCATACACATCTGTAAATAATGGTCGGTATGCTTGCCTTTAATTGTAACTCGATGGTTAAAATGAATTTCCCCATTCACGCAGTCTAATTTAAGTTCTCATTCAATTTCAAAAGTCTTTACAGAAGGAAAATCAATTTACGGTACCAGATAAGACTTTTTGATTTATTGGTTCCGGATCACTAGTGTATTTGAGTTAGGTATGCACAGTACTATGTTATGTCTTTTCAGGGATTTCGTGGGAGATTAACTTTAAATAGAAAATAAATGCACCCACAGAAATGTTTCTAAAATTATATCCAAGCCAATTAATATAATACGTTTCCAGGAAAAAGTAATATTCCAGAAATACCACATAGGTTGTGAGCATGCAGCATCGTCTCGTTGCAAAGTATAGATTTGAGGTTATTGCCTCAATTCGCTCAGAAATTATCAGACTATTCCTGAGATATATTTAAAAAATATTTTTCCGATGCTGAATTGTGTATTTATTAATTTATAGTATCGAGATTTATTCTGCATCCCATTTCATTTGAGTTTTGGTTTGCATTAAATAAAGACCCCTAACCGAGTGTGTTAAATTGGTTGTAGAATATAATACAGTGGAGCGACCAAACCCAGTAATGGAAAGAAACTTGAGAATTTGTACATTAGAGTAACAAAGCCGAATATTATTCATAACAATTTAATTTTGTTCTACAATACTACACAGATTTATTACGTATGTACTTTCATTATTGGAGATACAATCAAAACACGCTATTAGGCTCATGTACTAGTTTTTATGTGTTAATATACATATAGAATTGTGTATTGTGTAGATACGTACTTTAAAAAAGGAATTTTGAATACTTAAGTTAACCCTCTGCTCTTCTGGTTGAAATCATGTCCATTGGCTATAATAGGTTAAATCATGATTCATGACAGAACACGACACGGAGTACTTGTTAGTTAAGTAGAGATACTTAAGAATTTATGTGTATGCATTATATGTATTTATTTACATATAGATTCCTTTGGATTGGCTACATTGTGATTTGGTATTGTAATATTGTAAAGAAAGGATGCCTTATTAGAGGGAACATTGATGCATGCTCTCCTGGTGTGCTGATTGTGATTGTACTCCGTATGGGTGTTGCTCTTCCTATCTTTCTTGTCTGCAATTCTCTCTACAGTCGTATAGAAGAATAAAATATCAATCCAAGTCAAGTGCATTTGCGTCTGTACAACACAGACCTTCTGAGGTCATGACTTTTATTTCGAGTTTTTTATTCCTATCTGCATGCAAGTTCCAGTTGGGATTCGAAGGTACCTTAACGTTGCTACGCGCAGTTTTATTGTAATTTATTATCAGTAAAGTATGGCTTAACGAGCTATTTAATCACTCTTCTAGATATCCATGAATGTTTCCTTTCCGAAAATATTTTAGACCCATTATCCCAAATCACTTTTGAATACAAATCTTTCCTACTCCCTATATTCCATGCATAATGCATACGTATTGCCAATAATTTATACTCGAACAAATATTCGAAACTAGAAGCTATAAAAATTAGATTCACTACGATGTAAGCATAAAGATGAGTCACATCAAAGATTATCCACATTTACTACTAAACCCTTTAAATTCAAATATGAATTACACGAAAGACTCGTACGATTAGGGGATACTCATCCAGTAAGTATTAAAAAGGAGATTAATTTGCATAACTAATTTTAATGGACTTTCCTCCAAATCTAAATCCTTCTTCCATAAACACATTTCACCTACTATCAAGGGCTAATAGTATGTGCATCATAAATCATAATTTATGACTTTTAGCATCCTAATTATGGATAGCAATCACAGAGACATAAATTTTATGCTTTTCCGCTCTGCAATATACACTCCATTACAAATTATCACCATTTTAAAAAGATCTATCCAATGTGACAAAATATGGTACACATATATACTATAAGTTTACAAGCCTAAGTTTAAGAAATAAAATTCATAAAGGCACATGTAAAAATTTTCATTTCTATTAAGTGCACACATAAACTATTATTCATTTTTACACAAAAACTCATTATTGATGACAATATGTGTCATAACACTAGGGTTGCGATTTGACCACCTTAATTACATAATTTGCTAACTGAAACCAATTAAAATTTACAATAAGTCATATTTCCTAGATTTTTATTTTTACTGCAACGTTTATTACTTATTACACGAAATAAACATTAATTCTTCATATCATTTACATAGGTGGTCTGTCCCATCGTATCATGTATTTATTTTCGCTACGGTTTTAAAAACTTCTAATAATTACGTTAAAGCTTTATTACGTGTTAATGCTACTAAAGAAGATTTTTTCTATCTCGATTTCTATTCTAGTCTGATCTGGTATGGTGTATGGCTTTTGTATGTTTGGTTGAGAAGCGAAACGCTTGATGAAATTGTGTTTGACTTGCACTTATTGCGGCATCATTACTTTTGTAGAATTTCCGCCAGCCGCCACAACACTCCGGTAAGAGTGAATGGGAATCCGTGCCGTTGGACGACTTTATTTCATTTCCTCTGTGAACACAGAGAAAAGCGAATCGAAGTGAAGTGAAGTAAACTAGTATCAGATACAAATAGTGTAGAGCACACAGATGAATGGACGCGATAGATAATAGATATTCTCAGACAGCATATAGGTCCACAGGAGAGCAGAACGAGTTAAACTACAAAAGCTAACTTAAGCTCACATCACATCAGTTTGGATTGACTAGAGCTTAACTTAGCTTGGTTCGGCTATCTTTACACATTTCTTATTATTACACACTCCTGCAGTTACTCAAGCCAGGCCAGGCCACGCGTGTAGTGTTATTGTGTATTGTGTGCATCTCCACATCCATATTCTACGTGGAGAACAGCAGAAACTAGAAGTTTTACTTTTACTATTAGAAATGGGAAGATTGGCTGGTAGGAAGTGAAGCTAACCCGAACGGATACTCGGGAACACTCATGACATTACATAGCCAACTAAGAAAAGGGAACCGAGAGCAATATCTCTGTGTATTCGGAAGTTGGAATTGTTTACTTTGGTTAGGAGACCTTTGCGAATGCTTAGTCAGGCCAATAAAGTCAAAGTCAACTCTTTCCCTTCTCCACTTCATTTCTGCTTCAGGGAAATCTTAGGTTCTGCCATAGAAAGTATATCACACAACTAGAAGCATGATTTCCCTTGAATGTTCAATGTTTTCCACCACCAGTAGGTACAGTCGAACCCGAAAGTCTGTATTAGGTTACGTAGCGTGGTATGCCATGACTATGACAGACAGAAGGTAAAACTTAAACGAAACCAAACCAGAGCAAGTGCAGACACAACTCTCAAGTAGAATCCAATGATGGGAAAGTGACTCATCTCATCTCTGTCATCACGTTGCATTGTTCACTCACAAAAGGGGGATTCTCCATTCATTCCCTCATTCATTCGATATTCAATAAAATCTTTTCCTCAGGCTACCCTACAACCGTAATATCATACCAAATACACTGCCACCAAGGATTATCAAAACTAAACTACTCCTAAAACCTACTAACAATACATACTTAAAATACAAACTACACTATACATAACCAAAATCTTCTCTTAATAATATTACTCTAGAATCCTAATTCCGAAGCACCATATTATAAAACTCTACCTTGAAACTCAAAATCAAGCCAACCTTACCTTTTTGACATTATCCACCGTTACGCTAGATTATTAACTACATTTCTTTTCAATTTCAGCTACCATACAGTAATACTTACTCATAACATACTATGTAATACTGATCTTGTACGTGACATAATCCAGTCATGTAGTTTCTAAAAATAAGTTTCCCTTTTTAACTGATACAGGAACGGATTAGATTACTTAGCATGACAGGAGACTCATCTTGACAAGACTCGATACTCACACAACACAAGATATGAATAAGATCACAATCAAAACCTCCAACCAACCTAAACTCGAAAAGTTAAGCAGAAGCATGAACTTTCCGTTTTTTCTCATCTATTTTCCATCTTATGTCTGTACCTGCTACACGGTACACTTAAATACTCAGGAATCACTGGCTGAATAAGGATTCACTCAATTGGAATCGGGTAACAGCCGACATCCGGTATTTCTGATACTATCCTCTTCGTTTTCTGTAATATCATTCTCACTCAACTTCACTTAAAAGTTTCAAGTGCTTAAGACTTAATGAGAACTAACTTGCTTTGACATGTAAATGGAAATTAGCAGTAGTCTTTCTTTAATTCTAATCCAATGTTTACCATTTGGGAAGCTTTATATCATTAATATTCAACTTAGTAGTGTGCATGCGTGCATAATAATTTTGTTGAATACCCAAAAGTCAGTTTACACTCTTTTGATATCTAGATAATAATATAATATCAGTTATTATTTATTAGCATTCAATTTTTCAATTCAAACGAAGTGGGGATACTGATACAGGATAATAATACGAATAGGTACATATTAGTAGCGCTATGCACACTAAAGAAGTATAAATTATAACATATACGCTAATTAGAAGAGATATACTGGTGAAGTCTGCCTTGTTTGGCGTAATTTAAATCTTATCACGGATATTATTCACCGGTGAGCCTATAATTGGATGATGCAGCCTTCCTTCATAAATAACTCGTTCAGCCGTATTCTATTCAAAGCAGAAGTTGAGTGAATTGGTTTCGTTTAGAGTACCTTGCTGAGTCGATTAATTAACATGCCAACGTGATTTCATGGACTATCCTTTATTACTTTCACGTATAGCAACTGGTACGCACAAAATAGAAAGAACAGTTCCTTTGCTTTATATAACTTTGTTGTCTGCATTCTTTTCTTTGTCTGCTGCTATCTTGTTCTGCTCTGGAACTCTATTCTTATGAATGTGGGCTACTTTAAGGCATCTCGGTACCTACTGACTTGACTACCATATCATGCCAGCACTTTTATGTTAAGGTACTCACTCGAATTTGTTTCTCTCCCTTGGGTGTGTCATTTATTGCGATTGTGCTTTTCATGTAAGTTTATTCTACATTCAGTTACGTAAATACTAATAGCGAGAACTCAGTAGGCATTATACAAAACACAACACACCAAAACTTTTCTTTAGCATGAACCCAATGAAAAAACTCTAATACCAAGTTTTCGCCTCAATAGTAAGTATATGACACAAACTACTTTGCAATAATAGTAAATTCTTATAGGTATATTAGGAATTATCCAAAGATATTTATTACAAGTGATCATGATTGCTTTGGATTTGTTTCTTTTCGGTCTTGTCTATCTGTTTAAGGTAACTTGTCGTTCAACAAGGTTCTGGAGCTGCACTTTTATCGTAGTTGTGCCTACCCACACTTGGAATAAAAAACTAACGCAAGGGTAATCAGCCACAAGATAGGGTGACTAATCTCAAGACAACAGGGGTCACTTTTTACCTCTGTCAATTACAACTCTTGTATCTTCACGAGATAAAATTTATGTATTCAATTAAACCCATTAGAAATACAACCTACATGTTACCTCTTGCAAAACTTGACTGACAGGAAGATCCGCAGCATAATTTTAAGCTTTACTATAAGTTAATCTTTTCTCCTAATCTAATTATTATCTGTATTCCACTTCTTACTATTTTCAATAAACTCAGTAGTATTTTAATTTATAAACCAAAGTAGGTAATGCATATAAAAAGCTGTCATATCAATTTGAAATGTCAAGGGTTTTAAAATGCTGGATTTTGAAGTGCCTAATTTTGCTTAGTAGAGACAAATATCTCCCAATTGCATATTGAAAGAAGTGCAATACCTTTTTATCATGAAATTATGAGGTTAATTGAAAATCCATGGTATATCTATGTCTTACTCTAAAAAAGTCAAACCAAATGCTATAGAAATGAAGATTATCTTACACCTATTTGATATACTTTTAGTTTAACATTTGTGCCTAGAAAATACCACAGTGGAGGATAAACTGTAAAATATGGTGTAGTCGACGAAACTAGTAAAAGATTAACCACACGGTTGTGTTCGAGAGCAGACGAGACAAAAACCATTCTTCATTTTAGTTCTACACATCACATTAGACAAGTTCTCGGTATACACTGGACTTTTTGGGTACATAATACTTCTTACCCGCGGCTGAGTGATTTGATTTGACTGACAGTCTGACCCATCATGATTATTATGATCATGCATAACAAAGTACATAATATATCCTAACGAGTAAAAATAGCCTTACGGTAAGTACCTTTCATTTAGAATGTTCATCCTCAAGTTTGAGCATTGAAGTTAGCTTTGAGCTATTATATTAGAGCTATATATATGCAGTGATGTGGATGCTCTGAGCTAAATATAAATAAAAGATGCACTTAAGGGTTCCATAGTGGAGTGGAGAGTCTCTGAGAACGGAAAAGGACGTGAGTGAGTGAGCACTTGCGCATATTATGTATTGTGTATGCATGATATTCCATTAACAAGTCAGTCACAGAGAGAGAAAGAGATAGAGTGAGGAGACGAAGCCAAAGCCAAGAAAAGCAAACGAAAGGACCCATCCAGACAAGACCACACGACGACTCATGTATCTTGTAATTGAATTGCAGTACCCTCATTGAATATTCACGACGCTATTAGGCAAAGGTGAGATCTCAGATGAGGGCTTGCATTCATAACTTTACAATGTCAGAAGATGGAAAATTGAAAACCTTAACAGTCCAGTCGAAATATTATAAATTATACTTCATGACTTATAATACTATTGACAAAAACTCTCCTACAGTGTTTCTGAACCACTATATTGTAGTTATAACTAATATATAAATTCTTTGGCTTAAAATTGACTATATAAACTTGGGTGAAATATGTTATTACTGGACAAATTTAATTATTTCCCAGAAACCATTAAGATTCGAATCAAATCAATGTTTAAATACATTGGAACATGATTTGAAATACCAATACTTCATATTGCGTGTAAAATAAGTTTTACGATACGCTTGTTTCAAATTACAAAGATGTAAAATAAATACGTAGGTACATTAGCAATAATAACACGAATTACATGAAAATCCCTTTAGGGTACACGTTTCCCTTGCTTTGAAAACGATTTCAGTAATGCGATGCTGCTGATTCTTAGAAGACTGTTTTTATCTTGTTAAAATTAAACGAAAACGGTAGATCGTTAAATGTATCGTTTGATCAAGTACTCTTTAAGGCAAGTGTTCTTCAAATTGTATACTCAGTAGCAAGTACAAAGTACAACCCATTATTTTATTTTACTGGAAGCAAGAATTTTCATTAAGCACACGTTCCCGAAATCAAAGGTACGTCATTGTCAAAAAAGAAAGGTTAACGTTACGATAATAATTAACATAGAGAAAATGTAGTTGAAATATCTACTTAGGGAGGAATTGTAAAATAAATTCGTTTTGCGAGAGCGGAATAAAGTCAAGGTAAAACTTGGATTGGAGATAGGTTGTCTCTCCTGAAAGTTAAGGATTAAATCCAATTTGTCAAAGTATTGCTTAGAGCAGCGTTTCTTTTTGACATCACATGACATGGTACATTCTGGAATTAGTTGGCTTTGCATAACTTAAACTACTTATTCATTTTAGGGTAAATAATAGTGCGAAATAAATGAGGAAGTGGGATTATTATATGGAATAGAATATTGTAGAGGTTCGTGGTACGTATAATATTGATATAGGAGACTGGGTTGACTGTTCCTGAGATACTTTGTGTCAGTTTGGGAAAATTGGTGTGTAATGTCGCTGTCCTGTAGTGTAAAACTGGTAGGAGTGGTGCAAGATTATTAATAGCGATATATTGTATAGTAAGTAGTAGGAATAGGAAGTATGTCGAACTAATTTGAGGAAAAGTTTTGAAAAGATCTTTATAAATTATAACGGTGGGTGTTCTGTGCTGTCCGCTAGTGCGATAGGAGCTGGTAAGAGTAACTTTATTTAACTTTTGATGGAAATCGTGTCATCAGGAGTAAAAAGTGGCTTGGGCAGAACATTAAGCCATGCTATTACTAAACTACACTACAATATAATGTAAACGCAAAGTTTCTGTGATGTCAGTCTGTTCCGTTTCAGTCTTTTTGGTTAAGTGAGAAAAGTCTGACTGAATTTGATTTCATGATAAAATATAATTCAAGTTAGAAAGAGCGCGCACCATGTATAATAATAGCATTCTTTATGGAAAGCAGAGTGTTAAGCTAAGAATTGTTCTTTCCCGTTAGTTCACTCGCAGTTTCCAGAGTTTTCTTATTGTAAGTTAGTGTAATATGCCAAAAACCAAGTATACTAAAGTTACAATCATATTATTCTCAAAAGATATCAAGTCTTTTTAAGAAAACTCTTCTTTCTCAGGAACAAAATGACAAGACAGTAGCTGATATACGTATACACTTATAAAATAAAATCACAATGAATACCCAGTCAGCTCCTTTGCTTTCCCTCTCCCCTATAACTACACCAAATGAGTAAAAATAGAAGACTTCTAAGAGGAATGACATTCTACTATAGTACCATCGTACATATTATATTTATTATACAGTATACCTAGTAAGTGATAAGATTATAACAGAATTTCATAGGTAGACCCTTTTTTGGCTGGTGGTAAGGCGAGGAGACAGGAACGCGAGTCAAGTAATATAGATGAGGATTTTAGCAGAGGAAGACGTTGTTAAATATTGTTTAGTATGCTCAGCACACGTCTTACATCCATTATCTCAAACGACTAATAAGCCATCGGGATTCATGAGATGGACCGAACATCATTAGAACATTTATGAGCCAAGAAGAGATCTTCTTAACCTGAACTCACTTCAATCAATACTTTCTCAATTTACATTTTAACTTTCCACTCAACAATTCACAATGGCCACCCTCATCCTTTACGCAACCTAATATTCCCTACACTACAACACCCTTTTCTTACATTTTACCACCATTTTTCGAAAACCAAATATTTGCACTACCTGAAAACAATGTAATAATATAAATGTGTGTTCTTCACAATTAAAACCAGTGGCACATTAAAATTCGCTAATTTTAATCAATAATTTTAATTTTTAACCATTAAATTCAAGATTCTAGACTTCATTTTTTTCGAGAAATTTTTTGATATTTCCAACAATTCTACGATATTTTTCAAAGCGATAGATAATATATTGCAGTAAAATCCAATTCAATGTCGATTTGTTTGCTACCTTTTGATGCAACACAACGGGACTAAAAATTTGATCAATTTTTACAAATGGAGATGTATTCTAAAGCGATTTTGTTGAAATAGAGATGCAGGGCCTTAGGAAAGTATCAACAGAGTAATACGAATGATGAAATGGTTATCTTGAGCAATTGGATTTTGATCTAAGGAAATGTTGCATAACTTCCCCGAGTCTAACTTGTAACTTGCAATTTCCTATTTATTAGCATTTGACAAAGTTGGTGCATAAATATTAGCATATCGTTGAATAAGATGCAAACGATAGAAACACAAGAATAAAAAAAAACAAGAAACAGATCCAGAAAAGTAAAAAGGAAAATAGGTTTTATTTGTATGAATAAATATTTAGTATTTGTATAATAGCGCAGCAGTTGGTTTCTTGGACTGGCCTTTCAGGATTAAAAGTACAATATGTGTGTTTGGCCATTGGTTATGTGTATCTGTGTGTATGAAAATTTTCCACTCAAATGCAGAAAGTTAGTAGAAGAGCCTTTACCCGTACATACTTCTAGTTCCTTTTAAACTGTGTGTTGCAAGGAAACCACGAATACAATACAGTACTGTAATATAATACAAAAGCCTGGAGAATGTTTTTAGACCCATAAATGCATACAGAAGTAATGTACCTAGAAAGTGGGCCTTATACTTGGGCGAAAGCTTTTACTACCCTATAGTGAAGATATTGGAGTAGATGTGATGTGATGTGATACGATGCGATAGCAAGTGAACTAACTGCGCCTTGGGCAACGTCTGCGAAAGACTCAAAAGCAAACTATCACGAAAATTCGATTTTGTACATCAAAGACTCCCCCAGTTCTTCTCGGAACGCCAAAGGCCTCTATTTTTGTACAGTGTTGTGTTGCGTGGTACTTTTATTCGGAGCGGAGCCAAGAGCTACAACACTCCACTCGACCCATACATCTAGTTATAGTTCATTCAAGAAATACCCGCCCGCTTCCTCTCCGCACAACACAACATAACACAACTCAAGTGCCTCATTGCATTTCTCTCAGTTTCATCCCAGATCCTGATCCTTTCACTACTCATCTTCAGCCACCAATTTCACATACAAACCAACCTTCGTCTTCCGATGCGCTGCATTACATTATTTTACAACATTACTCAACCCAAAAACCAGAACCTTTAGCTCTATCTAAGTATCTATAGATAGTACCTCAAGTATCTCTCAAGTACAGCCCTACATAAGTCCTCCCTTACTATTTATCCACAACCTAACATTTCCTCTCTTCCCTTAACTATCTTTACTTCATACACATTTTACAACAAATCCACTTGACATCAATTCAGCTGGCATGTCCTTCAACAGTAACTAGTACATACAGATACACAAATTTATCCTAAAAGTTACATTTCTTTCCAATAAATATCCTCTTCAATTTTCTCTACATATAATTCCAGATTTAATTAAGAGGATTAGCGTTAGTATCCCATATAGTATTTATTTTTCCTTTAGAAATTTTCTTTTAATGATATTGTAGGTTGGTTACCTTTTAGAAATTATATGCTTTCTAATAATGCAATTTAAAGATAAATTTCAATAGGTAGAAATTTTGTAGTTGCATAAATCTTAAATTTTACGAAAACCTCAACACAGAAACGATCGTAATAAATAAAACGTAAATTACAGCAGAAACGACATGACAAATAGCAAATATTTACAACACATGGGAAATATGATGCAAATAGTCTGTTAAACTCTATTAAAATCAGTATACTAGAGCATCTACTGAAATACACAATCTTAAATTTATTGCACCTCGGTCCGCTATGCGCTAGTTAGTTAAAGTATGTACTATACATATAGAAACTGCAACTGTGCGTTTTTTGGTTAGTTTTCCGTTTTACTTAAGTTAAGTGTATGTAACTAAGCCGCTTTCTTCGCAGGTATTAAGAAAGGAAATTTCTCTGGCTTAGTTGAACGCAATATTTTAAAATTAGGCTTGAAATATATGCATGCAGCCTATGCATACTGAATGAGACTTTGAAGTAGGAAGGCAACTTTTCAGCCGCTTCTGGAAGGCTAGAGTAACATGACTAAAGAGAACATGAGGCATACTTAGATAGGTGTACATCACTTCACAAGCAAAGAAAAACTAGTCACAACCTCATAGTTGATAGCACAGCACTTCTCATGCCTTGTCTAATGGTGCTACTACAGCAAACTAGTACCTATAACTAATATTGCAAAGAACCAAGCAAACTGAGCTGAACTCTTCATTCTGTTATGTTAGGAGCAAGCTGTTTGTAAATGTAACTCATTCCTTCCTTTTTTAGTATAGTAGCTCCTGCTATAGTATAAACTATAGATAACTACTAGTATACTGTGCTTATGTTCATTTCAACTTCTTTGCACTGAAAACGGAGTGAAGTGGAGACGCTAGACAGATAAAACCCCTTGGCTTGAAATGGAGAATAAGTGGAGCATCGGATAAAATGCAAAAACGTGAACAGAATTCAATTGGCAGGCCAAGACTACCCAAACCAAACGAAACAAGAGAATTTTCTTTTCTCCTATTATCTATACATACTCACACAAATTGATAGTCCTACTACAGTCAAATAATTCAATGTGGTAATACACTACTATTACTATTGATGCTACCAAAGTAAACCATGTCTGTATCCTACAACTTACAAACCCACAACACATGTATTAGTAAACATAACCCTAACTGCCACGCTCCACTCTCAAATGTCCTATTCCTTTTTCCACAGTTCAACCTTAAATGCAATCTTTCGTTTAAATGGCATTTCTTTATTTAATAATTTTGTTAAGACATTTGAAATAATTATTTATGAAACACGCACAGTAGAATGGGGGAGATCTATCAAACACTGTAAAAAGTTAATTACTTACTATTCTTTTAATGGAAAGTGTCATTTTAGATACACAAATGTTTCTGTGAATTTTTGCAGTGGGAGAAATTGATTTGCATGATATTTAGTTTTAGTTTACTAGAGACCATACATCATACTATGTTAATAATGTGGTGCTTTAAGAAGAAACAGTAAAATAACTAGAAAATTCCATTAAGAAGTAGAAATAATGCATCAAGGAAGATTCTATTGACCATAGTAGCAATTTTGCGTCAATTTTATGTACAACTTTAACAGGAATATAGACAAACAACACAATAAAATAAATTCTTTTGCTGGTTTTCTGCAAAGCAAGATAGATGAGGAGAGCAATTGAAAGCTATCAAGAAGCGTGGTACTCTATGCATATAAAGTGGCGTGTTGGAAGGGTTGCGTTGTAGGGAAAAGTGCAGGGTAGTCAAGTAAAATAGAGTAAGTAAGTAGCTGAAGAGGAAAAAACTAGAGAGTCAGTCTTTTACTAGAAAGCAAGAAAGGGGAGATTCAAATTTCGTCGTTTGAAGAGCTTCTCTCCGGTGTGGAGTGAACTAAGAGCTTAGTATAAAGTAAAACTCCCGCAAATGTCTGATCTGACGTTTCTAACATTCTAACTGTAAATTGATCCGGTTTGGTCGCTCCGCACTTGTTCTTCCCTGCTGCTTACACACAATACTGACTATGTGTATTGTGTATCCACAGTTTACTAAACAGTAAACACATTATAGATATATGGATCACACTTATGCTATATTGTAGTAATGTAATAATGCAGTTTGTATTGTAGTATAGGATGCACTCTAGGACACAGATCCTTTCACTACAATGACAAGTACTTCAACATTCTAAATAACTCAGAACCCTCACAAATAAGCTCCTTTGTAATATTATCCACAACTCCTTCGGTGTCTCATATCAACAACATATCACAATTAAGTATAGAAATAGTATAGATCACAGAAACAAATAAAAATTGTAGCATAACTCAAGTCCGGAAACGGAAACCAAAACCCTTAGAAGTACTCCTGTGGAATTTTCAAATTTTAATTCAAAACTTTTGATTTTACTTTCAATATTGCCTAAAAGAAATCAAAAATCAGGAAAAACACAATATCTGCAATATACTACTACATAAAAAATCACAATTATAAATCCTGTAGCGTGACCTTCAAATATAACAACTTGAAATGGCGGAGATTTTTCATCTCATTCAAATAGAATCAAAAGCAAGTCTTAAAAACTTGGTGCTACTGATGTTTTAGTACAGATACCTAAGTTTCCATTACAGAAGCTGTGGTACATAATACTGAAACTTGAAATGTGACACCTTAGCAGATATATAACACGGATGACAGCGAAATGTCTTACAACATTAAATAAGCAGTAAGTAGGCAATAAAAGAGGATAATGACAAAGATTTCGCAGTGGAGAAAGTGCGTCTTTAGGTTGTGAAATGTGAGAGCGGAGAAATTCTCGGTAGTTACATAACTTTCTTTATACAATCAGAATAACACTAATAAAAGTAAAGTGAGGCATCATTATATATATCATTCTTACTTGAATGCTCAAGTTGAAGTAAGTAAGTTATTTGTCATTAAAAACTCTTTGTGCCAACAATTTCCATCTGAAACTGACAATCAAGCAAAGTCGTAAACCATTTGCTTGTTGGAAGAGAATCTGCGGCTTATTAACCTGTGTTAAAAACTTGGTTCGGTGAACATTGAAGATTGTAAGCGATCACATTTCAAATCATGTCATCTGATATGTAAGTATTCTTTACATAACTGATTTTTATAAGAAAATACATGTTAAGTAACCAAAATAGGTTCGTATGTGGAATTGTACACAGTTAAGGATGATTTTAACGGTTGAATCGGTTTCTGACGTAAATGTAGATAGAAATCCATAACTATTGTATTGAAATATAACTTTCTACTTGCATTATAAAGAAAATGTGAGATTTCAAAGGATTAAGTTATATAAGAAGTAAAATAAAAAGGGTACACTATTGTATTATGCAAGTTGTATGTTTGGTTAGTTATAGTAATCCAAGAAGATAATCCATAGCGGAAAAGACAGGAGGAGTCATAAGAGCGAAGATTACAAAGTTGTACAGAATAGAAATATTTGTGAAAGGGAAAAAGTGAGAATTGCTTCGAATATTATAGAAAGTTGCGTAGTTTATAGTTTTGAGTGACACGAGTGAGATGAGTTTAGATAGTGATAGTTACCTACTTATGTTATGTATCCAATCCGTATTTGGTATTAGTAGAAGTGAAGTAGGGAAGTTTGTAAAGTAACTAATGAAAAAGAGGGGGGAATGGGAAATAATATGCTATAATAACACTCTGTCGCATAGAAATCCCAGATTTTGCACATTAATAATGCATAAAATGCCGAGTCTATTCATCTGCACTGTACTTTACGTCTTTCCTCTGAGGAAAGAGAAGCAATGCGGAGCATTGCTTCAGAAATTCTGAACTGACTCTCTGCGAGAGTCACATTTCAATTATTTGTCATCTCATCGTAAAGTAGAGAAGGAAAGACGTAAAGTACCGCATCACATCATTTCACTCCATCCATACATACCTTTTGCCGAGAGTATAAACACCGTATACATCATATCATGTCAAACTATTGCCATGCATTACTCAACAGAACACAGAACACCTACCAAACTTCTCTAGTAACTATTATTAGTATTTCCCTATATAAAACTCTATTCCTATATACTAGAACCATACTTATTATAG
Organism: Yoshiicerus persimilis; assembly: GCA_020352615.2. NCBI lineage: Eukaryota > Metazoa > Arthropoda > Collembola > Entomobryomorpha > Tomoceridae > Yoshiicerus > Yoshiicerus persimilis. The sequence continues at coordinate 18,358,672 of CM036944.2, read as the reverse complement.
TACCAAAGTAGATTTTACACTTTATTATTGCATTTATATCCGTACATATCATTACTACACTTATGCCATGCCAGTACATATAACATGTGAACTTACTAACTAAGGTTACTCCAATTGAATATATCGTTAGCTATAGACACATACTAGAGCAGGTAACCATGTACGTCAACTTTCAAAGTGCCATGCTTGACGACACAAGAGACAGGCAGACAAGCAAGCATAAAGTTTTAATCCTCCTTTCACATCCTCTCTCGACTTTCACCTCTTTTCTATTAGCACACACTCTGACTGAGAAAAGTGAGGCAGCCAACGAAAACGACGCTAAAGCTTCGGATTCCACATAAGCTGCGTTACTCAAAGTAACAAGCAACACAACTTAAACTAAAGTACCTATATTATATTACACTAACTTTTTATAAACTATAACCATACGCCTACCATATGTCATAATATTATCCATTTCAACTTAGTTTTTACTCAAAATCCCAATACTTTCTTTTTTAGCGATATGCACATCTTAGAATTGCAATTTTATTTATTTCAAATCCAAAGAAAATGAAATTGATTCTAAAAAACCTAAAGAATATTCTTAATAATTAATCTGAGAACCAAAATAACATTTCGGTGGGTATAATAATATGGCCAGAAGAAAAATGTCTTATACAGAATCTTCTCAGTTTTCTCAACTTTTTCTTTTGGGAAGGCTTAGATTAGCTTGCCTCGACTTGACTTGAGTTTCTGTTGAAAACATGAGCCACTTCACATCTCGACACCACACGACATGCCAGTCATGGAGATGTGGATTGGATTTATCCTATCTGGAACATATATGTGAGGAGACATATGTATTATAGGTAACCTCGTCATTTTGCAACAAAGATATTGTCTCCTATTTGAAAATATAGCTACCTATGCATTAAAGTGATGTCGGTGACCTTTTGGAGACTTCACATAGGTAGTAAAGGTTGAAAGTGTGTAAAAGATGCATAAATGTGTAATATATATGTATATTAGAGTGAAGGATGACTTAAGTAGTGCGTATCGTGTCGATTGAGTAAATAACGCGTATTACATAGAAGACGAGAATAGGAAGGTTCTCTTTCCTCACCGAATCTTGTGTGATGTTGATGTGCAGTGAAGTGATCTATATATATCTCTAATACTTGTACATTACACACAGTTCACTTCCAACTACTCCTACTCTACTATGGTTTCCATTTCACCCGAGTCAGTAGTGAGAAGTTGTTAATTTCCTGATAGTTTCTTTCCAGCTCACACTCACACTAACTCCGACACTCCCTTTCACCATTACAACCTACACAGAGTAGAAATACTTGTAAGCACATACATGGAGAATTTATGTACCCAACTAACATAAGTAAATAAGTAGCTATGTATGTACGTACTATCTGCACTAGTATAAAAATAGCTGGATAATGTATACTAGGATATATAGCTTGTAGTACATGGAAGAAGGTGCTTCAACATCGCATTGATCAAGCCAAGGCAATCGAAACCTAAGCAAAGGAAGCCAAGCAAGAGGAACTTCATGAAAGTTGCATGATCAGTTCTGCTCGGGGGATCATTAGAGGCTTTAGACGCCCATTCACTCAGGATCAATCAAACCAAGCTCAGGAAAACCAACCAGGAAACATCGCAATTTCAGACAAGACTTTCCCTAGAAATGAAACCAAAGTGAACTCAACTCTAAGAAAACCAAACCACAGCACTACCAAACTGGACTTGAATTAACAACGAAATCGAGCAAAACCCCGCTCTCAATAAAGTATTTAGTGAAAATACTTTGCTTCCGCCCTAATGCAATCCCTCCTTCCGAAAACAAACACAACAAGAAAGTCCTACCAAAAATTCGCAAGAAAAGTCGGCGAGATATCAACATCAAACCTCTAGTACAGAAAGATATAAGAAACCTACTATTTTTCATTTCCTTTAAGTTTTTCGCTACATTTATAAACAGCTAGCACCACGGTTTGCCATTTTAATTATATGCAAAAATTAAAAGTACATGTTTGTAGATTAATCTTATAATTACTTATAAAGCTGCGGGAAAGTTCTATGAAAACCGTTTCTACATTTTGTGATGAATGGATAATCTAAAAATTTGAAACCAAGACTAACAGTTTACCTACACTACAGTTTATACTGCAATTACACCTAAACGACAAAATTTTGTCTAACAATCTGTAAATAATGCAAAAAATTATTTTCAATGTTATGAATTCAATCATAATCCTTTCGGTAGAAGAGCAATTTTTAGAACGCAGGTTCAGGTATTATGTATAAACGTTACATACTCTTTATAAATTCTATTATAATATTCTTTTCGTTCCATCTTCCATCTGGTTATAGTATGGAAGATGTAAAGATATCTTTTAGTTTTAGTCACAATTAGATGGATTGTATTGGATTGGGTGCCTGGCCAATTTTGCGGTAGCAAACAATGTGGGCTGAGTAAATATTCATTGGAATGAGTTGAACCGTGGTGGTAGCACTATCACAACAAACCAATAATTGAAATTTATGCTCCGCCAAGTCACACCGCAACAAAACTACCAGAAAACATCTCCAGCTCAGGAAGGCTGTATCGTCCAACTAAAGAATACGTGGCTAACGAAAGCGTAATCCTAGTAGGTTTAATAATACAACCATAATTAAAAAGAGACTTCAACGAAATTAAGTATAGTGTTTGCTTCACTAGTTGAGAAAATATGTTTTCCATTCATAATCCCTGATGACCAATATTTAATGCAATTTTATTTACTTGTACCTGTGCATGAAATGAAATAACATAATTATTTCCAAACTGCATGCTAGTTTTATTTATTGGCCTATCGTCTTGAATTTCTATTGTATATCTTTGTACACTAAACGCTAAAAGTACAAATGTTTAATAAAGACTTACAAGAACAAAACATCTCTACACAAAGCTTAGTAAGGACATTAAAAATCATTTTTGGAATAATGCGAACGAAAATGCAATCTGAATGATTAGCATCTTCACTTTCAAACACCTTTTGTTGTTCCGGTTGATTAAGTTCACAATCAGTCCGCTGGCATGTGTATCTCCGGTTTTCAAAACATTCCTCAATGCAAATGCTGAATCATTCTTGTCAGCCAATTCTATCGCTATTCAAAAAACTACTATCTAATTCCTTCTTATATAAAAATATGTCAAATATAGCAAAATTTTAACTTCGGCAATTATAGTACAAAATATGCAAACATTTCTTATTTTTACAATTACTAAAATTCTTCATTTTGCAAAAGCTAGTGTAATACATAGGTACAAACTCAAATTAATTTATTCGAATATTCTTACGTGCTTGAAAAAAGAATCCTGCTTCAGTTAGTAATGCGCAAGGTAGAAATAACAACTGAGATGACTTTGTAAATTTATTCCTGACACTGTTTAGTACTCTGCTACGAGTATAGTCGATTAGATACTCCCGGATCTGAATAGTCATATTCTGAGTGTATGTTTCATCACAAGCTGGAAATAAGAATGGGGATAAATAGACCATGTCTGTGCCTAATTGTGCGTCGCTATCTGTAAACTAGTCTCGTCGCCTTTGCACTCAAGCTAAATCATGTGCATTGAAGGGAGAAGCAGAAAACTATTTTATACAATGCAATGCTATTTACTATAGTCTTCTGCTTCTTCTACACAACATGGTCTCTAAATTCATTTTCAGTTCTGAATTCTGTAGCAGTCATACTCAGTGAGCATTTTATATTTATTACACGCTTATACCAATACGAGTACACAGAATAACCTAATAAAATTACGCGTTACTACAAACGTAGACATAGACAATTCGATCAAATTTCCTTTTGACTTGTTTATTTGTGTTGTTTAACATTCTAAATATTGTATTCACAAAATAAAACGTTCATGTAGTGTACCGCGGTACAGCTTTACATGTAAGTACTCACAAAATAAATTGTAGGAAGAAAATAGGAAATTAGCGTCGATTTTTCTAGTATACAAGTAAGTACAGATAATAAATGGAAAAAAACGAGTTACTTACTCTGCCATTTGTTCAAGACTCAATTCTTTTGAGATGAGAGAATGAGACAAATATCTAAATGAAGGGAACTCACAGATGTTGAACGCAAGTCTGACTCCAAGCTCGCCATTAAGCACTACAATATGAACTACATAGTATCTACAGACTGCAGACAAGACAAGACACTAATAGGAAATCTATACAAGTGGTAACCTAAGTAGTTGCGTGTATGTGCACGACTCTAGTAAATAGAAATACACATAACGCAACCCTGACTTCATAAAATAAAGATAAGAGCAGTTTGGTTTCGGCTTAGCTTTAGCATTTACACAAGTAAGTAGTTCTCCTGCCTGTTGTACATGCTGTCCGTATAATAGATTTACATTTACACAAAAACAGAGCGTAATGTTACCCGTAAATTGCAATAACTATGTTGAAACTATTTTGTTTGAGCTAACGAAGCTGGACAAGATACGATTATGCTACATCTTCAATTTACTACTATCTATAACGAAAAAACGAGTCTACACTCAAGAAGGTGAGTCAGTTTAGGTTCAGTACGGTGCAGTAATAAGTGGATGGTAAAGCAAAGCAAATCAAGCCGATGAGTCTCGTCAGAACTCAGAAGCTTGGATTCTCATCACGACTCTTGGAAACTCAAAGCTTAATAATCACCTCACTGATTGCTTGTACTTTGTACTCGGGTCTCTTTATTTTCCCTCTTAATGTATATCGATACAATATATTAGAACCAAGTATAAAGAACAATGTACCTACAATACACTAAATAATCAAGGACATGCATTTAGTACATTTTCTACCCAGTATACAAATACTCTATCCAATTTAGACCTATTTGTTACTTTTTTGTATCCAAGTAGTTCAGAAATTAGATGGGGGACACTGCAAATGCATTCCCTGTAATATAATAGTAAATAAGGTGTGCGGGAATTGTCTTCTATTGTGTAAGATGTCTTTCGCTTTCATTCCAAGTGTACCAACTAAATACACCATCCTTATCTTCATCTCTTACTTACAACTACTGCCTACTTACTCCTAGCTAAATGTGAGAATGTGCCCTGCTGGCATTCGATCCTATGCAATAAGAAGTTAAGCAGCCAGGCCAGGCCACTCAACTGTTATCTAGTAAACACTGTAGACATTCTAATATCGGTAGTAACGAAAAAGCGCTATTAACAACAGTCCGTTCCCTGTCGTTCTTTCCCATTCCCATTGCAAAGATAAGATCGCTTTTATACGAGTCATTAGTCAATTTGTAATGTACCAATCCCATTACTACACAAGAAAACAAAACACAATACATGACACCAAAAACACAATGCTTAACTCACACTTCCAAATATACTCCTACTTCATCAAAAAAGACAAACTTTAATTAATTTTCAAATTGTGTACTTTAATTGCAAAAATACAAAAACAAATTTTTAACAAATACAATGATCAATTTAATTTAGATCTTTGGAATTTATTTGTTCTTTTACATTACAGGTCGTACATACATAACTGCGTATTTAAGGATTTGAAGTTTCCTTATGGACAAAAAGACTACGGATTACGATATCATATTTGGAATGGTAGGTAGGAAGGTTATTTATTTGGTTGATAGGAGTTTCATCAGTAGGATTGAATCGAGTTGGCATTTGTCGATGGAAAACTCCCCTTGACTTTCACACTTGCTCTTCTGTGTCTCCTGCTAATCCGAAAGTTTTGACAAAGACAACTTACACTCGAGCTGGAAGTTGAAGAGCTCAGAGTTGCGACATTACATGTCACAGGCCGAAAAGACAAGACCTGACACCCTTCCTCGTCAAGTCAATGCACTCGACTTTACACGTACGGACCACGTACTTAGTTCAGTTTGCTTATTCTTGCCTACCATCCCACTTCCCTCCAGCATCCTTCTCACTCACAAAACTGACACTGAAAGAATGAACAGGAGAGACGAACACAGAAGAGGAGGGAGACAATAAAGAAATTGAACTAAAATTAATGAAAGTTAGCTGATTTCCACCCAACCAACTCATATATACCATACATACCAGTAAACACTATACTAAACTATACTGCTTCTAAAAATATGGATCTTATAGTACTAAACTAACTGATACAATTGATACAATGTCTCTTTCCAAGTACAGACGTATAAATCTCTTTGAAACATCTATTTGTCTATACAGTCTTACTTATTATGGGTAACTTTTCCCCAGTTATATCTAAAATAGTACCTAAATACGAATTCTATGTAAGAATCTGCACCACATATACGTGTTAGTACTTTGTCGTCGTAAACTGTGATAATGCAAGTCAAAGTTCGCTTTAATTCAGACTATGAATGATGTGCACTATTAGTATACCAAGATAAATAGCCGTATAGCAAACTCCGGATAATTCTATAGGAATCCTAAGTATAGTACCACACATTCGAGTTCAACTGGTCTAAACTTGAAAATGGCAGTACTCATGTCAAACCATGAACAAAGTTCCTCCTATTCTCACATCACATACTTAATGAGACTAATTCTGGTCGACACTCAAAATTAGTCAAACTTAAAACACATTCGTTACATCCGTGTCGCTCACAACGTTATCCAAGCTCAGGAGTCATAAGGATGTGCATGCATTCATATTGAATTCATCTGTGCACAAAATATCACGGTTCCTCTCTTATCTAACAATGAAATGCACAGATAAATTACAATATATCTTAATTAATGTAATTAACAGTAAAATACCATATATTAATAAAACTAAATACAATTTAAAAGTTTTCATATATATAAATAGGTTTGACGTGGTTTTTGATGTCTGGTTATATAAATGTGACCACTAAAATAATAAGATGTATTCAATTTTGTGAAACTGGAGTACCGAAGAATTTGAATTTTTATTTTTGGAATTGGTTAGTAAAGAGTGTATACAATTTGTTGATAGTAAAAAAGACGAGTATGCAATAAGGAATTTGGGAATGATGTATATAGTAGTTTAGTGTATTTGGAATAATATTGGTTTGTTGAATAAGTGAGGGAAGGAAAGCAACAATTGTGTTGAAAATTGAAGTAGACATGAGTTGCGTTAACTTACCATCAGCCAAGGCAAGGGCGACGTTGACCAACAAAAGGAATCCAAATGAGGAGAACGTGACTCTGAACTTCTTGAGCCGCATCCTTCTGACTGCTTTTCTTTCCTGTGGGGAGACACAAAACAAGAAAAACTTTTAGAAAGACGTATATGCGTTAACACTCATCGAGCAACTCTAATAAGTACATACTTAGTATACTTATACAGGGTGTTTGTAGAATACAAAGAGATAGTGCTCTGTGTAATAGGAAACAAGACAAGACACCTCTATCACCAATATAAAATACAAATGCAGAACACAACACAGCACCTTTCATTTCCATTCCGTTTCATTTTCATTACAATTCATTTCCATCACATCACCCTTTTCTTCACCTTCTCCTCGTTATACTCCCATCCTCCCTCCCGAATTCACATTCACAACAAACGATACTCACTAAAAGTGTTTTTCTATTCACTCCGTCCTATCTACACATTCACCTGTCCTGTTCTCTATCTTTTCCTCGGTTCCTTCATTGATAGTGATAACAAATAATGTGTGTATGCAAAGAATATCTTCCGTCCAACCTGACAATGACTTTGATTGTAAGCAGTCTGGTCAAGACGTTTTTTCTGTCCACTCTTGAAATATTTAACTACTTACGTATGTCCATGCACACTGCAATGAGTTTCTTCTGTAAAAAACTCTGGATTTATATGTAATGTAAGTACCTGCTGACAAACTTAGGGTAAACCATGTCTACACTTACTATTTTTATTCAAACGCAATCTCAACACTTCTTTTATCAAGTTAAGTCCAGTAGTTCCAATATTCACGTCTAGACTCACTCTGGACATGCTTCCTTGGCTATCTTATTTGTCTACCTGAAATGTCCACAGTTTATCATCAAAGTGTTGCATTAATGCGTGTCCAAACCAAAGCTGTCTCCTTTCTTGCGAAATAACTCTTGTGGAACTAACAATATCTGAACAAGACTTCACAATACTTAGATTTACGTTCAAACTTGTAAAATGCATATAAGCATGGAATAATTCTCTATTGTATATAACTATAGGGTAATAATATATTTGTATCGTGTTGTAACAGTGTATCTGTAGTACTAATGGTGGAATCTCAACAGAACTGTTTTCTACTCTACACCAGAGTTGATAAATCTGAATTGAATGCTGTGTTTGTACTATTACGTTAAACTAAAGTTCACTGTCAGTCTGACTCCTTTGCCTGTCTTTCTTCATTATTATCTCACTCTGTATAGAGACAGTATCAACATACTATATAGAGTTAGTCTGTATTATATTGTAATTGTAAGAACGAATTTATTTTACTAGTTCCTTGAGTATTGCAAACATCTTGTAGACATGCCATAAAATTCCAAAAACAAAATACAGCATGAAACCTAGTTTGCGTCTGCTGAATTAATTCTCTAGGATTTTTCATGCGTAGTAGTACTTACTGTTACTGTGCCGTATTCCTCAAGAGCTGACAGAAAGTCTTTGCAGAAACAAGGAGTAGTAACCAAAGCAAACAAGCCACTTTTCTCTTTGTTAGTTTGGCTGTTTTGTTTTCAATACTTTCTCGTCATTCTCGTAGATTCCTTGTTTTACTTAGTTTAAGCTAAATGTGGTGATGAAGAGGAAGCACGGAAAAGAAAATAATTCATTACCGTATACTTAAGAACCCTTCCTATAAGATATATGTACTAGCGATAAGATACTGTTACCATCAACATCATCATCAAAAGATTCCAATAATAATAATGAATGTTCTTTGTTTTGTTTTCATTGCAAAGAATTCTGACGAGACTATCTTTCGATCTATCTAATCATTAATGAGTTTCTATCTCTGTTATTCTTTCAACAGTTCCTTTGTTCTCAACAAGAGTCGAAAGAGCATTCTCAAACCCTAGGTAAGTACATTCACAAATGCACACCGAAAATGAACCTATTCATTAGTCCTCGAGTTCTTTTTGTACTTTACTGTTTCTAGCCTCTAGAACTTGAGATACCTAAACATATAAATCATTTCTATTTCTGTTTCATAAATAATATAAAGTATTTCTGTGTTTTTGGTACATGTATCAAATTTCAAATTGAAACAAGGAAGGTATTTTCTAATAAATTTTATACTATCATCAGTTTTAGTTTGGTTAGAATATGTACTAAAAATGTAATTGTAGTAATGTAAGTAAAGGAAGGATTACAAGAGATGGTTAAATAGTACTTATGTATGAGTAGCTGGAAATGAGATGAATAAATGAAAGGAAAAGAAGAGAGAGGAAGAAAGAAGGGTCGAGTCAAGAAAGACAGAAAGTTCAATTCAATTCAGTTAAATTAAAAGCAAGAGATGTCTTTTCCTTTGGGCTGTTTTCTTATTGTAGGCTACTTACATAGTTTAATTTGTAGCTACATAGATGCACATAATATAAGAAATGGTTTGAATGTAATGTAAATGTAAGGCCGAATGTATACAAAGGTTCCAAACAATACTGTTATAGAAAAGAACATGTTTTCATTACTTGGGATATATGTATCACATCAGAGGCGGCTTGTACTTGTAATGTAATGTAATAATGGCATGCTATGTTAACTTAGCGTTAGTTAGAGTTAGAACTACTTATCTTTGGTCTCATTATACATTGCTCCTAGGAGTAGACTCAAAGACTGCTCTTTTGCAATGACAATGAGCATTGTAACTTGTTCAGTTCAGTTTAGTTTCAAAGAACGACAACCACCGCTGTGAGAATTAATGAAAATCTACTAATTTTATTGTAATTTATTCAAGAATCAATGGGACAGTCCTCGCCTTCCATTATAACTTTACATTTCTTTGTCATGACTAGAAATTACTTTTTATAAAGTTACACTTCCAACCATCAATACTATTAATCCAACTTTTAACAGTATACTCAATATGTTCTACAATTTTACTTCCTGTGGGAACACTCGTTTTCTTATTATGTCTCTAAGTCATTCTTCTTCACTATCACTATAAAAGCTGAAAATAAAAATCTGAAACGTTTTTTTTAATTCTCACTGTGTTGAGTTAGAATATTATTCCCATTCTCATCTCACTGGAACCTAAATGTTGTATATTAAGTATTACAACGGAAACTATTTATTTATTTAAGTGTGTCGAAATTTGTGACAAAAAGTATAATAAATTATGGAAAAGTATGAGTTAGTAAATGTAACACCAAAAATGAAAATGCAACTTTTTCGGGAATGCACTGACAAATAAGAATTTTAGGTAGAAAAAACATTAGTACATTTTTTCTACATATGTTTGCATGTATACTATATGGTTAGATTATATTTACATGTTGTATTTAAGACGGATATACAGAGCCGATAAGAAGGTACATGCAGTTTAGAGGAAAACAGAATAATGTAGTGTGATTTTAGGTAGAGAATCTAAGAGGATCAATACGACATCGTAAAAGCGTCAAAGTGGAGAAACTTTTGAGAGGAAATTGCTTGAGCTTACGACACTAAACTGACTACACCTTTTTACGAACCAGGGAATAAAAACTGTTTATGAATGTTATTTGACAGAGAAATCTACATTTTTTGCTTGAGTGCTCATTTCGATCTTCTGCTGTAACCAATAGTGGAGCTAAGTAGGTATGTTTCACATCACAAGCAATGCAATGTGAAATAATAAAAAGATACAATCTGTGACAAAAGGAAAGTTCACTCGACTCAACTTTTCCTCAGTTTAACAAAGAATTCCAGCTCTGTAGTCATGTTCAGTAAACGTACGAAAGGAGGAAAAGTCGAAATTGTAAATTTTTCTTTCCTTTCCTCAAATATCCACTTGTTTTCTATTACATATTATGGAGAAGATTAGAATATATGTATTGCTACTGTATTGTACTTATATTACGCATTTTTGTATACAAACACATTTATATAGGTACACTAGCCCGTTTCACTTTTTCTTCACTATACATACAACGATACAACAAAGCTTTAGTTCTGCATTTCTTGTAAAGAACTAGAAATGTACTTTGCTTTGAAAAAACATGATTGAGAAAGTAATATAAATAAAATTGCGTAGACTCCCTTATTTATAGCTGTACACATATGATAAGAATACCTACATGATTACATAATACACACTTTTCCATATTACATGATTTTGTATCCTATAGAACATGTTTTAAAGAATCTCAAATGTGTGTACGTACTTTTACACATATGATATGAGTTACAAAAGAGAAATCCCAATCATGAGCTTTCTCCAGACGCAACAAAGCACGACAGCAATTTTATTTGAGTCAAGTCACACTAGAAACGAGTATTATAACACATGAAACGAAGCCTAGACACTTTTACAGTGATATGTATGTGTGTGGTATCCAAGTACATATGAAAGATTTTCTTGATATAGTAGGTAAGAAACGTAGTAGTAAAAAAAGAAAAGTGCCAGGGACGAAAGACAAGAATCTAAATTCTAAAATCGTGGTAAAGTAACAATGGTTTAGTATGGGACGGCAATTGAGAAGATTTCGGCCAGTTGTACAAGAGCGAGTAAATTCTGGTTGGTGGTGGAATATAATAAGAGAGAGAGAAGCAAGGAAACTGATTCATAACTAGACACAGAAAGTCTGTGTACCTTGTAATTCATATTTTTTACGTGTCGCATAAATTACAAGTCCGGAAAGGAGAGCGGGGCGAAAAAAGTGAAGGAAAAGGTTTGCAATAGGAAAACTCGAGGGAAACTAATACTTAGTAGAACAGAGCTAGCTGGAACTCTAGAGTCGACTCGATTCAAGTTAACTAGAGTAAAGTAACGTATAGTTTTATGAAAGAGCGAGACCGAGACGAAATTAATAATAAATAAAGATGCTGACACCAAGACAAAAACGCAAGCAAACCACTACAAGTAAAGTACACGGTTCTCAGGGCTTGAGCGAAAAGCTTTGTTGTGCTCCGTTTGTGTACCCAAGACTTAGAGAGAACCCACGTACTTCAATTACGTATTTCTATGCACTATGGCATGGCACACTATAACACTTGAATTCTGAACCATAATATTTCTAGCAGATATTTATAAAATATAGAATCGCCACCTACGTCTCTACAGACGTAGACACGTACAAATACAATGCACGATCTTTCTTATGGCTAATTGTCACGCACCACAAAAACAACTCTCAAAACTCATGCAACACTCCTAAAGACTCAAAAGACAAGCAGATTGCTATATTCCTCCTCTGTCGTGCTTTATCCTCCTTTCCAGAGGTTCCCATCTATTCTCTCCGCTCTTTTATTCTCTACTTTATGATTTCGAATTTCTGCTGCATTAATGAACCTTTAGTCTCTATAATAATATGCATTACCTTATATGACTCCCTACTGTTGCTCATTTTCCAAATATTATGTACCTAATACATTAACCCAAGCACATCTGGCTAGGCGGCGTATGCGAATAATCAATCTCTATGTCCGCTGCCAGTGGTGGGTTCGAATCCCGCTTGGGGTATAAGGCCAGAGGTTGTTTGTGCGATGCACTAATGGAAAGATGGATAAGCTGCCTGTGGGGGACTGGCCTATGAGCGCCGGGCTAGAGACCTAACTTAGTAGTGAAGCTATGAATCCATTTAAATGACAGCCTTTGACCTCTCGTCATTAACTAACAACAATGCCAAATGTTAAGAGGAGTTTGCAATGTTCCCACTAGTGGAATGCGCACAGATCCTGCACTCTGTAGTGTAGGGGAACCTCATACAACATACATACATACATACCTAATACATTACTAAAATATATATCCTCATAAATCTACAAAAGTTACCACGCATTTATTACCAGATATGTTATACTAGCTTCCAGACTTGTTACCAGTTAGTTATTTCGACTCGTTTGATTATTTGCTTATCCTTTCCATTACATAAAGAGTTTTGTCATTTTCTTTAGTTACTTTCATGTTTCCCATAGCGCCATATTGCAGATTGCCGACAATCGTAAAACCCGAAAAAGCGTGCAAACGCCAAATGCACAAGTTTCATGCATTTGTTCTCATTAAGTCAAAACATGGTACGAACATGTTACCGTATCACAACCTACCACGTTGTGCTCAATTCCAACTATACCATAAACAACTCTTTATGAAGCCAACAAGTCTATGCATCTCTACTTACTAGTCCTAGTAGTTAACTAACGAATCTACACAAATACAGTAGATTTCCAATTTTAAAGCATAATACAACATCATACGATAAAACAGTCTATACAAGAACGTGTGAATCTTGAATCTACAAGATTGTTATAATAAATAATATCTCAAAACGAAGAATTTTTAGATTTCTTCAAAAATACGCATTATAGTTAATATTCTAAATTTGGATGATTTAAGAAACTAATTGAAAATGCTAAAATGGACATCCTCAATATGGCATTTGGTTGAACGATGGTTATTCGCGAAACTTGATATTGCGAAAGGCAATGAAATCTATGGCTGGGAAGAATTTGTATTTAGTGTTCGGTTGACTGAATATAAATTTGTGGAAAATGTTTGAGCTGAGAAATGTAAAGGATAATGAAGCGTATTATGGTCGTTACAATTAGTGTGTTGTTCTAACATAGTATTAAGTGAATGTGAAAATGAACTAAGTTGGTGTATAAAGGAAGAGTTGAAAGTAAGTTTGTAGGTCTGCTGTGTCGATAAAATAAAATGGAAGTACAAGAGAGAAAGTAGAGTCAGCAAGTTTTCTTATTTCTTCTCATAATGATTTGGAATTGTTTCTTATTGGCTGAGAGAGAGGTTGAGAAACGGAGGCTAGACACTATTAGGGAATAATTCGGAAAGGTGATGCAAATACGTAGTAGAAACTCGATATGGTAGAATATTACTTTATCATATTGAAGAATTAAGTAAATGGTAGTGGGGAAAGTTGCCTTAACTGTTAACTCCATTGGCCTGGCCTACTGTGCTATACGGTGAAAGCGTATAAATGTAAATGTGATACTCTGGTTTACGATACGTAAGTACAATCAAGTGAAACTGACTGTGACTAGAAGGATAGTTTAGAAGTAGGTAATATTGTAGTAATGCTTAGAAAACCAATTCGATCCTATTCAATTCACTGCTTTGCACTTCTTGCCCCCGCGCAGATTATATGAGATGAGATGAAATCTGGTTTGGCTTTGGCTTCACTTCGTTTGGCATCGCATGGTTATGTTTCCTACGGTATGCCGTCCTATGCCACGGCATACGCTCCTTTCCAGCTCAGTTCAGAAAATAAGAGCACACTTTAACTATGACATAAGCGTCCGAGTGCGGTAGGCGAGTGGAACATTAAGCGAGAAATACGAGCCTCTATTTCTACCGAATTATCAATTAGCTTTCTCCCTATCCACCACTACATGTTCAATGTACTCAAACTCATACCAAGATGTACACTTTACAACAGCACAAACTAAACTCAAACCGTTATAAATGTAATACTACCATTTTCATAGCAAAATATGTACCATGTGTGTTCTTATAAGTAGTAAATTGTATAGCAACCTATATTCCATACTAAGGAACTAGTACTTAAGACGAATCCTGTCTTTTCAGATGATAACCTATAATGTACTCCGCAAAAATCTTTCCACGAAAACATCATCGACTATAAAGTTACTCTTACTACTATGGAACAAAAGTAGGGCGTAGTAAAATGGATATATTGTGCGTGAATCCAAAACTCAATACAGCACAAGCACACTACTACAAGGTAATAATACGTTCTAGGAACAGTTTGCACACTTTTTTCTTTATATTAATCGTACAGGTTAGTTCCTAAGTCTGCAAACATAAATTCCCAAGAGCAAAAGCGACAAAACTTGCAATTCACGAAACTAACTGTGTCACGATATTTATTATAGCTACTGTATTTACAGCTTTTCCATCTGATAATGCTATATATTTTTTGTTTGAGAAAATAAAAATAATGGAAATGATGATTAAAACTACCAAAAACTGATTTTTACAAAACCTTAAGAAATGCACTGTAAGTAGATTCAACTGGGATTTATCTTCTTGTAGGTACTTTATATTTTATTATACAATAGACTGCTTGAATAGTATTCTATCCATTGGATCAAATCTCTTCCTTGTCTTTTCGACTTGCCTTGACTTGAGCTGTCTGCTTCAGTTGGTAGAATAGAAAGCTTAAACTACCTAACTTGATACACTTTTGGTTCCTTATCTTGTAAATGTAGAAAAAGAAGTCTTTAACATTTCTTTCGCCTCAGGAATCCTTAGTCTACTCTGTTCTCAGCTCGAGCATAAAATATTCACACAAAAATGTGCTACTCTGCCTTATAAACTTAGTTTGTATTTTTATGAGAGCACTCAGAAATTCCCATGGTAGGATGGAAACCATGAATGGTAATACTATCGCTACGTTTTAGACTTATGGCAGCTGCTCAAAATCTACTAATAATAATAACTATTGATTGTAATGTATAATATTAAGCTACAGAGCTTATTATTAGTATTAGTGCATTAAGAGGGGGAAATCTGTCGTTTCAGATGTAAGTAGAAAAGAATTTAATTAGGTACTTTTTTCCAAATACAACTCGTTAAACAAAATAACACTTTTGAGGATTAATGAACCACTATGTTTACTATAGGACATCTTAATATAACCCGTAATGACAACTTAGGCTGGTAATTATAATAATAATATCTGTAATAGTATTATAGAATTACTAATTAATTTCGAATTATTAATTATACTATTACAGATAGTATTACAGAATTAAGAAAAACACTAGGCATTTTTAGAATTAATACGAGGAATTGAATAACGTAGCAAAAAAATGAAAAAGCAGAATCTAATATATTGTTTTTCAAATAGTTTTATGTATTTGTTTGTAAATAGAATATAGGGAATACAAGCCCACATAAAGAGGTAAATGCCCACTACACTAATTGGGCACCACAGATCTGCAATAAGTTAGAGAATTTTTAGTAACACTAATGAGTGTGTATCTAAAGTAGAAATAAACGTTGATTATATCAGTAGCTGCGATCTTGAACTCAGTGCTAAAGTGACTTAGCAGGTTTTGGATCTTAAATTGAAGGCGGAGCAATTGAAGAAGAACAGAAAGCTGTGAGACGAAAGATTGCAATTTTCTAATCAAAACAGCATAAATATGTCAATAGTTTTTTATCAAGTATATAGATTGATTCGTGAGATTCAAGGATTCTCCTCACTGCGGTTTCGTAAGTGAAGGGGGAGTCAAGTTAAGGTGAAATTCCTAATGAAGTTTGCGATTTTTATGATGTTGTGTAGAGTATAACTTATTCCATTAGTAAACGTACCTACTATGTGGATTACTACATTAATTATTAGACTTAAGTATTAGACATAGAAAATAGAAAAACTGTCAAATCTACAACTATAATATTTACTTTTCCAATTTCATACGTGATAAGCTTAACTAGGTAGTTTGATAATTACTACATGTATGCACAAAGGAAATATTCACTTTATTTTACTAGATAGCAAGAAACGATATTTACCCTTTATTACAAGAACTACACGTTTTGTTTCGCTTTGATTGTTTGAAGCCGTAAAGAATAGAGAGTAGTTATTAGCATTGGAAACGTTCACAAACAAGAAATAACTAACTCACTTTAAACTAAAGCGAGGCCAAATGAAGTCAAGCAGGCCGTATCCCTTTCTAAAGGTGAGTTTAGGCGAGACTGAAATATTTTGGGGTAAGCGAAGGATTTATGACAAGAAATTACAATAATTGTAGCGCCTGTGTATTATATTAGCTTACACCGACAGCAGATAACAAATTATTACCGGATTTTTTTCTCACTCGACATGACATGACTCATGTAAGCCTTCCCTTAAGTACATACATAATAAAATCCATTCAAATAAACCAAACAAGTTCACTTCAGTTCAATCAAATCGTGCACTTTAAATTGTACATACAAATATACATGTAAATTATTGTGGCTAACTTTTCTATAACTATGTTATGTAAATGTAATACAAAATAATATTATGATGTGTCTATCTATAAGCAAATTCTCGTCGGTTTGACTCGGGTTTGTTGTGAAGTGCACCTAATCATAATTTATGTCTTGATGTCCAGCCCAGATAACTCGATCTGTGTGTTCCCCGTTTTTTCAGACGTCAGAACAGCCAAATGTATTACCATTACACAATAGAACATTGTCTGTCCAAGTATGCATGCAAGCTGCATGCATCCTTGTAATTTTACTTTAACTCATTATATACTTGTATAAGAACCTAAACACGTAAAAAGGAGGTATTTCAAGATAAGCAATACGTAAGTGCCCTAATAATCCAAGTTACAATAAACGAATCCAAACCGACTAAGCCGTGAGCAAAACGCTAAAAAAGCTATAAGAATTATTTGCCTCAAGGCAATAATACAGCAACACAATTACATAAGTAGTTTTATTTCCATTACTTTATTCAGATTTCTATGATGGATTCTACTAGTAAGACGTATTGCGTATTTCTTGTCAGATACCATTTATATACCGATACGTTTACTTTTAGGTATTACAAGAATAACTGATAAATGATCATTTTCGATACTCATTGAGACTGAGAAGGAAGATTAATAATACTTGCGATTCCAAAAACTGTATGCTTGACTTCCTTCAGCATTAGCATTCCTTGTAACTCTTTCGACAAATTTCAAGTTTATCAGAGACCATATATACCCCAATACTAATTTTGCTGCACACCGTGAGAATCCACAGTTTTCAATCAAAATAAATGCTAAACTTGAGATGAGCATTAGGAAAAACTCCTAGGAATAATTCATTAATAATTATTATACACACGATTTTCTTTCATATCAATACAATAATACAATCTTAAAAGAACGCTATCTTATTTGACATTTGACTTACCCCTATAACAATGAGAAGAAATACTTCTCCTAAAAAACCTCTGAAATCTGGATTATCATCTGTTGGGTCCCTATCTGGTACAGTTATATGTACAATAGCAATGGCTCCATGAACCATACAGTCGAGAATTATCCAAATTAAAACTTGCAATAAAAAACAACAATAAATGAGATAAACGCACTGAAAATGAAAACATGAAATGTTTGAATTAAATATTCACCTGATCCCCCTGGAACATATCTCACTGCAAGCCAAGATAGTAATACTAAACAAATCCTATGATAAAACATCAGATAGGGCATGTATACAACTTCAGGCTTCAAAGAACGGAATACAGTGTCCCCCATCTCAAGTATTTTCAAAATATGATAAATCCATACAACGAACCCGATCTAATAGGAAAATTCATTACTAGCCGTGATAACTGCATTATCATTTTACTGATTAATTAGCATGAAAAATTGAGTAGTAGATTTTGAGGGCTTATACGAATTGTTCCTTCTCCGGGTTTGCTACATGACACAAAAATCGGTATCCATAAGCAGACAAACAATACACTATCTGTACAAATTACCAAAGCAATAATTAACTAAACATCAAAACTAAAACCATGTAAATATATACAATAATAATTTTAACTTACTACAAAGCCTAATGCAACATGCAAGCATGACACAAGAAGGTTATATTGTTTCCGGGCATTATCAATGGTTGTCACATTTCCACCAAACAACCGTGCAAGAAACCGACCAATACACAAAGCAAAGACCAAGTACTGGACACAAATCATCATCGGAAAATACGGGCTTGTCATCATAGGCAGTTCGTCATGTACTGCACATAGTAATAAAATATTTAGTATTTCCAATCGAGCCATAATAAATAAAAAGTAAATACTTTTTTAAAGTGCATATACATTTATCGACAGTATCTTGATACCACACTTCGATATCAGGTTGGTCTGAACATTTATAAGTACATTGTACTTTTTGGCGTTCTTGATGATAGGAATACATATGATCCATTATGCAATTTTGAATTGTTGCAGACAGAATACTTTATAATATACTTAGATAATTTTTTAACACATCCAATTCATAAAAGAGATTTATTTTGTATATTCGATTTGTGTTTTTTCACTGAACTGATTTATTTACACCTGTTTTTGTGAGACTTTTAGATTTTCTACCTCGAGCAATTCTTTTACCAGGAGCTATGTCAACCATTGACAAAAAAATCTCTGTAAAATAGTGGCAATTCGACAATTTTTCAGATTGTCACTGTCAAGGAGTTTTATGGGATGCGTTAAATTAGAGAAAGGTGGACGAAACTAAAGCAAAGCTGAAAGGAAGGAAATTAGATAGAAATGATGGAACGGAGAGAGAAGAGGAGATTCTCTTTGTAGTAGAGTTAAGTAAAGTTAAGTAAAGTAACTAACTGGGTCGGGTGATGGAGTAGAGTAGAAATTGTATTCAGTGTTTGGTGTGAGTGAGCGAAAGAGTCGCTATCTCTCTCTTGGTCTCTTCCTATAGGTATAGATAGAAGCTTTTATATTACACTGCTAGATTCTTATCGTCCGATCACCAACTCAAATTACAGCCTATAAAACCTGCGGGAACATGCAGTTGGCTCTGATAACACTGATCGTAATTGAAGGATGTCTACCTAATGCCACGGTTAATTTGAAGGGAAATTCCGGTCTCTCGCTCACTTTAGTTACTGCCAGCTCGTTCCATTCTGTCCTTAGCTCCAAACTAATAAGTATTACAGGAACGATTGTCTTGTCTTCTGGACCGGTGTGTTCCCTTGTCTTTTACTCTACTTATAGTAACTATATACTAACAATAAGATATGAATGAGATACCATTACTAATAATAAACAACAACTGAGATATATAAGTACTTTAGTACACATTTATGGAATGCCCTGTATACTAGATAAATACAATGCAGAGAATTTCGTACACATTTTAATTCGTTTTGAGTTGTACTCTTGTGTTGTAACCAACAAAGCCACATATATAACAGTGCATAACATAAGAAGTAAAGTTTACATGAGTTCTGTAGATAGTTAAACCAGAATACTAATTATCATATAACGAGATTTTGTTATGTGTACGATAAACTCGTAAATGTTGGACGAGGCCTTATTTTGAAGTTTGAAACAAAACACATACTACCTAATAATTATTGTTTGTGCATTGTTGTATGTCATGGTGGAGGTAGGTAAGTAAAGTGTAGCGACAGTTCTTAAAGTACTTTTAGTTACCGAAGCATAGTGCCTGTATATTTATATAAGGGAGCATAAACTCGGGTTAAATTAACCTGATCTGATGGATGGCTTAAATGAAAAAAACTGACATAGACAATAGACAAGCATAGAATTAAGATTAGTAATAATCATAATAATAGCTATCATAAAAGCCAAATTGCTACAGATGTTTTGATTTCAAGATATTTTTTACTTTCAACCAATCTCACTCTAATGGTGCCATGGCTAGAACAGAAAATTGCATCTCATTCAATTCTACTGTCGTAAGTTGGAAATAATACAACAGATAGTGAATCATTATAACCATTATACTGTCTCTACCAATATAAATCGGAGGAAAACAATAATATAATGATCATATACACAGATGCAGCGAATATCTAACGACAACCCTATAAACTTTACTGCTGGCACAAACGAAAGAAATAACCTTCTTCGGTTTCGCTTTACACAGAGTTTACAACCTACAAAGGCGGTTATACGATCCCTACTTAACGAGAAACAAAGAGGGCCGTCTCCATTGATATTCAACTGCTGTGTAATTTCTTCCTCGTAAACTTTGCCCTGTGGATTTACTTTTTATTCCTCTGCTCGTACACAGTTATGTACTATCACTATCTCGACTTAACTCGTTAATAAAGGATCACAGACGATCATCAAAATTGATTATTAATTTCTACTGCCTCTTTACCCAAGAAAACCATATACTATTAACACTACATATGACAAACATTGTCATCTTCCAATTTTACATAATATTATATAATACAATCCACATTTGCACATAATTGCATTATTAAGTAGCGGAAGCTACTTTATAATAATGCCCTTCACAATCTGTCTGTCTGTCTGTCTGTCTGTCTGTCCGTCTGTCTGTCTGTCCGTCTGTCTGTCTGTCTGTCTGTTGGCTCTATAACTCCTGAACGGCTTAATATAATTCGCTAAAACTTTTTGTACATGTTCTTGGTGTTCCGAGGAAGGTCCCCTGTGAAAATGGGTGTGATCGATAAATGACATCCACTAAAAAAATTGATTAATATAGAGCCTAGAATTCCATGTATTACTAAAAACGTTAAGTTTGAGGACACAGGGTGTACCAAATATTGAAAAATTTTAAAATACGGTCTTCACCGTATAAAATTTTAAAATTGACTTTAACGCAATTATACGGTGTAACCGATCCTCAGAAAGCGTGCGCATACAATATAGGCTCCATTCTGGCTTATAAAAATAAAAAGATTTAGACTACTAATGGGAACGCATTTTAAAAATTTTAGTAAAGCGTGGAGGGCTTAATGTTATTTTTATGGGTCAGAATGGAGCCTGCAGCGCTCCAGCGCGCTTTCTGATGTTCGGTAACGACGTATAATTAATAATTGCGTTAAAGTGCTTTTTTGATGATTTTTATTTTTGTCAATATTTGTTACACCCTGTGTCCTCAAACTTAACACAGGGCTAAAAGTGTTGTGTAGCTGGAAAGTTCTATAGAGAAAAGATAGGTGGCGTAAGTGGTGCATTCTTACTACTTATGTCATCTAACTTTTGTCTATGGGAAAATTGAGGTGTATTTTTAGCACCGAATTGAGGTGTTATAACTCTTGAACGCTTCGATACATATACTTAAAATTTTTCTATTGTGTTGCTACGGTTCAGATGACATATGTGTCGCTTCTGCTACTTCATTAAGTGCATTGGTTGAATGGTTTATTTACCATTGAAGTGGATTCACGAAAAATTCAATCAAAATAAATAATTAGATTTGGACGACAAAATGTTTTATTCCCCAAATGGAATTTTAGATAAATTTAAGAGTTAGTAGGTTTGTAATGATTCTGTGCCACAGATATAGATATACTATTACTGAAGTTCTGTGCATAGTAATAGAATAATATCTTTGAAACTGCAACTTCAAAGAATATTTAGTGTAGTGAAACATTTCTGAATTTTTTTGGAATTCGAAAAATGTGAAATGTTAACTAGGTCGTGTTTGATTTAATACCTGTGTTTAACCTCTAATTTAAGAACTGATTTGACGAATGTTGATTTCCTCAGAAAAGGTAAAGGAATGAAAGGAAAATGAGGATCCTGCTGAGCTGACACTAGAAGATGAAATAAGAAAAAGAGAAAGAAAGCCCATCCCCTGATGATTATTGCTGTTAAACTAAACTACGGAGAACATCTAACCTAACAGCAAACGAAAGCGAACCCTTCACGCCAGAAGTACAATAGACCACAAAATATAATACAAAGAAATATGTGGAGAGAAGCTAACTTTGGCTAACTAAGTTGCTTGCTGACTATCAACTCCATAACATACATAACAAGAGAAGATTAACATTATGTAATGTAAGAAATGCTATTTGGTAATGGTATAGAGGGGAGGATTTGTAAAGACTGAGACAGACATATAGTTACATTAGCTACCTAGCAGAACAACAAAAGTACAAGTTTCCTTTTGTTCTCCTTGACACTTCACTCAATCTCCGAATCGGGATTATACTGTATGTTACTGTAGTATTGAGCTGCACAGAGATTTCTGTACATAGAGTAAAAGAAAAAGAATCAAGCCTTTCGACTTTGGACTGCATGTCTTGACTTGCTTTGGTTTGCTCACTCTCCTGCCATGGAATCAACAAGAAAATGTTTGTAGGAAACCAAGTGAAGTCTAACATCTAAAGGAGAGGTTTCTGTCGGTCCACACTTTCGTGCAGTCGAAGCCGATGAATAGAAACCTTGACTTGACTTATCGTTAGAAGAGTTAGGTATAACGAAACCACACTACTGTCTCTACTCTGACTCTTCCAAACAACAAACTTTTCTTTGAAGTCGAAAAGGCATCTTTGTATTGTTATGGAACATTAAGGAGTGACTTGGTTTGATTTCCTTTCGTTATCTCTAATATATGTAATGCACACTAAGCTCAGGAATACAATAGAGTAAATTATATCAGTATGTAGTGCATGTGCAAAGTAAGAACCAAAGGTTACAACCTACTACACTGACAACAAGTAGATAATATTAACCTTAAGTAATGTAATACAGAAATAGGTACCTATATATCGAGCAAAGGTATTTAAATGCAATAGAGTAGTGTTTGTGCTCTATTGTATTATAATAGTATATTGATTCAGTGCACAGAGACAGGACAGAGAGATGAATTGAACAAAACAAACCAAAACAACTGGATAACATGAAGCGGAAAGAAAGACGCTGAGGAGCAGAGTCGGAGAATAATAGTCTGAGCTGGAAAGACAGAGCATGGCTAATCGGAAACTCTGTTCTTCCTAAATGAAACGTGCTGCTATTAATTTTCTGTCAGCTTCAGCTTCACTGACTTTCGGGCCTCTACTTCCATATACCATTTTCTTCTTTCCCTTTCCAACAACAGTTCACTTCACTTTACTCTAAATCAACCAACAGGATTATTCTGCTGTATTGTACTAAAGGGAATTATCTTTAAAAGCATTTAGTGTAATTAACAAATCGTCTAGTAATCCTTTAGTGAAATGCTGCCTATTTGTTACTTTCTGGCCAATTCCTCTATATCCAAGTAAACACTACTTATACATCCTACTATTCATGTCAAGTCGTATATCTCTAGTATGACGTAGCTATTTCCAACAAAACAGCCCTTTATCCTACATCCTTTCCCACAATTACAAAACTTTGCTATTTTTATAAAGGATTCTTAGCGCTACTATTAATCTTCATGCAATGATAAATGCGTCATATAAGGAAATTTTTAACCTCAGTATTTCAGAAACTAATATTATTGATTAATTTAAGTAAAATCCAATTGTAAAACCACATTTTTTGGCTCAGCGAACTGTAGTATTAACATTTTTCATGATTCATAACACCACTATCATATTATTATCATGTATTACCCCAAGAGCTTTGAAAGTGAATACGCCGCCATCGACATATCTGTCAGTAATATTATAATAAAATTAAAACTGATGTTCTGAAATGCATTCTTCGGATTTTAAATTAAATTATTATACAAATTACATAAATAATTATTATGCAAATATCTTTTATATAATTCTACCCTATTTTAAACATTTTTGATTTCTAAAGTGTGAACTTGAATTTCTTGAATTGTAACTGCTTAGACATAAAATTAATTGGACAGAAAATCCTCATCAGGACACCAGCACTACAAAGTCCAATAATTTGAAAATTATATGTAGCACTAAAAACAGGAATTCATAATGCACCCAATATAAAGTACTATGAATAATAATTCAGCAATCTTAACAAGCTTGTAACGAGTGAGCCACATATTTCTACTTTTGTAAGTATCCCAGAAACGAGGAAAAGCCTGACAGAAAGCCAGTCTAAAAGTTGAATGGAAAACAAAGGATTTGTTTATCTTGAAATAAGATTTACGGACAGAGGTATAAAACTATGAATGTGGTAATCGTCACATTTGGATGTTTAAACCCAGGGAATTTCCAAAATTCAAATAACTCCATGATTAGATTCTGGTAGTGAGAAAAGGAATTTAGTTGAAAATTAAGATTGTAGTGAAATAGCTTGAACATATCATTTATGTATCAGCCCATTTGAATTTTTATGTGCACACATACATGCACTTTGGTCATATCTGCAGACATCGTTAATCACAGTGAAAAGCATTAAAGTACAAAAGGTTACTGTTTGTTTATTTATAGTGTATGTTATATGTTTTGTGTGACAACAAATAGTACACATGCACATATCAGGTTAAAAATACGAGAAAAATGTCATTTACGCTGAGCATAAAATGAATTCGTGGTTCCCTGTACCATTAGTTCATACAATCTGGTTGTAATCTACTTTCGTCCAGTACAACTACAGTAGGGTACCTGAGTATATTGGTGCAGTTCACCTTTTCAGTGATGTTGACTGCCTGGGCACGGAAATGCACGTTTGAGAATGAGTTGAGCTGCTGTACACACAATAACAAATTCGAGCATGCCGAGAGACCATTGATTTATCTGCTTGGCAATATTTCACACTGCTTATCTTGTATCTTGTGGATGTTTTATGTCTAGTGAATTGATTCGATTTGCATTTTACTCTTATCCTTATGTTTATCTCAGAGAGAAATGGAGCGTAGTTTATTCTCTTGTCTGCCCTCACTTGTCTTCTTGTAGCTTTTCATGCAATCAGACTCATTCACTATGTTTTCGTGCTATACTCCACCCTATTTACATATTCCAGGTTCTTAACTAATGTAAAGTTCCCTATTTAGTTGTTAGTACCCTATACTGCTTCAAAAAAGGGTTTATAAGAAGGTAGGTCCCTATTTGCCAAGTTATTGCGAAAAGATCATGTATAAGTATATGTGCTTAAGAAACAAAGTGTAAAAGTAAGTACAGAGTATACCCAGCTTGGTAGTTTCGGGGAATTGTAATGTAATGTACTAATAGGACACAAAGCCATGCCAACTTTTCAGTTGGGAATGAACTACTATATTGTTAATGCAGAAAAAGCCTTTCGCAGAAGGTGAACCTTTATAACGTGGAGGAGCTACCTTCTTCTTCGCCTTTCTTTGAATAAATTACAGAGACGCTAGTAGAGTGAACCTTTGGATTACTACAACGTGAGAGAGCATTAGTACCTTGTAGTTTGCCTGAGAGAGAGCGGATGGAATAATCTTCTTCTACCATCTTAAGCATACAAATAGGACACAATAGGTGTCATTTGAGTAATACCATGCCACGGTCCCTTCTCCGCTCTCCTTCTCTTATTACACTTTAGTGCATATAAAGAGGAGAGGCGCAGCGTCTTCATTAGCACTGCTTTCAAAACTTCAAATGAATAATAGCCCATGAATTGGATAGAATTTCCTATTATTACTCCCAGATTGTCTCACAATGTCATCTAAAGTATACTATACTAGGCAAAAAGATAAGTATTCACACATGTCTTGTCTGTATTCATGTTTACATTCACTAAACGTATATTTTCTAAAGCACTGACTTTTCTTTCAATCCCATTCTTTGGAGTAATACCATTATATCAACTTTATACTTAATTCTTACACACTACGCCTCTCTAAACACAAACTCTATCTACTACATAATATAAATGATTAATTTTGATTTCTTTCTCTTTTCGAAATTGTCTTACGCCAGCGCGAACCCCAAAGGAACATATTATTACTGTTTTACTGTAAATACCGGGATAACAAATTAAATTAAACAAACAAGCTTAATTTTTGCACAGTTTACACATTCTATACCATTTTATAATCTCAGAGATAATTATATCAATTATTAAGATATTCCAGTGCATTCAAATCACCTACAGTCAACTAAATTAAAACCTTTTTTGTTGTACAGAAATATTCTTGGAAAGGATTAAATTGCAACAATTTTCAAATAACATGCCAAATTGATTACACAGCATTACAAAACACACTGTAGTACTTCAATGAAGGGAAAATTGGATGCAATTATGCACACAGTCAACACATTGAGTCAACACAATAAAGAATTGACAAACGGAAAGAAAAACGCATAGATAGAATAGAAATTAGTTTTTATTTCTCAACAGGCAATTTACATTTAAGTGATTAGATTACATAATCGTTTGTGTAGATATTTGTTGGCAAGTCCTACACTGTAATCAATATTACTATGTGTATTTACAGTTTAGCATTCCTTATGCTATTATGTCTAATATAGAACACAAACGATGGAAGAACGATAGGATAGTTACACATTATGTTGTTACCAGGATAGAACTGCTGTTTGTTAAAGCAAGGAAGTTAATTGTAATTGCATCTGAGTGATCTGAGTATATGTTTGGAGTATACGCTATTAAATATAGGTTTTGGTTGGTTTTGGCTATGAATGTATGGGGAAAGTAAAATGAGGGAACTAAAGCTGTGATCTTAAAATGATTTCAAACTGTTACTGTATGTTATGTACATAACAGACTAAACAAGCCATAAGTAGCTACAGGCTAATTGTAAAAGAGAAAAGACATACCATTGCGAGGACAATGACTCAGATGAAAATTCTCTGGTGCACAGAGTTACATTTGTATTCTTGCAATCAATATGGCACAACATTTTCAAACTGAGACTTGCTGTTATTTTCTCTGTGTCTCTAGCTTTTCCTATTCGTTTCATAAAATGATCACCCACTGAGTTGAGTATTAGCTCACGGTGGTTGTTCATACGCAATAAAGTCAGGGCAGGGAAGTAAAGGAGTTTCTACATCACCAACGAAACAAAACCAGCAATTTCCCTCACGATGCTATACATATACTCTGTTTACCTTTATAGGTACTGGAATGCAGCGTAACAGTAGTAGTCAAGTCAAGTCTCTGGAAACAAGTCAACTCAAGTCTAATAGTACAAATAAGACAAGACAGCTATGAGACTGCAATGTAAACTAGGGAAAGCACATACCTACTAATGTCGCGGAAACATACCTTTCCCATGTACTACTCCCTATAATGTATACATAGCTTCTAATATCTCACAATAAGTAGAGCACGATGTTTATTTACTTTTAGTATATTTACAAAGGAGAAACTACTGACATGGACACATATTACACAGAACTATGCGTACCTTTACTACCTGAAGGTATGTAAAGGTAGGTATTTTAAAATGAAACTAGTTTTCCATTCCTATTACATAATACATAACATGTGTCCTTG
The DNA here is from genome assembly GCA_020352615.2 of Yoshiicerus persimilis. Classification (NCBI taxonomy): domain Eukaryota; kingdom Metazoa; phylum Arthropoda; class Collembola; order Entomobryomorpha; family Tomoceridae; genus Yoshiicerus; species Yoshiicerus persimilis. The sequence continues at coordinate 18,330,714 of CM036944.2, read as the reverse complement.
TTTCCTCCTCCTTGAATATTTATACCCTGCATACGGAAAAGTGAATTTCCTTATAACCGATTTACTTAACAAGTTTCTGAACTTTTCCTATTACGTCATATACCTGAAAACCCTTAAACTAACACAAATATACACAAAGTGCAAAGTGTTACGTACTACAACCGTACAACTCCAAGGCGTTCCTAAATATACACGCAAAATTATATTTATTGCTTTCCCTCTAGTGTAGCTACAGGATTTATATGTTTGCGTAAACTATAGTGTATACTACCACAGTTTCACTTTCAAATTCGTCTTTCTGTACCTTCCAGTAGTTTCCCATTGCAATTTCACTGTACTAAACTATAGTGGACATTGCATGCGAACCGTAGAAATAACAGACGAAAACCTGATAGAATTTTTTAATACATTGTACGCATACAAACGACATTTAAAAAACTACCTGTGCCTGAACCTTATTGGATAGTGTACTAGAATAGAGTGGGGGATGGATAGGACACATTACTAGATTTGTAAAACCTATAATAGGGTAGTGTAACACAAAGGATTGACAGAAAGCATTGGAAATAGTAGTAGAATAGAACACGTGGACATGAACTAGGTAGAAATAGAATGAAAGAGAATAGGGCGAGAGAAATTTCCCTTCTTTCTCCATACATACTTGTTACGAGTACATTGTACATACTTATTTCTATTTATTATTTATCCTAACGCTTCAACTGCAGACACACCAGACTCGTTAAAGTAATGGCGGGAGGCAATAGGAGCGGCAATAATATTAAATCCATAACATGACAGATCCCCGTTCGATTCTGTTGGTTCACTTCTGTAGTGCATGTTGGTACTGTTCAGTTAGTTGGCTTTTTGTGCAAAGCAACGGCTTCCGGCCGGTCTGTGTGTCTGGTTCGGTTTGGATTGACTTGCCTTGACTTTTCTCTACTTGCTCCTTCCTACAACAACTATGTATGTATAGGCAGGTACTTATTTTCGTTTGCTTTAGTTTGCTCTAGTTTCGCTCTCTACTCCAGCCAACATAACTAAAAGCAGGATAGAATGTGCTGTATTATGTCCATCCTGTCCAGCAGTAGCAGCAGTTGTTCTTTTATGTTGCCAGTACTACATTCCTTACATGCTACGCTACGTAGTAATGTGTACGCTTTCTCCTATAGAACTGTACAGATACAAGTTTACAGAAATACAGTGCACCTAGTTATATGTGTAACCTTTACTTGACTTACTTAGAATAGTACACTAGAACGTAATAGAATGAAATAGAATAGAATAGCATGCCAAGAGAGAAAATAGAACAGAAACGAAATGCAAGTCGAGGAAAGTCAGCATCACGAAAGAGAAAGCTGTTCCTACTATTTTTACATTACTTTACTTTCTTGAGCAAATTCCATTATATTACTGACTGAATACACACAGACATGCATGTGTGTCTACATAAAAAACACAATACATTTCGAATGATATGGGAAAGGAGGAATGGATATAGCAAAAATAAATAGAGGCAAGTCAAGTCAAGACATGACAAGATACGATCCTATCCTAACCTAACAGAAAATACCTAACCTATGAGAAAAGAGAGGAAGGAATCTTAAAAAGGAAAACTCGGCTAAACCAATGGCCTAGTAGTCTTCGCTGTAGATTTCGCGCTCTCACTTTCACATACTACAATATACACAACACTACAACATTTATTCTTAGTTTGCATTAGCTCAACTTAAACTAACAAGCTAACCTTTGTACATGGTTATAGTTATTCTTCATGCATACATATACTCCATTTCCATAATACTCATTCACAGAGTCTCATAGTAGATACTTAGAGAACGCATAAGAATAGAAATGGGACGTGAATACCAAATACAAATTCACCCAATATACTATAAGGACACACTTATATGAATGTGTACACACATAAGTAGCTTTACTTGTATGTATGCGCTGTACTACATTGTTTGTGTATTTGTACTTACTAAGAATAGTGGTATATTCACGTAGGTGCTTAATATCACAGGCATTGTGTGGATGTGGATATCTCGTTCACTTCAGTTAGCTCACGAATAAATCGATCCTCTGAATCGAACATATAAAGAAAGAAAACTGAGTTATTTTCGAGCACTGGGTATAACTTGGCTTTGGCTTATCTTTTGCTTTCGACATTCTACATACCAAAACGATACATCTACCGGCGTACATGCATTTTACGTGGTACACATTAGAACGTAGTAGCTCATTGTTCATTCTTATGGTATACAGTTTGTATGTCGTGTAATAGTAAAAGTGGATGATGAGGGTAGAGCCAAAAAGTAAAACTTGATTCTACTTGTCTCATCTCCGTCCTCCTACACAGCAAATTGCAAAATGTGTACATATCAAACCAAATCAGAACAGACTGTGGAAAAGCATAGTTTGAATTTCGGAGTATACATATTAAATTCGTTTGCTCCATATTACGTATTAAAACCAAGTAGAGATAAAAGGCCATGCTTTGGGATCATAATAGCATTATCTATATCTGTTCGTGTGCACAAATGTATTTTACATACTATAGGAAGGAAAATGTGAATGGGAAGGTTTGGTTCACATTTTAAATCTTAGGGCTCATAGAGACTCCCATTGTGATACCCGAAAAATTTCAGCCATACTAAAGTAATGGAATAGAGTTGTATCAATGGTTGTGAGAAGAACAAAGACAAAGCAGAGAGAAGATGAAACGTAATGTAATAGATGAGGGAAGCTATGTCACTGAATGTTAAAGTGGAATGAGTCAAGCAGTCGAAAGCCAAAGGAAAGTCTAGGAATATATAGATAGGAAGAATGTTAGAAAAAGAAAGCCACACGAACAAGACAGGGAACTTAGGTTAGCTTAGCTTGTATTTAGTATTTAGCTTTACTTGATTCGGAAAAGTGTGTATCTCTAGAGTGGAAACAAACGTAAGATTTCATTGCGGAAAAACTCAATGAGACATGAATCGCCTTGACTTGTCTCGATTTCGAGGGCAATGCGATGGGATGGAATTGTATAGTGTAATTTACGGTATAGCTAATAGTATTTGGATAGGCTGCCGGATTGATATAGTAAACCAAACCAATCCAGGATGGCCTAAATTGGAAAAGATTTGATGGGCTGTTCTGTTCTCTTCTTCCCTACCACAAATCGACTCTAGGACTCCTGTCTAACTCAACTGAAACGCCTAGTCTAGTGAACTTTAGTGATCTTGAGTAAAATTGCTCGGACTGCTCTAGGAAAACATAAAAGAAACTGGACGATGACTTTTGGCTCCTTTTAGAGATCACTACTCAAATACCTAACTACACTGTACTTCTTCCTTTAGCATTACATTACATTACTTACCTAGGATAAGGATAAAGACGAGATAATCTTTAACTGGAGAAATGAACATTCACTATTACTTACATACAGCACCATACAACTACAAATACATTTATACTCATATCCTCCACTTCCCATTGTTCTATCCCCAAAGTCACTCTCAGCTTAGAAAACTAAAGTTCGACCCAATCTCTACAACGAAAGTGGCACATAAAACATATAGCAGCACGTATCTACGTCAGCTCAACTCACTTCATTCACTCAGATTTCAAGATTTACTTTTCTTTCTCTCGTGCTACCATTCTCCTCACTGACATGTTATCTTTGAATTAGCTTTTCTCTGTCACTCACTCACTTCATTTCACAACTTCACAGAAAAAACTTAAACAACCACCATTACATGTATGTCCAATATGCAATGAATAGCATTTCTATTTATACGTACCACCAATTCATTTCTATAATACTAAATAGTACCTTATAATACCAGGCAGGTTCGAATTTTATGAAGAATTACATGCAGTTAGTATGCAACCAAAAACACTCCATAATACATCCTGAATAAATCCAACTAAATGTGTAGTACTTATATTAATATTAACGAAGACAATATTGTAGGTAGAGGAATAAAATAAAACAGGTGAGTCTCAACAGGCCGAATCAATCAATCACCTTGATTTCAATTTTCCTTCTCATCATAGTCATGCAAACTATCGTTTAAAAGCACGCTGCTCTCTAATTGCCTTTTTGGTGGTATGGTTGCACGTTCTTATAACCCAGGAAAGTTCACTGTATTATAAATGTGGTTAGGATTAGTTTGCTCGTCTACATGCACTCTCCATTCTCCAGCCAAGCTTGGCTTACCACGTTCTTTTCTTTCCCTTCGGTTTATTTTAGCCCACGAGTTTTCGTTTTCCTCTTCGTTTGGACAACCGGCAGGCGAGCTCTGACCCAACGCAACGAGCGGTCGATTCTCTTCCCTCAAAAGTTCTTCGTATCCTATATTCTGTTCAATGTGTAGCCTAAAGAAGTATAATTGCACTCTATCTCTACATGTGTTTATGGTGGTCTGCTCTTTGTGTTCACTACCGAGCTGTGCGTGTGGGTTATGTTGGGAAATAAACTAAAGAACTGAACCGAAGTGCACCATATTACTTTTCTTACTATAAACACTACCTACTGCAACAACATATTGGTACTCAGTACATTTGCTTTCAAACTATGTACACTTAATTATTACTAAAGTATTTACTACTCTAGTCGGCCATGTACGCAATACTTGGTACTTATCCCCGTTTAGAACAAACTCCAATTTAATGGACACATCTACAATTAGGCTATATAATTATACTACAAATATAATTCAACTTTAATACTATATCTTGACAACGACCACAAAGAGAGTAATCGTACAAACATTACTCACAAAGGAATTTTAGAACACGAGACATTATTTTAGCATGCATCATAATCATAATGTAATGCAGCACATATTTTGCATGAAAAACTTAATTTTATACAATTTAATGTATTTTCAGCATTATATCCCTCGCCATATGCTTTTAGAAAAGTGTAACATTTGCTATCATGCTGTTACTTACTGTTGGCACCATTTATTACAAAATATCAAGTACAAAGACTTATTACAACCACTCTTCCTAATAAGGTTTTGCAAGAATCATTAAATTGTACAAAGAAATAAGGAAAACATGACAAGAAATATTTATTTGCACATGCAAAACCAATAATTATGAAATTCTTTTTAAATATTGCACAAATTAACTGGCTACTGTAAAAATTCATCTTATTTTACTATTAGCTCCAAATATTATTAGTAGATGTTTGGTTAGCTAGTCTTTCCGAAATTTTAGAGAAGAGAAGAAACTTCCTTTCATTGTCTACTGCTTGTATCTCAATATGTTTTGCTTATGTTACGATTTTGCCTTGTTGAATACCTTTGAATGCATAAAGCTCAAATACACTGGAAAATTGGAGACTTGTATTTACATGTATAAGTTGTAGGAGTGAAAGGAAGGACAAATATATCTGTAGCACCAACGAGAGCAATATGAAATGGTGTGTGACTGAGAATTTGTGTAGTGAAGCTGGAGAGGAAGTTAATATAGCAGAACGAGCCTTATTTGCGAAGGCCTAGTGAAGTCGCAATACATACCGCACCACTATTAGTATAGACACAAGGGAATTACAGTTAGTTAGTTAGTATGCATGTAATTGTACACAAAAGACTCTGAGGAAAGCTCATAAACTCGGTTTCATTCCATTTCATTCCTACTGATTTCATTTTATCTTAGAGAGAGTCCTACTTCATGTTTGTAGTTAGTACTTTGTAGTAACGATATTGTGCAAGTGTGTACAATGTACACCAGGGAAAGGAAAATAACACGAAGCTCAACTCTTGTTCTCATACAAATGTATATTATATACGTGCTCTAAGTATGTATTACGTATACCATATTATTACTATACACATACCATTATATTTGACTACAGTACAATGTAGTAGTACTTATCTAAGGATACTCCACTCTACTTGTGCTATTGTGCATTATTATGATGTGGTATCACAAATTTGGGTTAGCTAGTATTACTTCGCCTCTTAGTCACTACTAGTTCACATTTAGGCCTACCAGCTTACTTATTGCTTCCAAATTCACAAGTTGAAGCTCATTTTCCAACGCCCTCGAGAAAACAACTGAACAAACACAATAATACCGAATGAGTGACATTGCAATCGTTGCAATGCAATCTGATCCTTGATACTATGCATTACATTACATTTTATCATCTCCTTTGACAAAGACTTCATTCAAATCAAAGGGAACCACATACCTTCTCTTTATCAACTTTGTTCATTAAAAATCTAATTAATATCTTCTAATGCTTCACTTCCAAAAACATTCTGCTCGTAACAAATATACCCAATATATTTGCAAAGATTTTTCTTCATACTGAAAATGCAACAAATATTCAATTCGTCGATATTACGTATACTAAAATTTTAAATGAAAGAATAAAATAATATTTACAAACAATTTACGTAGATAATAGATAATCACCCGGAATTTACAAAAAATTCGTAATAAAAATTCTTGAAGCTTTTAAAAAGATTTGATTATTAAAAGTAAATGAAGGAAATGAAGAGTGGATCTGGTACTATTTAGTATTATTATGAGTAGAATGGTGTGTTGCGTAAAAATACTCGTGAAATTCACGTGGAAGGAAAGCATACGAGTCCAAGTAATCCAAGACAGTGCTGAGTCTGAGTGACAGAGATAGTGAAGAGAAAGCGTCAAGCATGAAGCATAAAGGGAGATGATACGTTAAACCGAATGGAAACTACACATGAACTGGTTGGTGGGTTGGTTTTGGTTTAGCTTTGCCTAGTTTCAGTTTACTGGGAAGAGTGACTGAGAGTGAACTACAAATATCATATAAACTGCAGTGTTCTGTAGTGCAGACGTCATCTCTCTTGTTCACATTTCGCATGGAGTCGACAAGTGGCCTTTAGCCAAATCCCTTCCTATCTTTCTCTTTACTTTCCTTCTGTAACATTTTCCTTTGTTTTCACTTCACATATCTCCACTGTTATGTTCTAGATTGTATTATTACACTATAGCACATCACACATGCATTACAATACAATATCAGTACGGTATAACATTGTTAATAGAAATCTCTATGTAATGCAATACTGTGCTCTTGTTAGAACTACTAAGTATAGAACCTTTGTAGTTTTATTACTTATAAGTTTCTAAAGATGAGTCAGTATTAGTATAAGGGTAATGGAGAATGTGTGACAGCTAAGTTTAATTCTTAAGTAGTATAGAACCGAAGTAGTCGTGCAAAAGTTATATTATCGAGTTTTCCTGAGCTGGTATGCTATGCCATGGCGTGGCAATCGATGCTGCACTGCAAACTTTGATATTGCTTAGCTTTGTGCTCCTATACAGACAGACAATCCTTTAAACGGCTCTTCTTTCATTATCCTCTTTCGCAGTAACCAAACCATTATGCACTACCACATACATTTACTTTGTTCAAATGTGCATCTGTCGAAAGGCTTATGAAACTTTAGGTCAAGTCATGTCAAAGTGAACACGAGAAGTCAAACTTCAAAGAGATTTTATTGACATTTCTCAGGCACAAATACATTCTACAGTTTTACACTGCTTCCTCTGTTATTGCACTGCAGCAGTCATCAAATGAGTTTACAAGTGTCAGTTCACTCTACACATAGTTGTGTATTTCAATAGTATAGCTTCACAAACATGGTCGATACATAAATTTAACCGTTACTTTGTTTAACTTTCAGTTTCCGTGTGATACTAAGTTTTACGTATAAAACCTGATCCAAACTTATTCTTAATGAAATTATTTGAGCATAGAAAACCGTGGGATAAATTAAATTCGCTCTAGATATAATTTTTTCCTTATCATTAGCATTATGAATAAGTTCCCCGATTTTACATTACAACTCCCCTGTAGCTATGCCGTTGAATACAGTTCTGTACTGAAATTGGTTTCCAAGTACAGTTAATCACGGTTTAGTAGTTTCATGAGAAAATGAATTCATTTCTGCACCATTGCACTTTTTAATACCGCGAGCTATCAGTTTAGTCATTTGAAACATGACGTCAATTCAATACCTTTTTTGCATAAAATGAGCTAAATTAATTGCTAGACTGGTTTTCAATGAGCTCACTTTATAATTAAAATTTGCTCATTTCAATGTATCAACTTTGCTGCAGGCTGCAGTTTTGCACAAGAACCTTAACGGAAAACTGCACAAAAAGAATGGAAGCATAGTGAGATCCTTTCCCGATTCTCCATTTTGGAACAAATGAATTTACCAATAATTTAAACAAAAGAATTAACGTTTGTAATTAATATTAATTAATAGTTAAGTTGTAATTAATAGTAAAGTAAAATTGAATTTGAAAATTTTAAGGAATAAGAGCTGGGAATTGCGTAGGAAGAATTCCTTTTATTTCAGAGTCTGGAGAGTCATAAACAATTCAGAATAAAGAGAGAAAAACATATATCATTGCGTAGCTACGTATTGGACGCAACATGCGCGGGATGAGAGGTTGAAAATAGAAAAGTGGAGAAAGGGGAAGGAGAGTCGTAGGATTGAAGCGAACTGGGAAGAAGTGCACATTAAGGTTTCTTTCAATTTAAGAGCTTCACAAATTAATAATGACTTGTTCCGCGTAAGTTGCAAGTGAGTAATGTAATGTAAAGAAGAAAAGGGAAAAGAAGACAGCGAGGCTAAAGGAAGAGCAGAGCAAAGAAACTCGCAGATAGAAAGAGTTATTTTATTCAATTCAACGTATGCTGTATTACATGACTACACTGGAGACTTTACTTAGGGCAGTCGACCACACCAAACCACATCATTTCGTACACTCAAACAGTAGAATGCTAACAGTTTCACTAAGTAACTAACTTGTCTTTCTTTGTGTATCTATTGTAAGAGTTCAACTGCCATAGTGAGCTTTCCTTCTCCCCAAAGTACCATACACTTATGTTAGTTTAGCAAAACACTGCCAAATAAGAAACACGACATATACCGCCTTCATGCACAATATAACTCATCCTCCATTCAAATTCAAACAATGACATAATACGTCACAAAGGAAAAACTAACTAGTAAAATATTAAGAGAATTTTTCCGTCTGTGAATTTTTTTCAAAAAGCAGGTCTAAAAATTTACAATTTTTAGACAAATTTTTGTATGTTTTGTGTGTTCCCTTGTAAATCGAATCTAAATGCTTACAGTATTACGCAATACTGCGAAACTCATGTAAAACATACACATACGTATGTAGACGCAGAAAACGTAACAATTTCGATGTAGATAAATTTACTTCATGGTTCCTAGTTTCCTTCCACTACTGGGTTTTCGGTAGTTTTGTTATTCTTTTACGCACAAGTAAACTACATACGTAGAAACAAACAAAACGATGAGATAAGTTCCGCTTTTAGTTTCAGCTTTACTAGTCAGACTCAAACTCAAGCTCTCTCAGCTGATGTGAATTTGAGTGGAACTGACTTAAACAGAGAGTTGATTTCACATAGGTACTTTAGTATGCCGTATCTGTAGCCCGGATATTTACGGCACAGCACAACTGATAGATACAACAAAACATTCCACAAATACTTTCTACGTATACCAACCAATACGAAACTCAACTCTTTCAATATCTACTGTAATTCTATAATAAGGAGAATATTTAGCGGATTCTCTCTTCCGAAGTACTTCGTCCTTAGATATATCTGTATAGCAGAGCACGAGTAGAATAATAACGCAAGAAAAACTACAATACATTTACTGCACTAGACAAATTCAATCTGACTGACTGAGTCGAACATGAATTGTCAGAGACGAGAATAAAACAGGAGTTGAATCTGAATCAATTCACTTGTTGTCTCGTCCTCTATTCCCACGAAATACATCTTTTACTTTTCCAGTAGCATTACGAAAATATTTAGGTTTAAATGCTTACAAGTCTATCTTTTCGGGGAAAATCATCAAACTTATATCACACCAATCTAAAAAAATATCTACTAATATAGAAAAACAAATATATTAAAATACAGTAAAATCCAAAAGCAACAATCCCTGAAAAATGATTACAAAACTATTAATTTTTCAATGGACCAATAGGGTAATTGTAATTTGCACTTAACTTTACATTTATACATACCTAAGTACGTTTCTAATATATTTGTGAGGATTCACTACATAAAATCTTTGGAATGACGGAAAGTTTGAATGTTTTCCTTATGCATCTCTGAAGAAAATGGAATATTATTAGTTGCATGCATGACATAGCACTAGCTATAATAACGGTACTCTGCAGAAATACTAATATAAATATCCATGGACAAACGGAAGGGAAGGAAGGAGAATAGTGTGTAGTAAGTGTAAGTGAGGAAAGTTGTGAAGAGAAAGGCAGAGTAAAAGTTTGATTTGGTTTGGTATGGGTAGGCTTGAGTTGGTTTGCTCTGTTGGACTATTTTGAGTGGGAGAGCAGACAAAGCGTTACATAACGCAACGTAAAGTTTAGTTAAGTTAAAGTTAAAGTGAACCATAACCACAGAAAACTTGGTTAGCATTCCAGCAGCTGGAGATGTAGTAAAGTCGAGTGAAGTCAACGTGAAGTCTCGTAGGTTGCCTTAGATTAACTAAATGTTACGCACATAACTTTTACATGTATGAAATGCCTAGCTACACGTTTAACTTAGGCCGCACATATATACACACGTTACATTACATTATATTACCTACATGCAAGAAAGGTTCCGAAATTCCGTCCGGTATATACAAACGGGTTTTATACAAGAATGGACATACACGGTGCACATTGGTTACATTCTTAAGTAAGAAAATGCTATAGTAAGGTTTAGAGTTTAGGTGGTGGTGGTTCGATAATGGCTAGCTGGAGGTAGCTATGTGGATATCGTTAAGTTAGGTTTTGTTTTACTGGAATGGGAAAACTATAGCCTGGTGGAGTAGACTGGACACAATATCATATTCACAGGATTGCATTTTGTATTAAAGGTACGCAGGAAAGGGTATTGAAAATCTATGTGTTCGTTCTACTACCAATTCCACAGTGTTAAGACTTTTTGGCCTAAAATCAAATCAGAGAGAGGGATTTTATGCATGGAACGTGTAGAGAAGGCAGTGCACGAAATGGCCACAGTTTTTACTTTCCTAAGTCTAGTTCACTTTAGATTAGATTAGATTGGCATCTACTCTATGTATACTAGGGTGCTACCAGGCCTTAACATTTTTACAGTAATCTGCAAATGTACTACTACTAAGGTAGCCGCTATATGTAAGTATGTGTATACCTAATCTTTTACTACTTACATACATCCCGATTTTTCTGTCTACAGTAGTCTGACTAAATTACATTAGTGCTTGTACTCCTTCCCGTTTTACAGCACCTCTTTTGCATATTACACGTTATGAAAAAATTCATTAGTGCCTCCGTACATATTACAACATTCACATTTTGACTTTTCCGTACCTATCTTTAGCCATCTTAACTCTGCAGTCGTTAACGTAGAAAACATCATTAAGATACGCTGCATTTCGCAAAATAATAATTCGCTCATATTATGCAATGATAATAGCCGAATAGAAGCAACTATGTAATTATCGTCTCATCTCATTCCAAATCTGCACTTATACTACCATTTAGTAGACACTATTAAAAGTTTTATATTTCTGTACTAGTTTAACCCGTATTTCGGAAACTTTCTTTTAATACCGTAATATGTACAGTAGTTCTAATCATTATAGTTTCATATCTTTCTTAGCTGACAAATTATTTGGATTTAGTAGTAGATATAACAAATACGAAGGTATTTACTCGTTTACTAAAGTATAACCAATTTCATATTCTATAAAAGGTTCTTGTTCTTGTGTGCATACATACATAAATTCATAACGAGAGAAATGTTTAGAGGAAATGCCCTAGATTTTGTAATACCGACAATTAAAGTGGTATAGAACCTAGAGCGGGTCGTATTTACTAAGGTTGGGTTTATTATATTATTCATGCTCTCGATTGCAATTCTGCGACAGTGTCTTTCTGAGAATTACATCACATCACATCAGATTCTATCATTTGACAATATTTGCTATCTTCTCCTCTCTCCTTCCTCCAGGTTGCTCAATATAAAGTTCCACGTGATATAAATTACAAAGTAACTAAAATTCAGCAGTATATTAAAGGAAAGGAGGTTGCGTTCGGAACGAGGTCTCTTTGTCAATCTAGACTTGGAAGTAACGTTGAGATGTAAATAATGTTGTATGTATGTGAGCTAACGTATAATATTATTAGGTTGTGAATGCGTCGTAACATAATGTGAGAATGAAAGAGCGCACATTTCCCTACTAAGCGCTCACGTTCACATTTCGATTTTGTCTGCGTCCACCCATTCCCCACTAAAACGGACTAAATTTCTTGACGTGACTACTGCCAACTTTATAAAATATGGAATAGCTAGGATGCAGACATGCATAAATGCATGTTTATGTGAATGCAGATGCATAACGAGAAAACTGAAGAGAAAGTGAGTGAGAGAAAGCAAAGCCAACAAAACCAGAGCAAGCCAATTCCATCACAACTACTGACAAAGAATAGAATACAGAACAGATAGATTGTTCCTAGATGTAATGGAAAGGAAGAATATGAGAAACTCCATTCAATGCTCTCCAATGTCTTTCTGTCTCTTTCTATTTCAAGTGCTGGGTGTGTCCCGTTGTGTCTTCCCAAATTTTCCTCATATTCTTTATTACATTGCTTACATTATTGCTCTGCTCAATTGTATCCTCTTTCCAAGCTATGCTTACACTTCCTTTCTTTATGGCAAACTCTAATGCACTCCCTACTACGCAGTATTACTCTTCTCTCCAGTAAATAAAGACAGTACCTATCATATCCATATCGCTAAAGGCATATTTATGTATACCTAAAATATTCTTTTCCACTATTACTTACACATTCACAAAACAGACATTGTCCTACATGTGCAGAATTATTATATATACAATATTACAATTTCCAAAAGCAGCATTACAAACTTTGTTGATATTTTCATACCGTACTAACGTTAATATAGTACAAAATAAACATTCACCAACTATAATATATGTACTTTCCTCAAAGAAAATCTTACACAGATAAAGAGACACTTACAGAAACCTTTTTACCATTATGCCTCTACTGTACAGCACTTACAACTAAATACACTTTAAATGTACGCACTTTCCCTCCGAACAAGTACTACTCTTAATATATCCCACTTTTGCACTATTGTGCAATACTACACTGCATAATACGATCGACTATTGTAAGTGGACGTATTTAATGTAGACATATTATAGCAATAGCAACATATTTGGATGTTGTTAGTTGCATGTGTCTCCTTATAAATTATTTGTGTCCATGTTAGTTGTGGATGTGACATTTTTGAAGTGTTTCCAGACTAAAGCTAGAAATATTACCAAAACCATCTTCACATTGCTGAGATGCAATACACAACAGGAATATCTGAGAGGTAGATGCATTCCCCAAGTGAAGAATCCAGAATGGTTCAAAACAGAGTTATGAAACGATTGATTGTATTATTATGTTATTTGCTTTCCTTTGTGTATTTGCACATTTCTTGCAACACACCAACATGGCATCTCAGTTCGTCTTTTCTCACAACTCTATACTTCTATAATGTATCTCATCTAAGATGTGATGTATCTTTTCTGTTGCTACCTACGCACAGGGAAATATTGAGATACAACAGCTTTTGTATAATATACAGTATATATGTGAACATAGTAGTACTAGAGATTGTGGATAGGATTGAATAAGAGAGATATGCAATATAAAGGGAGTACAATAGCGATCTATGGCTGTCTGACTGAGTGAGTGAGTAGAGTAGATGGTAAAAGCAGAAGAGGGAAAATGGGAATGAGGACAACGACGACTTAATGTTTACTTGAGCCGACTGTGGAAGAAGATGTGATGTAGGAAATTCTTTTTATAGCTTTTACATAGAGATGAAAGGCTTCCTTCCGAATAATTTTTATGCTTTCACATCTAGCCTTCCCTATACTAACACGAATCACTAAAGTATACTTTCTCCGCTGAGAATTCAGTTCAGTTCAGTCGAGTTCAGTTTGTAGCCCAATGGGTGTCGATAAGCTCAGCTTTTTGCAAACTTTCTTTCTCCCTATATACTTGTACTACATACATTAGCGTATCCTCCATTTCCATAACATGTGTATGCAGAACACTTATAATGCATGTAAGTTACGTTCCTTACATTTACGTTATGTTACTTAACGTTATGTTCCCCATTACTATTTTCAAAATAGTAAAGTGCCTTGCTTTGGATACATCATGCGTAAGCTCCACATCCAAGGAAACAGATACAGATAGTACAGTTCGTAAATCGTATATATTTACGCTACGCATGCGAAACGTGATGTGATGACATAAAGAGCAAACGAGTATTTAGTTTGTGGTTTGACCAACTCGAGCGAAATAAGCTTAATCAACTGAATTCAACTTTAAGTACCTACAGACGTCCTGCATACAATATTTCTCCTCTCAACTCTATCCACTACTTATGTAAATAGCTTTCAGTATCACTACTCTATCTATTTATTTACATTCAACGATTAGTTCAAGTGTGCCTTTTCCCTCAAATAGCAGCTCAATCGTTATGTATATACTTATCCCCAATATCTATTTGCTTAGCTCACTTTTCTCTTCACTTACCATTTACTACGATGTAGGTTTAAATGTAGGGCAAATTCTTGCAGTAAGTTTCTCCATTTTTGTAATTGAGCAATTAAGATATTGATGGGCAATAATAAATACAAGGAAACTAAAATTATAGAAAATTTTATTAGGTAGTCCTTAGATGTGGAAGTCAGTGAACTGCGTTATTTTTAGAAATGTTGTTAAGCAATGCAATATGATTGCGGAATGATGTAAGATGTTAGATTTGATTGTGTCCAGATAGGAAAAATTTGAATTCGTCTCACGAAAAGAGAGCAAATAAAAATCAAACGAGTTTATGGCCTTTGAACAACCCTTTTAGGAAGAGAGAGTTTCGTCAGACATTTAGAGTAACATTACTTGGTAGACTAGAGGAGAGAAAGGAATAGGGAAAGCAAGGGTAGTTTTTAGGGTACTTTAATAACACTTGTATTTCGTGCCAAATGTGACAAAGAGGTAAGTTTTGGGTAAGTACGTCAGTAGTAACTCTGTAAAGTGTGAAGGAATAGGATGATCCTGACTACAGGAGAGAAAGTATTTCGCAAAAGATACGTACTTAGTGGAAAGTGGAGGAAAGTACTTTTTCGCACTTTCACAATTTGGTTCGGTTATGTATTTTACATTAGAGGCTTGTAATACATGGAGCATTTATGTCTTGAAAACTAAGGTCCCTCCGAAAAGAGATTCGTAAGCATATGTAGAGGAAAGGGTAGTAGAATTTAGTTTGCTGTTTCTGACTTTTGGTTTGAAATAATTGAAAATGAAAATCCACTTCTTCTGCTATTCTCTTTCCATCGTGCATTTATCGAATGCAATGGTTTGGTTCAGTCTGACTGTGAACATCTCATAGTTTAACTTTAACTTACTCTACTGGTATGCCATGCCAGTCCCTACACATCACATCACATTGTTTTAAACTTCTTATCTCTCCACTTACATATAAACTCTCCCTCTTTTCTAACTTGACTCAACACAACTTTAACTTAACAGACTTTCCCCAACCTATCTCCAAAACTAGTCAGATCAGTCCAGCTCCCCAGTCTGCTGGAGAAAGTAAAAGTGGAAACATTTATATAGCTAAAACTACAATATTACCTACTGGTTCTATCAGTATTACTATTACTATACCATTTTCTACTGTGGATGTAGCCGCCACTTCGTTCACAGCTTTGGGATTTTAAATTATTGCATGAACTTTGCTGAGTTTGCTATTAGATATACATATACTGAATATATGTAGATACTTTATACATATATTCTCTACGGATATAGCAAACATGTATATTTTCTATAACTTTAGTTAACTTCCTTGGTTTTCGTTTCCCTTGGATTGCATGAAAGTATTGTACATCCAAGCAAACCAATAATACTAACTAAAAGAGCGTTTTCAGAGCAGAACTCTGCCCTCAACTTTTCGCCTTAGTTTAAGTTAACCTGACATGACATAACCTAAGCTGTAACAATAAGTACGAACGTAAGAGTAAATGCATTACTTACAACCAAACCACTACCGTTGCACTATTCTATTCAATAGATACATACCATTAGATTTATACTATACCTAAGCTACATTTTACTTTTGTTCTGTACTCCTTTTAGTATTGCACAAAGTATAAATATCTGTGCGTTATTACCATTAGAGAAGTGCAAGGAAACTTTTCAAACAAAACTTTACTACTAATGCTCATGCTCATTTATGCTATGTTAAAAGCTACGGAATGGTATATTGTTCAAAATAACTATTCACTTTACTTGCATTATGCTATGGGATACCGACACCGATAGGGATAGTTTATTAGGACTAGTCTAACTGCTCAGTTCTGCTCTAAAAGCAAAACTGAAATATGTACCAGAGAATAAGAAAAGAAGTTTTCAAACATAACCAAACGAGGAGGGAGAGAGAATGTAGACTTTCATATCCGTCCAAACTCACGGAATACCAACGGAATCTACGATACCAAATAAATGTCAATGATTTACACAGGCTCTAATGAGAAATACCAAAGAGTCATGTTTTTCCATGTAATAATATATGTCCAACTCTCAAATAATATTATTTCCCAAGGAACAACTATTATTCCTTTTATTTTCATCCCTAACTCCTTTTCTCTGTCCTCTCCGTGTTGTGTGTGTTTGTTGGTCGGTTGAGTACCATTGTCGGCGTCTTCCCTAAACTTCCTACTAGAAAGGTAAGGGGACACCCAAAGTGCATTCGCTTTCAGTCAACACAGCATTTTTTCGGTGCATTTCCCAGAATGCTCTTACTAACTTTTTCAGTATCACATTACAAAGGTTTACTACACTATTTCATATTTCGTACACTCTATTGTTTCTCTACGCTACTTACAAACGCAATAAACCTCAGAATGACAGGTAAATAATCATAATAACATTATAATTATAACATTATATTATTGCCAATAAATTATTATTGGCAATATAAAGTATCTCAAAAATAGATCGTTAGGGTACGCCTCCTTATAATTACTCTGTAATAATATGTACAAAATAATATTACACTACTTCAGATGCAGTCCTTCATCGATTTTTCATACAGTAAAATAATTAAGTAGAGCCATAAAAGTTTGATGACTATTAATTTGCGATTTCGCACTTCATTTATATATAGGTATAGGTACTACAAAATATGGGGCAGAAAATTTTTAAACAATCCTCTGAAGAAATTTATGTAAGAAAAAAATGTAGAAGGACAAGAAAAGGGACAGCAAGGACAAGAAGATGAAAATTCCAAAACGAAAGAGAAATGAAAATGTAAATAAATATTTCCTCAGAAGTAAAAAGGGAAAGTTTCTCACGGGAAAGCTGTCCTGTACAAAGAAGAGTTGCAACCAAGTATAACTAAACATGTAGAAAAGTATATAAAAATAGTGGAAAGTATTTACATTTTATATGACTATGTATGGTAAAGAGAGGGAAAACTAAAGCCCGAAAAAGAATACGAGAAAAGGAAGATAATCATAGTAGCCAAGTAAGGCAGACTGGCCAAAACAGAGAAGTGGGGACTTATACTACAGACAAAATTACTTGGTTGCTTTGCTCACTGACAAAGACAGAGAAGATACACACACTCATTCATGGCTACTTACTTTGTGCATTTCTTTGTACTGTATAGAGTATGTTGTGTGTACATGCCGACGCCTGCATACAACAGAACGTAAATAGAATAGATCTATAGAGTTATATTGTTGAGGGAAGAGAGGCAAGGAAATGATCTACTGTACTGTAGTAGTGTAGTAACACAGGAGCAAACATAGAAACGTTAGCAAAAAATGGTGAAAGTCCAGGAAAAGTTTGAGTTTCGTCTTTCTGTGTGATGTTCATGTGTGTAGTGCGTTATTACCTCACATCACATAAATGATAAATGTTCCTCCATATACTAAAATACAGTGATATCTTTTGGAAAGCAACTGGGAACCTTTGCTTTCCTTTTCCTGCAACTTTCAACAAGGTAATAGTAAAAGGTAACAAAACGAGAATATTATCAGAGCACAAAGTACAAAGGTACGTATCATGTATATATATTGCTACTTGTCTATCCATATACCTACTTAGAGTAGTATAAAGCATAAGGAAGCGTAAAGTGCTCTTCTTTATAGGAATCCTATACAGAATCCTACACAGGACTGTAAAAAGTTGTGCGGTAGTACTTATGTAGCGTAGTTTTATAACATGTGCATATCTGAAGGTACTTGAAGGAAAAAGCAAGCAAACGGAATGAAGGCCAAAGCGGACAGGCAACCAGCCAACCAGTTGTAGTAGTACACTATATGGAGTATATACTGTACTAGTCTTGAAATACATTCATAAAAAGATACTCTACTGCTTTCACTGATTGCAAGAATAGCATTGCTTTCCCTCTCCCTTGCTTTCCCATTGCTTGACTTAAGAGGAAGACTTTCATTTCCTTCTTTTGATCTTTAGTTACCTTTTATACATAGCACGAGTGTATTTCATTTTCGGTTTTTATTACTAGAGCTCTCTTGCTCATTCTTTTCCTTTCATTTCATAATATTCAGGCTCTGTCTGGATTTTCTTTTCACAGAAATACAGATAATAAGTTTGGAGAAAGAAGGACCTAAACTAAATACATACCTAAGTAACTATATGTTTTGTTTGGTCGGACATTGTGCCGCACTCTTACATAAGTTCAACTTTATTTGCTTCAGTCAAAAATTACCAAGTAGTAAAGCTACCAGCAGCACAACTCTACTATTATGTATGTATGTATGTCTGTCTTTGATACAAGATTCCTCTTTCTTCATTTCATTACTGTTCATGCAAACACTTCACTATATCTCATCCTTCTCCAACTATTATTAATGGAGACTAAAATAAAGTAATACAGAAGAGAAATTGTCTCTTTTTACATTTTACTTTTACCAGCCCAAATTTATATAAATATTATACTACACTTTCAGAATTATGTCCTCTCAACTCATCCCATTTAGCTCTCTACCCATATTTTCAAAGCGACGGCCTGGAAATTATTTCATTTCATTTGCATTTTTCCTTTTCATTTTAATGATCTATATTGCTTTTACTCAACTTAAGTGCAGTGCAGTAGAAGATGATTTACTTCTACCAATCTGAATACTAAACTAAATTATACAGCTTTTTGTATACAATGTGCACCAATGGGCACTGCGCTCTAATTCTAATGAACACAGACAATAATTATAAAAATACCAGTTTACAATTAACACAGGAAAATTAGTTTAATTAACTAAGAAACAAACAATTTAATTTGACTTAAATATGCTCTAACTTCAATTAACCAACTCCAAATTAATTATGAGTTTTTACAACAGATCAATTTTAAAAAGCATAGTGATTTACCTGTTTTTGTAAATAAATTCTAAATTAATTAATAGTTTTAAATAAACGTCACCTTTTTACCCCAAAGTACAACATTTATAAGTTTATGGTGTTCATTACAGATTCAGCAGTAATAAATGTAGAAGTAGGCTTCTGAAAAAGTTTTTGAACTTTTGATAAGTAATAAAAAGCATTGGGAAGCAGTACAAAGGGAAATAAGAACATAGGTATGTCCAGAATAGTGAGATTAAGTCGTAAAAGAAAATACACGCACAGGTTATACATTTGTCCATACATGGGGAGGTAAAGTTAGACTGAAATAGGAAAATGAAGCAAATAATCGTATGAAATATTACCAGCCATAGCCACATGGCAATAAGCCATAATGGACTCTTTTGTGAAATTGAGACTGTATTTCTTGGTTCAGTTTCTCCTGCTGACAATGACAGGGAAACCAAAGCTTAGGAAAATCAAACTAACCGAAGCCAAGCAACCAGCGAAGCCAACTCACTTGTCAGACAAAGAGAAGCCATTCGATTCCAGAGCAGATTGAGTTTACTACCAGCACACACCACAACGAAACCAAACGAAACCAAACCACCGCGGATATCATATGATATGACCAATCTTCAGAAATATCTTCCAACCGTTGGATAGCACAGTTGCCGTGACCAGGCAATCTGTTTGCTCATTCACTTCAGTTCCGATACGTTACGCACCTATGTAGTAGTCGTAAGTAGGTTTACAGACATAATGATATAAAGTAATAATAACAATTCACGAGAATATTGTATTATGGATTAAATGAGAGATTCCGTATAGAGTCGAATTGAAGTAGTAGTAGAAAGATTTTTCAAGCCATAAATGTCGAATAGGTACTGCAAGGTATAGAAATAGATACTTTCCCTCTGTCCGAAATTGTTTAGATGAAAAAGTATAAGATCTAAAGGTAAATACATAAATTATATCAATTTACTATTTTATGTATGAGCTTATACACCGAATCCTTTGAATTCAAACAAATCTTTCGCGTTATACATTTACAGTAAGTATCAATATAAAAAACCGACTACTCTCAATCTACTTTTACAAGAGTTGCATACAACTACGAGCAAAGCAAACAGTACTCAAAGGAATATGGACTATACCAATAGTTTCTATCTCTGAGCACAGTGCATTCCATACCTAGCCCAGAGAGGGAAATAAAATAAATCTTTCTGGACTTTTTTCTAATACATACTTACAGTATTACCGTCATACCTAACTTTACACACTGCGATTGTATTATACATATAAAAAGTTCAATAGCAACGTAATTCGGCTATTGTACGGTCGGTTCGAGTTAAAGGGCTTAGTTAGAACAAGCTAAGGCAGAGAATTACAATAGTTCACTCGATTGTGCCTACATATAACACATATGTACACCACTGCTGTGAAATATAATAGAAATCTCACTGAGAAATCCTTATTACGTATGAACTGTTTACTCGTCAGCTACCTGCTGCCTTTCCTTCCCTACAGATATTTCCACCGCATGTTAAAGCACTGTAAGTCCAATCAGTTAGTCTCAATCCGAACCAAATCCTAACAACAAATAGTCTGCAAGTAAGTATTTACTATGTACATAGACAAACTCCAGATAACCTCGAGAAGTACAAGAGGGAAGCCCTTCTGAAAAATTTTACCGAATTTATTTCCAAACTTTGGTAAATAAATACTATCTACTATTCGCATTAGTATACTACCTAAGTCTATAGTACAGCTATATAAAAAGTATACCTAAATCTCTGTACCGACAGAAAATACTTCTAGCAAATGCATGTGCCGCACAATTTGATTTCGTTTCATGCGTGGCGTGGCGTGGACTGGAGTCTCTTCTGAGGAGTCTTATCTATGTATTTATACACAGAAAGGTTTATAACACTAGCTAGTAGTAGTAATATGTAAAACAGTAAAATATTGCTTCTCCTTCTTCAGTTGACAAAAGAATGGTAAAAGTGCATAGAACACTTAAATTTTCAGTTTTGTGAACTCACCCTGAAAAACTGTGCACAAAAGCTCCTTTCTGTCTGTCGACCGAATAAATGGTGTTGTATGTGAGAATACACAGAAAGAAGGTTGACTCCAGCAATCTTTCTACCAAAGGATGCTATACTACACGAGTAAATGCATTTAGTTCCTATTCTGGTAGTCTAAAATCTCTTTCTTCAATACGAGTACAGAAATACAGTTGGGATGCATATAGAGATATGAAAGGAAAGGAACCTAAAGCTGCTGTGAGCAGTAAACCTCCAATTTACCTCACCCTGACCGAACTCGTAGTGTATTGAATAAATTCTATTCACTTACTCACTCAGCTGCATAGAGCACAACACAAGGTCTCTAACCAAACTGAATGAGTGCCCTTCACTACTGTAGGCAACACTAAACTACAATCCGCAAGAAAAGAAGAATATAAATGGAAAACAACCCGAGGAGTGCGTTTAAAACCTTTTCAATTCTAAAATTGCTCTTCTGTGTACTAAGTACAAACACAGAGTCTAAAAAACATTTTTATGCATACCAATATGCGACATACGTATAAACACACTATAAGTGCTGTTCTGTATTATAATAATCGTAAGTATGTATAATACTACCACTTATTATTTACTCTCTCCCGTCTATCTCTATTATGAACCCACTTGCCTTGCCCATTCACCTTTACGCTATTATTGACCGTATTGTATCTACAGATAGGCAATAGAAAAGTTAGACATTTATTATATTCTATTACACAAGCACAAAAGGTGCCAGGGAATGTTTAACTAAGAAATGCCCATGTTATGTCATGTGAACCGAAATGAATTGAATTGAATAGACTTCCATTTCATACACAACAGACTAGACAACCGCATTTTTACTCTATAAGTGCCATCTCCAGTATTTCCACTAGGAATCTGATAATATTGTACTACAACAATCTTTGTAGTAAGCATTCAAATAGTAAATAACTAAATGAGTACCAAATACACAAATCAACTATACAAAAATATTCAATGTAACTACAATATGAATTTAAAAGAAATCTCATCTCACCTTTGTGTAAATTTTCAAGTAGAGATGTCAAGATTCAGTTTCAATGAGGTATACTTGTAGTTGTAAATCTATAGCCGAATTCTTCGAGTGTCTGTTGTTACTTGTTATGTAGCGACTGTGATTACGATCCAACTTGTAGATTCTTCAAAGTTTTATAAACTTTTCAAGTGTTTCCTTTCAACTGTTTCTAAGTAGTGTGTAGGTATATTGTATTATGCCAATTGAATTAGTAGAGTATATAAGTTCTTTGGGCGGGCGACTTGTGTCATGTAATGAGGTTTATTTTACAAAGAGGTACTATGGCCTTCTTATAGAAGTTCAGTAAGAAAACACTTTTAAGGAGTGTACTTGTTGTAATTGGAGATAAGGAGGATTTTTACTAGGAATCTAATCGTTTCCAGTTATTACAATTTTCCTTTAGTACATGGATAAGTGAACTAAATATTTTCGACAATTCAATTAGCTCCAGCGAATAAGTATCGTATTTAATGGTATACTATAGTACTATATCCAATGTGTCACCTTGAAGGGAAATTATTGGGCTTCTACACAATGAAACTACAATTTTATTTAAAAAAGGAATTTTTTTACAATATTTCTCGTATTGATATGCAGAATGGGAGGGGAATGAACAGTGTTAGATCTCCAGGTTTTCTCCAGTAATTATTTAGAGCTAGAATTTAAAGAATCCCACATTTCTTTCAGTTACTTTCAGTATTAAATGTTGTAAATTTTTAAAAACTTGAGACACAAGAAAATTTATGTTCCACCTCGTTTTAAATTAAAATGTAAAATTCCTTTAATTTAATTCCACACTAATAGATCAACAACATATGAAATGATCGTCAGGTAAGATCGACTCCTGGTTCAATGTTTCTGAGTTTTATATGGCAAATTGTAATTGAATTTGAACTTGGATTGGCGAACACTTGTAACTGGCAATAATAAAGTGTGTATTTTCAGTGGTTGAGTTACTTTTGACTTTGATATTGTTGCTGTCAGTCTGTTAGAGTCAGATGTGAGGGTTCTTTCAAGTCAACAAAACATCCGAAGACGACAGGAGCTCAACTTGATTTGAAATAGACAAGGAAGACAAGTTATAAGAGTATTCCGAGGAAAATGCAACATGGAAAATCTGTTACTTTCGTCCCGGCATTTTCCGCCTGTGAATGTGAGTGTGAGTCGTATGAAAACATAAAACCTCTTTGGGGCTGCTTAATCTTAGAAAATGCTGCCTTCTTTGCTAGGTTGGATCTTCTTATTTCAAATATGTAATTTTATGGTTTTCATTCATTCATGTTTGTTCTTGAAAATTTTGTTTGTTTTGCTTTTCCTAAGTTAGCTTTCCGTACGCTTTAGATTGGTGGTGCGTGGCAGAATGAATGTCACACGGCTGTTCTGCTCTGTTACTGAAGCTGACTTGTCTTGACTGCTGTTGTCATCAAAGACGAAAACCAAAAGTCACTTTTCACTGTTTTACTTGCACTTAAAGAAAACAACATTTCATTCAACTCGTTAAGGTCAATTTGGCTTCTTCTAATAACACCAAGAAAAGAACCGTCTTAAGGTAATGAATTCATTTGCATAAGTGTAAAATTAGACGGATAAATACAGTTTTCCAGTTATAATTTTCATGTTTCGGTTTTGAATTATTTTATTTCGGGTTATTTGAAATTAACCATAACTGTATGGAATTTTAGATCACTCTGTATGCGCAATGCTTGCCAAAAAAGAATCACGGAAGTCGATTTTCAATTATTCTTTGCAGTTCAATCTGTTTAAATAACTGTTGGTAGTATTAATTGCAACCGCGAAAATTCACTACCGTCTTTGTAATTTGAAACTGAAAATATTCGTAGAAAACTGAATAGTACCGAAGGAAACTGAATTATTTTGCTTTCTCGGTTCGGTTTGTGCACTATTTTGGTCTGAAAACTGTATATTACACCGAATCACAAGTATAACACCCGGGTAAGTTAGTTTGAGTTGTTTTTTATATTTGCGAAGCGTGTCATGAGACACAGACACTAGGTTCTTTTTATTATAACTTTGTCACTGAAATATGTAACTGCAGTGCACTGTATAAACAGGAAAGCAATTCTAATATGCTGAGTTGTGTTTTTGCTTGCACATCATGAAAGTTGAGAAAACAAAATAAAAGCCAACTGCGAAGCGACCTCGTGTCAGTCGGCAACTTGGCTGAAGGAGATAACTAAGTGTTTGATAGGAGAACGGGATTGAATTGAAGTTTCTCACAACTGAAGTGAACTACTGCTTTGAATGGCTGCACGTGGAGATTCGGAATAGTAATCAGATGAAAATGAAATTCATGTAGAGCAGTGCAAGAGCATAGATTGCAATGCA
This sequence comes from Yoshiicerus persimilis, assembly GCA_020352615.2. NCBI lineage: Eukaryota > Metazoa > Arthropoda > Collembola > Entomobryomorpha > Tomoceridae > Yoshiicerus > Yoshiicerus persimilis. The sequence goes on along the minus strand of CM036944.2, from coordinate 18,305,772 downwards.
CAAATCCCCACTATCATTCTGAGTGTAATGAGAATCACAAGAAAACGTGTACAATAATAATAATCCTTTGGTTTTTTAACGTGTCTAGGTTGTTCTGCACGGGGGGAGTTATGGAATTCTCCAAGAAAATGATAGCGTGCTGAAAATACAGATATGACTTGAATACGACAATGAAAAATCGTGAGAAAATGTGTTTGTATATGTATTTGACGACAAAACTGCAGAAAAATTCTGCAGTTGTTCTCTCTTTGGAATCACGTCGGCGTTTTCTCGTCTTGTGGGAAAAATACGACTGCAGAATACGGACGTCGTCTCTTCAGCGCAACTCTGGATAGACTGAAAGCTCACAAAACTCCTCGCTCTCTTCTCGTCCTTTCGTCTACATGCTCAGAGTCTCCCGAATGAAAATGAAACTGAAAGCCGTCCGAAGAGAGCTGCTTGCTTACTTTTGTATATATACAGTATACAATACAGACTACAACAGCAACTCCTCTAAGCAGGGGTAACGCTAGTTACTTCCACACATAGATCTTTCTATTATATGTGGAAGATGCCGAGCTGAGTTGTATTGTAATGTAAAGAGAGTCAGTCTACTGGGGGACGAGCAAAAGGACGGCTATGGATATGCAATAGGAAGGAATTGAGAATTGAGACTCAGACTTAAACTCTGTGGGGAAACTCTTGAGGTTCTTCCTTTACTTATCAGTACGTCCGTCCGTTCTTTACTTCTATGTGGAATCCTATTATTTTTCTTATACATAAATACAACATTGATACTCCATCATATAATACACAAATGCATACAACAATAAATCGCTAGTACTCCGTTTATTTACAAATACATAATATTCACATTCCTATTCAAATTGCTAGCGTATGCTTTCCTATTTTTAAGCATAAGCAAACTGAACAAGGAATAGTAAAACGTTTCTCGTTTATTTTATAGATCAACAATTTCGTTATCTTTACCTTTTCTTTTCATTACCCTTTACCTAAGTCTCCAGAATTCTTTCTCACACTATTTATGCAATTTGTACATGAGACATACGACATATTGAACCACAATTTACAAAATGACGATTTCATGTAATAAGCTTCCTGAACTGTTGATTTAAGGTAACAATGACTCAAATCTAAACAGTACTTAAATTTTTGTTACCTATAATTCATTCTTTGAACAGTAATTACCATATCTGAACTGTATTCCATTTTCTATTCGTTTTTCGTAGCCGAATTCAAGAACATATCTCTGAACTAATACAAAATGAATTCGGACATTAAAGAAAACGCCCGCCCAATTGAAATATGGAAGAAAAAAATAAAAGTTACCCAAAGTTACTTACAATAGAGAGGGAAAGTGGGTGGGAAAGGTGCAGTGTAGGATTCTCAACACAATTCAACTGAACCGTACTGAATTCAGAAGAACAGACTGAATTGAACTATATGGAATGAAGAAGGGGTAGCAAGCATTCTAGTGGAGAGTCACGCAAGCGAACAAAAGATCATCTCTACTTATATACCCGGTTAGTGCATACAGGCTAGCAGGCCTTAAGTAAAGTAAAGTAAGCTTAGTCGAAATTCGCTAGGCTAAGTCAACGCATATTATATATAGGTACCAGCCGAGCTACTATTTCTATTTCAGACATTACACTATTGTGCACATTTGCCTAAGTTAAACTTGCCCTGTCCACACTATGAATTGCATCCCCACATCATTACACATACTAATGTTTATGTATGCGCACTACTTATGTTACAGTAGAAATACAAAATCTGCTCAGTTGCTAAAGACCCCTAGCATAACTTATTTTCGAAATATTTGATACAATGTTCTATGCATGTACACCAATGATTTACTTCCTTAAATTCAAATTCTTAATTATTTAAATTGTTTTGCTATCATTTGTCTGACTACTACGAATGTAGGCGTGAAGTGTTCGAAAATTATAATGTCAAAGATAATTTGGTCAAACATATTGGTGTTGGTAAACAATTTATTTTCATATAAATAGTACAGTTATTGTACAATGCATTATGCCGAATGCTTATTATTATGTAGTTGTAATAAACACTTCGAACTAATGATAGCAGATGTTTCTTCCACAATTAGGTCAACAAACATTTGAATACATTGAAAAAAGCTCAACTGAACCCAACTGTTGATAAAGTTGAAGTTATAACGTCAAAATAAGTAATTAATCCTTCAAATTTATCATCAATTGCAGTTATTAATTATAATTTAAGTAAGAAGGACAATAAAGGTTTATCTTCATGTAATATATTAAAAATGCAAGAAAGGCAAAAAAAGCACTTTTTTGCTTTGATACATAAAGCATATAAACCATTGCAAAACGGATATAAAACAGTAGCGGAATCAAAACAAATGTATTTATTCAAAACTATTTGAATTTACTTGAATTTATTCAAAACATTTTGAATTTACTTGAATTTATTCAAAACATTTTGAATTTACTTGAATTTATTCAAAACATTTTGAATTTACTTGAATTTATTCAAAACATTTTGAATTTACTTGAATTTATTCAAAACATTTTGAATTAATTTACTGGAAATTATTCAAAACATTTTGAATTTACTTGAATTTATTCAAAACATTTTGAATTTACTTGAATTTATTCAAAACATTTTGAATTTACTTGAATTTATTCAAAACATTTTGAATTTACTTGAATTTATTCAAAACATTTTGAATTTACTTGAATTTATTCAAAACATTTTGAATTTACTTGAATTTATTCAAAACATTTTGAATTTACTTGAATTTATTCAAAACATTTTGAATTTACTTGAATTTATTCAAAACATTTTGAATTTACTTGAATTTATTCAAAACATTTTGAATTTACTTGAATTTATTCAAAACATTTTGAATTTACTTGAATTTATTCAAAACATTTTGAATTTACTTGAATTTATTCAAAACATTTTGAATTTACTTGAATTTATTCAAAACATTTTGAATTTACTTGAATTTATTCAAAACATTTTGAATTTACTTGAATTTATTCAAAACATTTTGAATTTACTTGAATTTATTCAAAACATTTTGAATTTACTTGAATTTATTCAAAACATTTTGAAAATTTACTGGAATTTATTCAAAACATTTTGAATTTACTTGAATTTATTCAAAACATTTTGAATTTACTTGAATTTATTCAAAACATTTTTTGAATTTACTTGAATTTATTCAAAACATTTTGAATTTACTTGAATTTATTCAAAACATTTTGAATTTACTTGAATTTATTCAAAACATTTTGAATTTACTTGAATTTATTCAAAACATTTTGAATTTACTTGAATTTATTCAAAACATTTTGAATTTACTTGAATTTATTCAAAACATTTTGAATTTACTTGAATTTATTCAAAACATTTTGAATTTACTTGAATTTATTCAAAACATTTTGAATTTACTTGAATTTATTCAAAACATTTTGAATTTACTTGAATTTATTCAAAACATTTTGAATTTACTTGAATTTATTCAAATAAGATTTTAATTATTTCAATTTATTCAAAAAACGACGTATGGTGGTCACCCATACAGACTGCGACATATAGTGGCCGCCAGTCAGACTACGTCATGTAGTGGTCACTAGTGAAGACTACGACACATACCACAACATACACACAACATCAGCAATATAACACATAACACATGTGTGGACATAAATGAGGTTAAAGGTCAGAAAGGAGTGACCGATTAACACCATTTTTGAAAGATGACCTACACTTTGTCCCTAGAAGGTCCACTGAAAGTTTCATCAAAATATTTCAAAGCGTTCCTGAGATATGGCATATACTCACTAACTACCTAACTAACTGACTAACTGACTAACTAACTAACTAACTAACTAACTAACTAACTAACTAACAGACAGACAGACAGACAGACATCCCGAAAACATACAGTAGCTTTCCGCTACTGAATAATCATACACTCACACAAAAATGACTTTTTATTCCTATAATAAGCAAATTATTTATTCTCCTGAATTCATTTAAATAGTAAATTTATGTTAATTAGATAAATTATAGTAAATCTTGAAGCAATTACTCAAAAGATGTGCTCTGATTGATTTGACAATGACCTTTTAAATGGTTAGCTTATGATTACTATAATTGCTAGGAGAATAATTGATATAAAATCACCATTATTTGGTTATCATTCAGTAATTAAATAATTAAAAGTATACTAAATAAAGTGTACTAAAAAATCTATCCTACCTAGTACAGCAATAAAGGTCATGATTCGGTATACCAAGAATAATATTTATTATTTAATTCCATATTAAGAGAAACAATGCTTAGATAATGTTTTCGCTTACCCGCTCTCGTCATGAATATGGCAAACAGCACCAGCTCTCAACTGTACACTATAATTCATGGAATTTACTTAAGGCAACGCAACGATTTTTGTGCCCATTGCATGCTGGAGTGTAGCTTAGACTGGTCTCCTAGCTCGGAAGGAGAACCCTTTTGATTGCTTAACTTATAATGTATTCGCATAGTTAGTTGGGATTGATACTGTGTGCTAGTGGTGCGTTGTATAAAGGTAAAGCCACAGTAAAAGCAATAGCAAATTACAAAGGAACCCTCCTGAATAATTTTCCACAAACTGCGGACACACACAAAACCTTCAGAACATAATAAGCTGGCAACATACCTGGTCTGGCTTACTATCATGCTAGGTTACACATGATTTAGCGTTATTAGTACCTACCTACTTATAAGTTATCCATCGTGTACTATTATATGCAGCGCCCGAAAAGAGATTAATCCTTTTTCCATGCACTTCATATCATTAGCTGGCATTTTAAATGCCTGCTCGGGTTCAATCCTATTTTGATCAAGTGAATTCATGCGTCTTTTCCATTGTACGTAATTGCTTTCAATGGAAATAAACGATACAGATGCAAATAAATGCTGTGTAATCACAATGGGAGTTACATTAGCAAAAAATCCATAATTTTATAATAGTATCTGTATATACATAACCACAGTTCCGGCAGGCATAGGCAATTTATAACTAACAAGTAAGTATGAAAGGGTTCTCTAATAAAACAAAGATGTAATGTATAATCATGATGATGTGTTCACGGATTTACTTATCGTAAGTAACTGCATGGTATTAAAGCAGACTCACGTAGATAAGCAGAATTTCTGATATTGCACTTTTAACAGAAAAAACGGTCTGTACATTATTTTTATTTATGACCTTCTGTAATGTAGTTGTTAACAACTACGTTGAAGACTTGTAATAAAAGGTTAAGTTCATGAAATGATAGCAATTTGCGAGCCTGAAATGTATAATTGTGTTTCATTTCATTTACAATATTGAACTATAGAATTGCAACTCTAGGATGAGATCTACTCAAGAGTCCTTACCTATATAACAACCAAGAACACGGACAATACACGTTAAATGGAATTTCCTTTGGACCTTCTTTCTTTTCAGTGTTGGATGTTTGTTATCTGAATTGCATTTGATTGCATGCATGCATTCGAAGCATGTCTCTGACTAAATTCCATGAAGTGAAGCCAAGCCAAGCCAGTCAGTCATTCGTTTCTTTCGCTAGACTTAAGCTACGTTATGTATGTTAGGGCGAATGAAGATCGTGCAGCAATTCATATTATTTAAGTCGGATTGAATAGATGTTTAGTGTCAGATAGAATACAGATGATATAACCGAAAAGCAAGTATTATCTATACTTATCTTTAGAATAAGCGCATTTAAATGAATAGGTATATACTTTTGTGCAACTATCTGCATATTAGTATGTACGTACCTATTCAGTAATGCTTACAATACACGCAAGATGAGTCGAGAGAAAGAAAGGTTGAAGTTGAAAGTATGCAATCTTGTTGAATAGAAGGATAGATGAGGATGATTTGATGATAATGATGTTTGTATGTTATGGTAGGCAATTTGTGCTTTGTCTGTACTATTCTCTGAATCACGGTTTGCTTATTACTTTTCAGACTGCTGTGTTATGTTATATTATAAGTATGTTGTGATTAGTAAACACATATGCACCTTACATAGGTAACTGAATATATTTTCTGTTTTCTAGTATTAAGCCTATGATACATTTGCACAAGTTCATTTCGGTAACATACTAAAGCTTAAGTACTGCTACATAGAAGAAGAAATTCGTGCTAAATGTATAGTTAACAGGGTTATAGGTTTATGGGAGGCTGAATGAAAGAATATATCGAGCCACAGAGTACACGTTATAAAGGTAATATGATTCTCTAACTTCATGTTGTACTAGTGTTATGTGATGTTGTGTGCTCGAAAGCAATAAAGGGTTCAATTTCAGTCGACGAGTGAAAAGAGTTGTGTAAGAACGAATATGAACTCACTCGTGAGATACGCTACACGATACAACACTTAAAATTAATGGCGAAATTTGAGGAATTTATTGTGGAAATTTGCAAATTTATGTTTTACTAGATTGCATTTGTTTCGCCTATTGAATGATTACCCGATGTAGTGTAGAATTGTTCCTATCATGTTTACCCGATGTATTCACATAGTTATTTATCTCCCAGAACTAGACTTAACTACCCACATGCAAATAAAGTTACTCTTGCGTCCTCCACTCACATCACAATCAGTAACATACAAATAGTGTTTTACTAATCATAGAAATCGTGGTCTCCTATACACTCTATTCAAAATTAGTACGCCAAAAACATTGCATTAGTTAGCACAGATGCTACAGTTTAAAAGAGTCTCATTATTTCGTGGAGCTTAACCAGTTGCTACAGGGTATGCTGTAAAGGATAAATATTTTCTCTAAATTCATTCTCTATAATGTTCGCTAATGAAACTATTCGTGCTGTCATTACTGAAAATATTGCCATTTAGAATTTTTCCTTTAGTTTACAATCTTTGCCATATTACATCGAACTCTTTTCAACTTCTTCATTCTGCCTTGTACCACTTTTCTATGCTTAACAGAATAAGAATTGTATTTTTATGTTTTCCTAACACCTACCTTATGAAGTGGTGTTTTAAATATATAGTAACAATTATTTACTGCCTCTATTAATTTGAGGTATTGTACTAATTATAACTTACATCTGTAAACGTTAATAGTAGCAAAAATGTGGTTATTGCATAATATTATTAGTATTCACCGAAACTATTCATAAAACCGAAATAAATGTTACAAATATCGTAAAGTAGTGTTCTGATATCTTCGAGTTCTGTTCACGTCTTGGAAATTATGGAGAGGAAGATAACTTTGGAGTATCCGGGTGCATTATGATGATTCAGTTGAATAGGGTACAGATGTAGTGGTTGTAAATATGATAGGTACGTTTTCATGAGTATGTCGGGTAGACGTATTGAAATCTTATTGAGTTTTTGTAAGTTGGCCCTTTGCTATTTACCCATTACTTGTTACATGAGTGTATGTCAAAGGTAGTAAAGAAGAAAAGAGTCGACATAGTGATTCGGTCGTATTGCTATTCCCTTAGCTGATAAAATACGACGTGATATTTCTACGTGAATGTTACACGGTGATGTGATGTAATGGGATGATAGGATATCACTAACTGTGGTAAACTTGCTCCGTATTGGTTTTAGGACTATTTGTTTTGTCTTTACGTTAGCTGAACTGAGCTGAATTCAGTTAAAGACAAAGATAACGTATAGAACATAACATAACCAGGAAACAACAACAACGGGTGAAGAGTAACAGTTTCTCATAAACTAAAGTCAACTACTTTCTCTATATCTAGTTTCTACTATTTATTATTTGTCTGAATAGTGAATACGTATATATCCTCATAGAAATAATACATACATATTAACCCTTTCTTGTAATGTGTTTACAAACTACATTGCATTACAGATATAAATACACAAGAGTTTATATGCTTGGATAGTTTACTTTTGACTTTGGTTTTATGCTGTTCCAGTCTATTTTACAATGTAAGCAGAAATACACAGAGTATACCCACAGTATCAGATATCATCATACAGTTTATGTTTATGAAGCTTTTTTACAAAAAATATGAGATTGGAAATGCTGCTTGGGCTAAAGGAGCTAACTAAAGGAAAAAGCACGTTTTCTTACCCTATCTGTCTTGGCAGATATGCATTCTGTATCCGATTCTGTTTTCGTTGATCTTCTTGACTTTGGCTTTATTCGTGCATAGCCACTACTACTACTACTATTGCTCATTGGATTGAATTGGATGTCGCACTCCATGTGTACTCTTCTTCTTCTGCCTATGGGTAAGAATGTATCTCTCAAATGTGCTTTTACTACGCAGAGTATAAGAACATTGTACTTCAGAATAGCATGAGTTGACTTTTATTTTATATCTTTCGACACGTCCTAAGGATTGACTTTTACATTTTCACAGACTATTCACTACATACATTACAAAGATCTACTTACTTCCTCACTTCCCACTTCTACACTGTATATATAGTACATGTGAGAAACTACGAAACTCCTAATGTTACAAAACTACGATCGATATTGAAAGAATGTCATTCCTCTGCTATTTATTTATGTGTTTGTGTCTCTATTGTATTTATGCCTTACAGTTCCAGTTCAAGGAGAAAACTAGACCTTATAAATCTTCCGAGTTTATAATTCCATGCGTTCGAATCTTTTTCTAAGATCTAGGAATACTACTCTTAAAATACAGTCTTCAGTCCATTTTTTTGACACAATTAAGATTATGATGTCTTCCGATATTCTATTTTTAGCATGATTAATTTTCTTAACGAATTACAGGGTTTCAAAAGAATACAGAGAATAACTACAGGCAAAATTCACATTCTTATTTAAGAAATCGGTAAGTGGTTCTATGAAATAAACCAGAAATACATTTTTTAAACAATAGAACATGAAAATCTTTACAACTGAAGTTATGCTATATCAACACTACTTTTTGCGACCTGCAATTATGATTCAGAATTTGATTTGTAATATATGTTATTTCATTTACGGTTTCAATCTTTGCAATATATCTCAGAGATATTTTCATCTCGTTATGCCAGCTGTCTGCAAATACGAAGTAAGTATAAAATTAGAAATGTAATAGAATAGGATGCAATACAATATAGACAGAGAGATAAAAGTCAAGAATTTCTATATGGAAGCGATAAAGCGGTGATATTAAGATAGAAGTGGAGTCGTCCCATTGAGAATGCAATATGGTTATGTGATGATGATGATGACTGTCGTGCTCTTGATGATTGACGCTAATCCGAGATTTACCACATCACATCATTCACATCACATAAACTTATGTCAAGCCACGCTACTGAAGATGCCTGCTCATCGTTGTTCTTTCTGTTTTTGCTTTTAGGGATTGAGGAACTTGTCTATACGGTCTGCTCTGTATGGATAGGTGAACTGAACCACTCCAAATGTGTTGAATCCCGGGAAGAAGAAATGAGAGAAAGAGAGAGAGAGAGAAAAGGGGGATCTGAATGTGTTTGTGAAATTATTATTCCTACATCTCTTTGGCTTTTCCTTCCTCCATTACGTACATTACCTCGGTTGGCTAGCAAAAGTATACAACTACCCTCCTGATGCGAAGTGAGTATGAGAGTGAGTCAGTAAGAATTCAGATTGAGACACGAAAATAAGTCGTTTCCTTTCTTATATCGTTATAGAGTGTTTGTATATGTATTTTCAGAATAGTGTGAGGAAAAGAAGAGGAAACGAGAGTAGATCGAGTAATGCTATTCTTTTCTTGCTATCGTCTCATCTCTAACGAGGAGGATAATGTCATTGTACAGATGTATGTTTATGCCTTTGCACATTAAGTGACTATACTCTATACTACACTAGACTACTGGACTGTACTGTATTTTGTGGATGTACTGATGAAAAAGTGTGATCATCTCAACACATTTATTTTAGTGGTTCACAAAATCAACGAGGACAAAAAGAATCCAGAAAAAGTGGAGA